>VZTH01015911.1:0-23234 GCA_013397815.1 Aleadryas rufinucha
GGGTGATGAGGCCCTGGCCCAGGCTGCCAAGAGCAACTGTGGCTGCCCCTGGATCCCTGGAAGTGTCCAAGGCCAGGTTGGATGGGGCTTGGAGCAATGTGGGATAGTGGAAGGTGTCCCTGCCCATGGTGGGGGGTGAAACAAGGGGTCTTTAAGGTCCCTTCCAACCCAAACCATTCTGGGATTCTGTGAAATACCATACATGACCATGTGCCACCCTAGCCAAGGATCCACCCCTAAACATCCCCATCATGAGCCCTAACCTGCAGCCAGATCCTACAGCTCTGGGGTGTGCTGGAGCTGGAGTTTTGCCTGTTCCTAATCAGGGGTTTGAGCATCTGGACCAGCTCTGGGAAGAGTTTATCAGCACTGGAGTTGGGCTAGGAGCAGACAAGCCAAAAGCAGAGACGATCCCTGGGGCCCCTGGGACCACCAAGATGTATTAAATGAGAAAATAACCTGCAGATACACAAGATTTGGAGCAGATGGATGGGCATCGCTACAGAGACGAAGCTTTCAAGATGCAGGAATATTTCTGCGAATTCCTTACGTCTGCCAAAAACCCAGACAGCAGCAAATAAAGACTCCATGGATCAGAGTAAGATTCCTTGGCTTCCCTAAAACATGGCAAACCTGCAAATAGCTGGGATGCAGGGTGTTCTCCTCTTCCAGCAGCTCCACATCTGTGCTGGGTGTTAAGGGGAGTTTTTAAATGCTCCTGCTGGTGGCAAAATGGGCAACAAAGATAAGATGAGTAACCTTAATGTAACTGCATTGGTGCTCTGTTTGCCAGCTGAACTGTAGCTTAAGTGATTATTGCTTGGGATGCAAGAAAAGCAGTGATATTAAACCGATAATGCACATTACAAGACTACGTGGCCTTTTCCTTTTGTATCCCACACTATGATCCCCAGTTATAAAGCTGGAGACTTGTGTGGCTACATAAATGTGACTGCTGAGCCCAGCTTGATGTCTATCCTGCTCCCCAGGACTTCTCTGAACTCCTAGAGAATGATTTCTGCAAGAAATACCGCATCCTTGGGCTGTAAATTACTGATTTAAAGATTTTCAGGAATGCAGACGTTGCCTGTACCTCTTGGAGGGGTCGCTGTGGTTATCCTTGCAGATACAGGTGAGTGTGGGGTCTCGAGGATGGATGGTGCCAGAAATGGATGTTTGGCTTTGTCTGCCCCAGAGTCAATGGTAAAAAAATGCAAAGTCCCTCTCAAGAGAAACACCAAGGCTTCAGGATTGCATTCTGTCCTAAACCATCCCGGTTTTTCACCAAACAAAGTGTTTTGTTTCAATGTATGTTGTGTTGCTGTAGCAATAACATTTAAACAAATTGGATTTTATTAGCTCAGACCTTTTCAATAACTTCCCACAGAGCTTTCCCATCAGAAGTTTCCACTTTTGGGAAGCGGTGACAGGAGATGGCAACAGTCTGGTGGGAGAAATCACCTTTGCCGTGTGCTGAGTGGTCCTGGGCTTGCTTCAGCCTCTGCTCCCCTTCTCCTAGCCCTGCCAGAGGAAAATGCATCAGCATTTCTGTCCCCACATGTCATTCTTGATGTCCAAATGCATGACACATGTGGCCCTGCAGCCAACACTTGAAGTTGGACATCAGGAAGGATTTCTCCATGGAAAGGGTGGTCAGGGATTGGAAGGGGCTGCCCAGGGATGGTGGAGTCCCCATCGCTGGAGGTGTCCAAGGACTAGGATGTGCCACTCTTGGCTAGGTGACAAGGTGGGGATTGGTCACAGGTTGAACTCATTGATCTTGGAAGGCTTTTCCAACCTAAATGATCCTGTGAAGATGGGGTAGGACTGCACAGACCCTGCTAGTGCTGCTGGTGACCCCACGGCAGTCACTGGTGGTGGTCTTGGAGCAGATCCCTGCAGCTGGTGGAGGCGTGGGTACAGCTGTCTGAGGAACTGGGCTGCAGTGAGGGTCTGCATGGGCAGGAGAGGTCATGGAATCGCAGAACCCCAGAATGATCTGGGTTGGAAGGGACCCTACAGATCATCTCGTTCCATCCCCCTGCCGTGGGCAGGCCAGGACAGTGGTCCGTGAGATTCCATGGCATCGAGGACCTGTGCAAAGTCCAAGTGGGTGGTTATGAAGACCATTTCCACACTTCTACAGGCAGCACCAAGCCTGGTTTTATTTGGGGGGGTGCTTGGAGGTACAGATGGAGCTCCCAGGTTTCCCAATCCAAGGGACAAACCCTGCCTGCTCCTGCTTCACAGAGGCACCGGGGAGGAATTCCTTCTGGCTGTTGTCCTGTGGGTGGAGGTGGGCAATGAGCAGTGCTCTTTTACCTTGAAAACTAACACCAGGGAGCTCTGCAGGAGCCTGGGCTTTCCTGGCACAGAGTCCTGTGCCCTGTGCAGAGCCAGGGTGCCGTGCACAGGTGGGTCATGAGCCATGGTCAGGTGTCAGCTGAGCTGGGGCTTCCCCAGGTCCCGTCTGTCAACCACGGCCAAATTATCTCTCACTGGCACTTTTTTCTTTCTCCCTGGGATAAAACCCAAAATAAATCCTGGTCAGCATTTACTACTCCCTGCCTTGATCATAGAATTATGGAATCTCAGAATGGTTTGGGTTGGAAAAACCTTAAAGATCATCCCATTCCATCCCCTGCCATGGGCAGGGACACCTTCCGCTATCCCACGTTGCTCCAAGTCCCATCCAACCTGGCCTTGGACACTTCCAGGGATTAGCAAAGTTCAAGCTCAGAAAGCAATTTTAAATTGACTTTTTTTTTTGATAATTTAAAATTTTGAGGTCCACAAGAGGTCAGCTTTCAAAGCAAGTCTGGAAGATTGGGTAGATTAGGGTGGGAGGAAAAACTGCACCAGGGGATGGGTTATCCAAAACCTGTCTGGTGGTAATTACACATGTCGGCTGATGAAAAACTGGTTTGAGGGCAAACACCGTAAAAATATTGCTGTGGGGAGAGAAAGACGACAAAGGTTGTGAAATCCAGTCGGCAGATTGTTTTACAGCAAAGGTAACTTCTCTCCCCAGGGCTGGATTTTACAGCTCGCGTAAGAAACCAACCCCCAGTGAGCAGGGCTGCTCTGCTCTTCTTTTCAAGCACAAAAAATGCAGGGTATTTGTTAGAAACCATGGGTTTGTGCTGATTTCTTGGAGATAAATGCAGTCTTGTTTTTGGGGGGGCGATGAAGCGTTTGGGAGAGGGATTGTGTTGCGTGTGGTGACTGCAATTAGTTTTTACAATCATTGCGTGGACACATCCTGCTGTATATAGTCTTTATGTAAAATTGCATTGCCTTTGTTTTTCTGAGCACTTAAAGGGGGTGCTGCAGGGGCTCACTGTTCTCCCAAGGGGGCTAAACCCAAATAACCCAGTGCTGCTGCCTGGGTTCTGGTTTTCAACTCATTTTACACATTTTTTTCTCCGTTTGCTCTCTGTCCTGTAATTTATATTTCCCTTTGCTCCCGCTGTGTTTGCAGGCAGGTTTCCAGCTCTGTCCTGCCACATTTGGCCACCTCAGCTGCCTTTTCACAGCTGAAGATGTCTCTTCCTTGGGAAAGATGAGTTCTCCTTGTGCCAGTCGCCACCTGCACTCACCTTTTTGGGGACAGGCGACCATCCTGGGTCCCTGCAGTTCACATTTAGGCCCCCGGAACACTGCAGAACCCAGGGTTTTCTCCCTTTGTTAACACTTTCTGCAAGCACTTTAGAATCGTAGGATCCCAGAATGGTTTGGGTTGGAAGGGACCTTAAAGATTATCATGTCCCACCCCCTGCCATGGGCAGGGAGACCTTCCACTATCCCAGGTTTCTCCAAGTCCCATCCAACCTGGCCTTGGAGACTACCAGGGATGGGGGGTCCACGACCTCCATTTTCCCGGGGGTGCACTGGATTTGCATCCCAAATTCCCACCAGGAATCAGCACCACCCATGTTCCCCAGTAAATGCCAGGAGGAGGTTGCAGGGAGCCTCATCTCCTCCTGTTCTTCCCGCCCCTCCGTGCGCAGCCCCTTGTCTCTCAATTCCTCCCCTAACTACCTTCTTCTCCGGTTCTAATTGCTCCCGTGGTGCTGGATTAAAGTGACGCTCCTAAGGGAGGCAATGGGAAAAAAACCCTGTCCAACAACAAGCAGTTGTCCCCTGGGTACCTGTCCCAGCCTGGCCTGGCCCTGCCCAGACACGGATGGGGACAGCCAGCCCCACGGCACGGTGATGAACCCCAAGGAGATGCTCCCATGGGGTGTCTGGGACACTTGGCCTCACACTTCTTGTCCCACCTGCAGGTGGACAGGAGTTTTTGGGGACATCCAGAGGGGCTGGTGAGAGTCAGGGCTGGATTACCCCCAGGGCGCCGTGCTGGAGCCTATTTTCTGGTGGGAATTGTCAGGATAAAATTAGAAGTAGGTTGAACTTTATCTACATCTTGAACTGAGGCTGAACTCGGCCCTGTTTTGTTTTAGTTTTTCAAAGTTCAGTGGAGTTCACAGGGAGGGAGGCAAGTGGGGGGCACTGGATTATTTTATTTTAACTTGGTCTTTCTGTGATTTCAGTGTAGTTTGACTGCCTCCTCAGCTTGGAAAGGCTCTTCTCGGGGTATTCTCAGTCTGAGGTGGTGATGTGGTGGTTCAAATACTGCCATAGGATTTATTCCATTTCAGGTTGGGCTTAATCCATTTCAGGTATTTGTGGCTGGGGCAGTGCAGGGCTGGCCAAACCTTTCCCTAGCTCAGCCCTGGGTCTGCCCCAGCCCAGCCCAGGATGGGAAGACAAAGGGGAAGGCTTGGAGAGGATTTGGAGTGCAGAAGGACCACAGCACTCTGCACTGGAGATGCTTCAAGGGACGTGGCACTGCTTTTTGTCCCACACTGACCAGCTGGGCTTCCAGACTTCCAGACAACCTTCCAGCACTGCCGACACTTCTCCTAATCTTCATTTCTCATGCGGCCACTCCACAGCGGAGATGAGTTTGCTTTCCTGGACGCACACTGTGGGACCCATGAGCCAGAGCTGTGCTCCCTGTCCCTGACCCCGTGGGTTGTGCAAGCTGCTGGCCCCGTGCAGAGGTGTGTGGGTGGTGCAGGGAGCACGTACAGCGCTCTGCACCTCGCTCCAGGGACACGGCAGTCCCCTCTGGGCCAGGGGAGCTGGTGAAAGCAGCAGCACAAGGACGTGGTCGTGGAGGTTTCACACTGAACCCGTCGCAGAGCCACAAGGGGACAAGTGGCACTGCGTCCCTCCAGGGCCAGTTGCGTTTCCCAACGAGCCAACCATCCCTTCCCAGAACAGACGGGAGACTTCTGCCACGTGGTTATTTCACCTCCTAAATTACTCAAGAGTTTGTAGAAACGTCACCAATTTTTTAGCAAAGATGCCTCCTAGATCAGTGACAAATCTAGGGAATGCATAGGACAGACTAATTTCCTGGAAAAGTCCCTCCAGGCTGGCTCCTAACTATGACACATTTGATAGCCATTCAAGGACTACTGGGAAACTTGTCATTTGTCTCCATGAGGCTTCAGACAGAGTTTCATCATCAGTTCTGACTATTCTGTGAAACAAAACCAGCTAATGTCTACCAGCAGCCCTACAGCTTCCAGGGTTTGTGTAGGACGTATCACATGGGGTGATTTTTTTTTCTTTCCCCCAAGGTTTTACACCCGGGCGCAAAGTGACTTTATCCCTATTGCACCTTGTTTTCTTTCCTGCTGGCAGTGTGACCTGCCTTGTCCCGTGGAGGGTGGCATGGGCTGTGGGTGTGCCTGAGCTGCCACCACTGTCAATGAACTTTGGCACCTTAAACCATGGAGAACCCGCCGTGCCAGAGGGAGGGATAGGTGCCTGGCGTCCAGGAGATCAGATTGCCCCAGGGGATTTGCTGGGAGTCCCATGATGAGCCTGGAAGGGAGCCCAGACGGCAGGGCACCGCCGTGCTTTCCACCCAGGACGATCAGCCGGGGTCCCTGGAGGACAGCTGGTGGCCTTTGTCCCTTACTGTCACCCTTGTGCATGCAAACTCCAACCCCACGGCACCCCAAAGTCTTGCTGGGGTGAGCTGAACCCATCACATGGGATGTGAACCCACCAGCTCTGCAGGGGATGATGGCACATGGCAGTGGGCAGCCTGCTGTGAACCCCTCCTGTGCACCACCAGTCCCAAGGGATCATTCCTGCACTTGCCTACAGTCCCAAGGGATCATTCCTGTGCTTGCCTATGGGGGGTATTCACCAGGCTCACCCCAGAGGCAAATACCTTGGGGTGGGTGGTTTTTTAGGACAAGTCTGGATCTTCAGCTGTGACTCACTTCCCTGTGCTGCTCCAGATGCAGGAGATGTTCTGTTCACTCCCAGTTCACGCAAGCTGCAGCTTGGCCACCAGCATCGTCCATCCTCCTCATCCTCATGGGGTCATCCTAGGTCCCCAGGGTCTCTCATCGTTCTTTTTTGCCTCCAAGGTGTGCAACAGGATCTCAGCACCAGCAGGCAGATGAGGAATCCAGCACTGCAGAGGGCCTTTTTAATGTCACCCATCTCAGCCCTGCCATCCCTGTGAGCTGTTCCTAGGAGTCCTTGCCCAAGAGCTCTGCCTCCAGGAAATGCCATTATCAGCTGCCTCCGTCGGCTGCTCCACTTCGAGCTCCCCGCCTCGCTCCTGGGGCGCCCGATCCCAGTGCAATTTCTACTGGAAGGAGATAAGACAATGAAAGGAGATAAGGGCCAGCCAGCAGGCTGGCCACCCTGACTCACAGGGGACAGGTGTCAGCATGGGGGGGAGACTCTCAGAGCAGCACTTTCAGCCCTGAAACTGGTGGGTGGGCATGGCATGGGCAGCCAGGGGTCCCCAATGCACTGGGAAGCTGGGTGACACCGGGACTGAAGAATTTGGGGTAGATTGTGGTGATGAATTCACACTCCTTTCTGCGGTGTGCACAACCAAAACTGGGCATTCACAACATTATACAGGTGGAGGATTCAAGTTCAGGACCAAGGGGGGCTTTGCATCACTCTGTTCTCATCCTTGTGCACCTGCGGGGTGGGGGTTCCTCCCTTTCCTCCCCAAAAGCACAATCCCACACCTCTTTTCCCAAGCACCCCCTTGGCACCCATCTCCTCCCCTCCTTTCAGTGCCAAAAATTGCCAGATCAGTGACAGAAATAGAGAGATGCGGTGGTTGGGGGCCAGCCATTTATCCTCCCAGCTGGTCAGTGGCATCTAACTGGTGAATGCCTTTAATTAGAACTAAATGGTTAATAGGAAGCTGAGCAAAGGTCTCCCTCTTGGCTCCCGGCACAGGTGCCAATGGAAATCGTGCCGAGGGCTGAAGTGCTCGGTGTCGAAACAGCCAGACTCCACCTTGTCCCTTTGCCAGGGCACTAACATTACCACAGAATGCTCCCAGCTACTGCTGGCCCTGGTGCCACTGAACCTGTGCCTCCGAGGGGGGACATCCCCGTGGACACCCTTCAACCCACGGACCCCTTTCCAAAAGGGGCTCTTGTCTCTGACCTGCAGTTTTCGTAGCAAGTGGGTTTTCTTAAACCCGGGACAAGTTGTATTTTGACTGTTGCCCATTTGAGGGGGGGTGGAGAAAAATGAGGAATTACCCAATACAGAGCAGTTTCCCAAGGTTGAGAAGCAGGAGGTTGGGAGTAATAATTAATCGACAGTGGCTGGCAGGGGCTTTGCTCACCTCAAACAACCTGGTCTAAGGGTCACTTTACAAAGGTGTCTGCAACTTAGAAAAGAAAAGGTCCTGTCCTGGCCTGAGGGAGGGAAAAGAGAGAACAAAGAGATGGGAGGTGAAACAAGGAGTGACAACACCACCCAGATCCCACAGGGAGATTCACGTTGCTCCCCACACCTCTACCCCCATATTCCCCCTCCATTTCCCTCATGCCAGAGCGTCTTCTCCCTCTCAGGTAATGGGCTCACAGGACACAGCTCAGCACCACCAATGTCCAACTCCCCCGGGGGTCACCCCCTCCCAGAGCCAGTGTGTTTGCTCCAGAGAGCAGGGCTTTGTGGGAAACTCCCTGCCTTGCCCATCATCAGTGGAGGTGTCTTGACTCCAGAGTGATGTCCATTCCCTGCACACCTCACCTCCTCCCACCGCTTTAAGCAATGGTGGGCTTGAAACTGAGCCTCAGGAAGTTGGATTCAAGAACATTTGTAATTTAGATGAGAAACTGGGAAGGAATTCCTGTCTTTGAGGGTGATGGGGCCCCGGCACAGGTTTCCCAGAGCAGCTGTGGCTGCCCCTGGATCCCTGGAAGTGTCCAAGGCCAGGTTGGACAGGGCTTGGAGCAACGTGGGATAGTGGAAGGTGTCCCTGCCCATGGCAGGGGGTGGAACAAGAGGGTCTTTAAGGTCCTTTTCAACTCAAAACCCCCCTGTGCTTCTCTGATCACCACCCTTGATGAAGCAGACATCATTAAACACTCATGAAAACACAGTTAAATGTACTTCAATGTGTAATTTATTCTCAAATGGCCTGAATTAAAAATGCAGGAGAGTAAATGGAGCTCTTTGACCAAAACCTCTGCAATATGTGCAGACTTCTCAAGCAGAAAATAAGTGTGCTGCGTTTTTCTTGCATTTAAAACACCCTCAGCAGACATGCAGCTCATGCACAACAATTCAGTGTTTTACCACAGAGATCCCAGGCCAGGTCTTCTACTGGAAAAAACATTCCTAGCCATGCTTGCGTAGGGCTGGGGATTTTTACTCTACTTGGGGGTCTGATGTCCTCTGTCTGAAAGGGAAAACCACTCTGCACTTGTGGCTGATGCTTATCTAGCTAGTAATGCTGTTCCTGGAATTCCAAGGTCCTCCTTATCTTCAGCAGAGTCAACTGTATCCTCAGAGATAATTGCAATAAATAGCACAAAATGCTTTCCCTTATCAAAATGTCTTTGTGGAAAAAACCCATCATTTCAGAATGGATAAAAATGTGGTGTACTTGACCCATTTTCATTCAATGCCTGGCAAGGCTGCTCCCTGCCCAGCACAAATCTGGGGACTTCACTCTGAATTTCCACGGGATCCTGTGAGCTGGGACTGAACCAATCCAGGGCTCCAAAATGCTATAGATCTCAGGGGAACCCCAGATTTCTGGTGGGTGTTTATATCTCTTTGGGGACGGGGCCCTCAGAGACATCCAAGCAATGGTTGGGAAGCTGGGAACCACTGAGCTGGTCCTGGTCAAACCCCCCCAAGCTTCCAGTGGCCTTATTGCAGTCTGGTGCTGAGAATAGCTGCCCTTACACACCCATCCCTCACCTCTGCAAAGCCACAAAGAGCTGGCAGATGTCTGGACGACAGCTATTACATTCTGTGATAATGAACAGGAAAAAGATATTGTAATAAACAGCATTTGCCCAAATAAGTGATGTCTAATGAATCCTTGATAATGACTTAGTAATAAAGGTGGTAAACTAGTAATAGAGGGAGTCTGGAGGATGGCGTGTGAAGTGCTTAGAAAATCAAAAGATATCCCAAAAAGGAAGCTCGAAGGACCTGAGGCTGTTTAGTCTAAAGTAAAAAAAGAAAAGACGAAGGGATATTGTAAATCGTAAAACACGGCCGCCGAGAGAAAGGAAATAAACCCTTCATTATCACAAAAGAAGGGCTGAGAAGTCGTGGGCTTAACCTGCAGGAAGGAAGATGCAGCCTGGGTGACAGACAGATAATAAAGGCCTGGAAAAAATTGCCTGAAAAAAACACAGTAATGCTGCACTTAAGATTTTTAAGAACAGGCTGGAAAAACACCGATTGCAGGTAGTTTAAGCATGTCTGGATTGCCCTTGGGATTAACAGGGGGTTAGCTGATTTTAAGTGCTCTCTTCCAGCACCATTTTCTATAAATTTGGTTTCTTTTTCTTCCACGACTGGGTTGTGTTTTGAAATTTAAAGAAATACCTCACTTTGGCATTTTTCTCAGACCAGTCCTCCTGCACGGAAGATGTCTTCTTCTCCAGCAAGAACAACAAATATCCAAAGGGGGGCAAACCTGGGGCAGGGATTGCAAACAGCAAAATCCAGGGGTGTAGTAGACATTGCTCCAGATATTCAGTGTCCCATGCTGGACAGGTGGGACCTCAGTTCCTAAAATGTTATCTTTCAGAGAGATTTACCAATCTAGAGGAGGTTTGTTCCCATGAGATGCTGTGTGTCTGTTGATACCGTTCCTGGCACAAAGACCAGCCTAAACACGATAAATCCTTTTGAAGTTCCTCATGCTAAAGCTGCAAGGACAGACAAAATGATAGGAAGATGGCAATGAAGAAAAAACAGACAGCGCTTTGCACTCCAGAGCTTGTTTACGGAGGAGGGATGTGGCATGGAGAAACACCCCGAAAAAAGCTGGGCCTGGAGAGCCTCTGTTTGGGAAGATCCCAAAAATGAATGAGGTTTTAAGGAGGGGTTACAAGAGGAGGGCGAGCAGGGAGTGGTTAGGAGGAATTTTAATTAACATCAACGTTTGCAATGTTATTTAATAGGGTCCAAAAAAACATCTGAGAGCAATGAAAGCTGAAACCAGCATTTTCGGAGCAAACAGAGGCAAGTGTGGGGCTGGGGGGGGGCAGGGCTGGCTTCCTGGGGGATGAGGGGCACCTGAAGAGGTAGAAGATTCTGGGGAGAGAAAAGTGGTTTTGGGAGAATTGCAGGGTGGAGGAGAGCTGAGCATCCCCGGGGTGAGAGAAGCACAGGGGCTGTGCACGGTGCAGGAGTAGAACCAGCCATCGCAGGTGGCGTTCAGGGAGGTAGAAAGCCAGTAGCATCAGAAACTGAGTCTCTTCTGGGGCCCAGAAACCCCCAGCTGAGGCACTGGGTGCATCGAGGGTCTGCCTCCTGAATTAAACACCTTGCAGAAGCAGCCGAGCCCTGCATTCCCGAGGGGACGCCCGCTCAGGCATGAAATGGAAGAGCCTGACCTTGGCGAAGGCACTCAGGACGGGCATCCCGGATCGGTGGCGCGAGGACGGGGACAACCACGGAACGGCAGCAGCAGAGCAGGAGGGCAGTGCCCGTGTGCCACACATCCACCAGGAGCAGCTTCGCCCGCCCAGGGGGGTGGCACAGGTTCTGTCCCCGCCGCAGAGGGCAGCGCGGCCCAGACCGGGATGTGCCGGCCCGGCAAGGCCGCAGAGGGGCGGGAGAGGCGGCCAGGCCTGCGCGCGGCCTCGGCGGCTCAGCCTCGCCCCGTGCCCGGACTTGTCGATGGGGCTGTTCAGAGCGATGACATAATTACAGTTTCAATCGCAGATTAATAAGAAGTGGGGTTTTTTTTAGCAAACTGTGAGGCATGCCTGAACTGGAAGGGCGTTTCAGCTCCCCGCTGCCTGGGAGCTGAGGGTGCCATGCCCTCTTTGATGTCTCCTGGCGCGGAGGTGCTGCAAACACCGGCGCTCGTGTCCCGGCTGCAGCTCCCCTCCCCATGGTGTGCTCTCCTTCAGCTTTCGTGTCCAGCACTCACTTGGACAACAGGGTGTATAAATGGAGAAGCCATCCCCAGCCTCTAAATTAAACAAATTCTGCTGGTGGAGGAAAGTCACTCCAGATGCCGCCAAAGGCACAGGGGCTGGTAACGGGGAGGAAGGGGAAGCTGAGGCAGAAGCAGTTTTCCTGAGATCATTCAGAGAGTTTCTGTGACGTGTCAAGCTCAGGGATGCACCTGGAAGGCTGCAGCAGCAGGAGGAGGTGGCAGAGTGAGGCCACCATGGACTATGGACCAGTGTGTAACTGTGAGATGAAAGGGAGATGACACCCATGGGGCACGTACCAAAATCCGAGCTTAAAGTCCAGCTTTTAGGGTCCTGGGTCAGACCCTGAGATACAACTGCTTAAAGCAAATCCAGAGAGGGGCAGAAATTTGTTGCTTCAGGGAATGATGGATATGAAAGGGAATATATCCATTTCCACCACAACTTCTTGTCTCTGTGCAAGATCCCCCATTTTTCCTCCTCCCCCAACACTCAGCCCCACCTAGTTTACATGGACCAGCTGAATCGCTCACATCATTCAGGTTTGGATGTTTCAGTGCCTGATGGAGGAGCTTTTGCACACCCCTGGGCATGTCAAACCTGGGGCTGTCCCTCAGCTACTCCCAGCAGGAGTCCCAGAGCCCAGCCAAGCCCTGCCAACCCAACTATTCAAAAAAAAAAAAGAATCACCCACATGCTCAGCTGACTTAAAAGTCGTGATAACTCCTAATAACCCTTTTTTTCCCCTCACCTGTCGAGGCTCCAAGTCTTCATCCTGCACTTGTCAAAGTTCTCCTGCATTTGGAGAACTGGAGAGTTGTGCTTTCCACTTTCTTATTCTTACATGACTCCTGGAGCTCACAGATGCTTGTGAGACCCTTGTAGCCAGTCGGGAGACACAAAGCAGGGTCCACAAGTGGGAACCTTGCATGGGACTTCAAAAAGCAGATGAGACTTTGGGACAGAAATGTATAACCAAGGTCTGCTGCTGTTCCTCGTGGTTTCCTGCTCTTCATGTTGACCACCTCCACTTTCAGGTCCCTTTGAGACATTCCTCAAATTCTGTTTTATTGTTATCCAGTGCCCCTTATTGCTCCAGCTGAGGTTGTTTTACTGGACTATTCATCTCCCTGGAAGGAGATGGGTGTATTTGAAGCTGCTGAGCTCTGAGCACCAAAATCACTCTGGCTCCATCTCCCTGGAGTTTCCCAAGCTATGAGCAGGTCTGTATCTGAGATCAGTTTCCTCTGACAAAGCCAGTCCCTATCTAGGGATCTGTTTTCCTGCAACAAAAATATGCCCCAGGTGAGAAATTTGCCTCCTGAACTCAGTGTGACCTCCAAGAGCTGAAAGACTTTGGATTAGGAGCATTGAGCTTGACTGTGCTGAAAATCAATCCAACCCTGGAGCCTTGCTGCTGCCAAGAGTGGTGATGCATCTCTTTAAAAAAAAAAAGTCCCAAGAAAAGCTATTTTTATAGTATACACACTAAAGCACCAGTGCTGTCCCAGTCCAGCGGTCTCTCTCAGGCTAGAGGCCTCCAGGGAATGATCCCAGTTGTGGGTTGAGGTCCCACTGCCCTTCTCTCCATGGGCAGCAGACGGAGCTGGCAGCTCCTCCAACTGGGGATGCTGCTGCATGGATTTTTTAATGCTTCAACTTCAGCCTTTCTTCCCCAGAAAAATCCCTAAAAGAAAAAAAGAACCTGAAGGGTTAAAGTAGTGCTGAAAGTTTTACGAGTCCAGGCTGCAGATGTTGTACGCAGGGAGATGAAAGCAAACCCTTCCACCCGGTTGTGGAGGCTGTAAGCCCTGAACAGCCCCTCTGATGGAGGCAATTCCCTGCCTCCAGCCCCACTCCACACTGTCTGCTGGCTGGAAGTGTTCTGCTGGTGAGCCCACAAGCAGCACATCGCTGCACGAGGCCTCTCCATCCCACTACTCGCTCTTGATCAATTATTAAAACCAGAAAATTCTCCAACCACGTAATTCATCCCAGCTTCCCCATGGCATGCTGGGCTGGAAGAACCAAACCACAGGGCCTGAGCTTCCAGGGAAGTGAGTAAACACCACTTCCAGCAGGGCATTTTGGGGTGCTGGACCATCCCCAGGGCTTTGGTTTTGTGGCCACACAGGCCAGTGTTACCCTGTGGCTCCTGCAGCCGTCCCATCTGAGCAACCTGCCCACCCACTGCCCTGCAGGATTCCACCACCCAGCTCCCATCAACAGGTAGGTTTCCCTTCTTTCACCTTCATCAGATCTGGTTTCCACTTTCTTTCACTGGATCCCTTTTACATCATCTTCATTTGCTAGTTTCCTCCTCTCAGCCTTGGCTTACCTTGATGATGAGAGGCAAAACTTGTTTCCTGACCCATTTTCCACTGGAGATTGGCTCTAAACTGAGCTAACAAGCTTTGGTAGGTTTGGTACTAGGTCCCAGTCAGGTCCCTTCACTGACTGAAGGCTGGGAGCCCGAGCTGTCCTGTTCCTTTCTTTGCAGCATGCCTTGTGCAAAACAGATATCTTTGGGGTTAGAATGTGTTTTTTCCTATTTTAAGCATATTCATGCTGACATTCTCATCTGGGCAGCTGCAGGGAATAACAAGAGACCCCCCTCAGCTCTCACACAACAACTCCCCGGAGGTCTTCAGTGGTCCAGCTCCAAACCAGAGTACGGACATGCCCCAGAATAACTTACATATTTGCTACAGGGCAGAGGATATAAATACATCCATGGTAATGCCAGTCCTATGTATCGCCTCGACAGCAAAATTAGTACTTAGTTCCTTGCAATATGTGGGATTTTTTTTCCCTTTTTCCCATGCGTGTTGTAACCCTGGTAACCGACAGCACCCGCACCGACGTCTGACTCGCACTGCTTTGTTCCCGTCTGGTACGAAAAAAGGCTGCAAACACTTCACCACGCTGAAAGCTAGTGAAACCACCCAGATCTGACTCTCAGAGCTGATCTGATGAAACCCAGCGGGCCTCAGTCGCCCTCCTTTCAACCCTGACCCTGCTCCGATGCCGGGGATGGAGCCAAGAGCCTTGAGCACGTGCCCACAACATCGGGCTCAGCTGAGCTCAGAGGGGCTCAACACCTCTTGGTTGAAGGAGTTCAGAGTCCCCACAACCTCCCAATGGTGCCTACAGGCTGAGCTGTGTGTGGAGGGTGCAAGGGGACCCTTAACCTCATGTTTAAGCCCAAATGTAGATATGTCACTATTGCAGATGGCACCAGGTACGCACAGGCTGGGGACAGGAACACCAACATCCCCCTGCACAGGGAGTCTTAACCTCTGTCCTAGATTTGTGCTCCTGCTCAGCACTGCTTTTCCTTGCTCACCAATCCAGTGAGCATCCCAAAAGCCCAGACACCAAAGCACCATGCCCCAGCCCAGACAAAGCACACCCTTGTTCCCACCACAGGGTCCCTCGAGGAGGATGAGTCACAGCAAAACTCGAGCTGCCTCTGCTGCAGGACAGCTGCTCATTCAGGTCTTCTCCCTCCACCCAGCCTTTGTCGTTTTTGGAAGCGGGAGTTGAATTCACTCTGAGATTTCCACCACATTTCCAGACTTGATGAATCTTGTCACCAGGTTCAGGAGACATTTAGAATCATAGAATCATAGAATCGTCAAGGTTGGAAAAGGCCTCCAAGATCATCAAGTCCAGCCATGTGTGCAGCTGACAGCCAGATGTAGTGTGTGAGCNAGCTGCTCATTCAGGTCTTCTCCCTCCACCCAGCCTTTGTCGTTTTTGGAAGCGGGAGTTGAATTCACTCTGAGATTTCCACCACATTTCCAGACTTGATGAATCTTGTCACCAGGTTCAGGAGACATTTAGAATCATAGAATCATAGAATCGTCAAGGTTGGAAAAGGCCTCCAAGATCATCAAGTCCAGCCATGTGTGCAGCTGACAGCCAGATGTAGTGTGTGAGCACTGGAACCTCTTGGCTCTCAGAAACCAGAGTGTCTAAAAAAAAAAAACCCAAGGGGATGGTCAAATTCATCACCAGGAGCACTTTGGCAGTTCATGGTGGTGATCCAGTAGCATGACAAGAGGAAACATCCTGGGCTTTTCCACTGAAGCTGATGACAGGGACCTTGGCTGGTAAACATTACACAGCAGCGACTTCCCCGTTAACCACAACAGCCACCAGAGCCTCTCAAGCGTTTCGGGGATTTTTTCATTTCATCTTTAAGCCACACAAAAATTTGTACAATGAGTTGCTGGAGAAGCTGGGAATGTTCCTCTGCCTCCTCTGTGCAAGGCTGAGCAGGGCTCCTGCCAAAGTCTGATGACACAGTGAGGTCACAGGGGACAGACCTCCCCAACCATGAGTTGTCTGTTCAGCCATGGTTGTTCAGGTCCAATTCTGGCTTTGCTGTCCATCCCCCAGCACATCACCTCTCATTGCTGCTTGGTGCAAGGTCTATAAAGATGCCTGGTCCAAAAAAGCCCATGTCAGTCCATGCTACTGTCCTGATAAATGGCATGGGAGAAGCTCTATCTTCACTTCTTGCTCTGAATAATTCTCATAATTGGCTGTCCCAGCCCATTTTAATCTCCACCCTTAAACCACCAGAGGTGTGCCCCAACTCTGGCATCTTCTGACCAACATGTGCCAAATAAACCATGTTGAATTTTTAAACACATGTAGACAACACAAAGAAAATGCTGTTTCCTTGTATGGGTGTGTTTTATCAATTCCCCTTAAGCCAATTTTTCACCAGTTTGCCTCCACAAGGCCTTTCAGACCACGAGATAGATGGATAGATAGACAGATAGATAGATAGATAGATAGAAATAGACAAATACCAAGGTGAGCTACCATTTGCAAGCTGAAGTAAAATCCACTGGGGCAACTTTACACCAGTGAAAGTACAACCAGCACAAAGAATCAGCTTTTCCAAGGATTCATGGATATGAACTGTCCGGAGCAGCCAGCCCATAACCACTACATGAGGGCTGCATGGGCAGAAGGACCCATTCCCTTCATGGGCTTGCAGACAACCCACAGATGCCTCGGGGAGGGAGGGGAGTGAGCCAGATCCTGGCATCACCTGACACTGGAATCGTGCCTCTGCACCACCTGCAAATGGTTTTCCTGTGTGGAAATCCATGATCTGAAGAGGGTGGAATTTTACCACCTTCCCTTGCAGTGCACCAGCAGTTGACACTTTGACAATATTTCACGTATGATTTATGACAAAAATTGCATCGTTTGACCCTTCTTTATTGCACTCTTCAATTACTGCTCAGCAACACTGGGAAAAAAAGCCCCCACTGTGCTGTAATTTACTGTGTTACAGTGTATCATTAGAAGATTCAGCACTTTTGATTCTGGAGCCGTGGTCCAAAGCAAAAATACAGTTAACAAGAACAGACTGATCTCAGTCGTCCCAAATTTCCAGAGAAATTCTTTTTTAAGAAGGAGAGGAGGGAGACATGTCCCGCCATCCGCTGGGAAATCTGGACTTCAGACTGTCTCAACCACCTCATGTCTGAGCCTCTTAAGCAGATGAGATTTCTCTAAGGTGATTTCCAAGGAGGGAAGAGTGGAATCGACAGATAAGCTATACAGAGCATGATGATAGGTGAGGCCACCACTGCTCTGCTGGAAGGTGTCTGTGGAGCTGGAGTGTGCCTGAATTTAGGTGCTGGAGGCTTGAAGCTAGAAGGACATCATGTCCAGGAGTGACCTGCTGGCTGGACATCAGCATTTTCATTTGGGAAGGAGCTGGCTTTGTCCTTGTCCACAGCTCCTTCATCTATGTTTCTGCCCAGACCAGGTTTATACCAGGTCAGCATTTTGCTTTGTGTGGCTGCAGCTTTTCTGAGCCCTAAAGATGGAATTACAGCATTGGCAAACAGTTGACAAAGGGAAATTCTTCCTTGCTTAACCTCCAGTCTCTATTTTAACCTCCCACTCGCCCCACCTCCACCAGCCCAAGAGCTGAACGAGTGAATGGGGACACATATGAACTGATGCTCAGCATCCTTCTGTCATGTCCTTTTCTTTTCTTTTTTTTTTTTAATGTTGAATGATGGCTAAAATTAGCTCAGCAGGAGGTGAAGACTGAAACATTTTAGCTAAAACTGTCATAGTATTGAAAAACCATAGTTTTGCTGATTATTTCTCAGCTTTCTTACTGTGAACAGCATTGCCTGGCCTTTTATTTTGACAGATGAATGCAAGCAAAGATCTCACAGAATGAAGTGATCTGCCAGGCTTTTCAAGTCGTTCTCCAGACGATTTAATATTTGACCTGGAAAGGCATGTCCAGCTGAAGGTTGTGCCAGCTCAGTGTGTCCCAGCCCTGGCCAGGGCGAGTCACACCGGGCAAGGTGTAAAGTGGGGGTTGTGGACGATATCCAAGACCTTCAGTGCATTCTGCAAATGATACAAGAGCCCACCAGCACTGCACCCATCATGAGCATCTCTCTACAGACAGACTCTGGCTTTCCTGGATCATTTCTCCTCTTTGCGTTGTCATAGAACAACAGAACACTTTAAAGCTCATCCAGTGCCACCCCCCCGCCATGGGCAGGGACACCTTCCACTATCCCAGGGGGCTCCAAGCCCCATCCAACCTGGCCTGGGACACTCCCAGGGATCCAGAGGCAGCCACAGCTGCTCTGGGCACCCTGTGCCAGGGCCTCACCACCCTCACAGACAGCAATTCCTTCCCAATATCCCATCTACCCCTGCCCGCTGGCACTGGGAAGCCATTCCCTGTGTCCTGTCCCTCCATGCCTTGGCCCAAGTCCCTCTGCAGCTCTCCTGGAGCCCCTTTAGGCACTGCCAGGGGCTCTCAGGTCTCCCTGGAGCCTTCTCTTGTGCAGCTGAACACCCGCAGCTGTCCCAGGCTGGCTCCAGAGCAGAGGGGCTCCAGCCCTCGGAGTACTTCTGTGCTTTGGAAAGCTGCTTTGAAGAGTTTGTTTAGGGGTACAGTGCTTCCATCCCTTGCTTTCAGCTCTCAGGATGAGCAACTTTTTGTAACCTCTGTACCTCACAAGTAGAAGTCCTGGAAAGCAGGAAGGTTAAATGGTCTAGTCACAACTCATGGACTAATGAGTGGGGACAAGAATCAGACCTAAATTCAAGGGACAAAGCCATCTACACTGCAATTTGTCTACAGGGCCTTAACCACCAGGATAGAGTGTGTACCTCATGGAACCAGGTGAAAACACATGAAAACATCCCCACAATGCAGAGTTCTGTGGTGTGTCCATGTGACTCAGCTGGTGCCATACCTCAGGTTCAAAGCTGTCATCTCATCTCTTCTGGGTTAAGATCCAGCAGCACAGCTTGGAGGTGGGAGTACAAGTGAATTAAATATTCCCTGTATTTTAGTTAACCCAGAGTAAAACCCACCCAGCTGTGGCTGCCCCATCCATGGAAGTGATCCAGGCCAGGCTGGACAGGGCTTGGAGCAACCTGGGCTAATGGAAGCTGTGCCTACCCATGGCAGGGGGTTGGAACTAGTTTAAGGTCCCTTGCCAACCAAATCATTCTATGATTTTTCTGGTTTCTGTGATTCTTAAGACAGCTGGCTGTAACCCCAGCATGATCCTAATCCTGGTCATATACCTGGATTTGGAGTTCTCTTTCTAACCCCACGTCCCTGCTGCCCACACAGACCTGCTCATGCAGATCAGTGCTACGAAAACTCAGGAGGAGTCAGCAGTGGGTTTTGTGAGGAAGTTGTCTGCTTCATCCTTCACCTGCAGTGCCTTTGATGGTGTTCCTGGAGCTTCTGATGCATGTCATCACTGCTAGCTTGGCTACTGGACCACTCAGGTATCATGTGATTATCAGATAGTTCACATTTGGTGGCTCAGACTGGAAATGAGCCCGTTTGTAGCACGGATGACATTGTTTCAACTCCTGCCCTCCCAGGTGTGTCATAGTGCACATTGAGCAGGACAGGGCGGGTGCATCCATCCTGCCTCAGCTTTCCATGCTGATTCCCACCTGAAGGATGAGGAGAGAACCTGGAATCTGTAACTCACCCACGATCAAAAGCCATTTTGAAGCTGGCTCGTGGGTTCAGTACCACGGATCCAGCTGAAGGCACAGTCCATTTGGAGACAACCGAATGCTGTGTGTCAGTAAATCCCTCTGGGAAGGGCACATCTGTGCTGAACAGAAGGCACAGCATCAAGCTGATGCTCACAGAGACTGACCTGCTGATATGCCCACCCACCCTTTGGGGGACAGCAGAGGCTGAAGGTATTTTGGTCGGGTGGGAGCTCATAAGCCCATCCAGACATCCTTCTTCTCCACGTTCTTCAGTCTCCAGGACTCTGGTGGTTTCTACTCGAGGTCCTACTCCATAGAAAGCAGGAACAAGCTATAGGGACTTGCCATGTGCAAGGAGGAGGTGGGGCAGGCAGTGCCCAAAGGCAGAGAGACAGGGGCAAAAGGAACAACCACCTTTACTTCCAGAGGCATGGGAGATGAAAGGGGTGGGAAATCATCAAGCAAAACCCAAGGACTGGCTTCCTCCTCAAATTTTCCTCCTCACCTGCAGGCACAGGCCACCTGTATCCCAGCACAGTGCACAAGCTTGGCCCAGTATTTCTGAGAGAGGGTCAGGGTCAAAAGGGAGCTGTCCCCCCAGCACTGGGCCTCTTTCAGGCTGAAGCTAAGAGAAATAGGAACAACAAAAACAACCCAGCAGATTTTGTGCAGCCAGTCCCTCCAGCCTTGGGCTGGTGGGGTGCATCTGAACTGGGGACCCAAAAGCCATGGGCACTGAACCAGGCCAAAGGAATCCAAGGCTCAGGACAATGCCACCCAGGTGTTACCCATCCCAGAGAAGTCCCACACAGGGCTGGGGTGGGTGCTCCCACTGCTGACCCCACACAGCACTCACTCAGAGCAGCATCTCTCCAGTCTGCCTCATCCACACCACAAAAAAAGCCATGTGGCACAGTTTGGGATCAAGTGTACATTTTTATTTTTTAATGGAACATAGACTCCTTTAGAAAAAGAAACATTCAGCTGGATGATAACACCCATAGAAAAAACACCAATCTTGTGTTCTCTTTTTTTTTTTTAATTTGGCATTTGTTATCTGCATTTATATTAAAGCAAAGTGCATCTTTCTTACTTTTTTTCTCGTTTATACACATTGCACAATACATAAATAATGATGCTTATAAAACGTCTTTATATTTACAAGTAATAATATATTTATATATAACATAAAATACATTTTTTTCTTTAATAAATCTCAGGGTTTTTTAAGGAGTCCTTTCTTTTGTGTGGGTGTTTTTCCAAAGCACTACAATGCTAAAGTTCCAAGAAGAATGCTCTCTTGTTCAATTAAACCTTTATATTTAGAAAAATAGCTTATGTTAAGGTCTAAACATGCTCATTGAGCTAAGAACAGTGTAAAAGTATCATACTCGTGTATGAATTCAAGAAGAAATGAAAGCACAACTGCATTTCCAGATAAGATGGTACCTGGATAACCTGGTCTAAGCAGGTTACAACACACCAGCTATTGTGAACACTTTTTCTCTTGTTTTTCCCACTTGTTTTTCTTTAGTTTTGTTTTAATTTTCTTTTAGGTTTAGAATTCTGTCACTTCAAATCTCAGCTCAAATGATCAATCACGGGCCATGCCCGACGTCCCTCCACTGTTGTTTTCTCCCCTTACATCAATCCACGATCATAAAAAACATAGAAAAAGCAGTGGAACAATGAACACAGTGACAAGACATGAACCCAGCAACAAGAGAAACACAAAAGGTCGGTAAAAGACCTGTCTGGGAAGGTTTTGCACCATCCTTCGGCGGCAACGCGGGGTTAGCACTGCTGGGGAAGGGGTCTCGGTGTCACCGTCACTGGGAAGGTGGTGCGTACAAAAATACAGTCACCTTGTCGTGTTGTCCAAGAGAAGGAGCTGTAACGTAGAGCTAGTGGCTTTCAAATCCGTCGATCCCCATTGGATAATCCTTTCGAGAGGCGTGAAGTAATTATCTCGTGTGATCTATCCCCACTGCACCCTTCTCTCGCCCTTGTGAGAGTTATTGGTCATTCACACTTTTAAAAAATAGATATATTTATCAAAATACCCCAAAGGCAAAAACAACAACAACAACAAAAAAAACAAACAAACAAAAAAAAAATCTTTCGTAAGCTATTTCTCAAAACGAAGAAGGGTGTACAAACAAAACAAAAAACAAAAAACAAAAAGTCTGCATGAAAAGCAAGCACTCAGAAGGAAGTAATAGCAGCAAAGTAGTATAGATGTCATGAGTTCACTCTGTCTCGAGTCACCGGTTGTTGAAAATAACCTCCAACCAGCAGGGGCAACTGCTGATGAACTGTCTCGTGTAGCACTGGCCCCAGCCTTTCACAAAGCTGATCTGCACGGTAAATCCGGTCCATGGCTGCTGCGTGAACTCGTGGTCGTTGGGTCTCTGCAAGGTGTACGCCTTCTCATAGTCAAAAGCCTTGATGGAAAACCCTGGGAACACTTTGTGAACCAGCAACGTCCTGGAGTCGGGGTTGTCCAGTGTGGCTGACTTGATGAAGATGGGGTAACTGCTGCGGTTGTACACCCACACGCCGTCCACTTCCTTGGTGAGCTGGATGCCGTAGCCGATCTTGCTGCGCACCTTCTGCACCAGCTGGCTTTTGTTGTCTGAGTTGAGCTGTCCGAGGCAGAAACCATTCCCCTGAGGTAGATCATAGAAGATATCCAGGGAGGGCTCTTGGACAGAGTACAGCCGACCCACGCGTGTCTTTTCTTCCCAGTATGCCACCACACACCAGTGTGACCTATCCCCTGGCTCCTGAAGAACTTGAGAATCTGCAGAACAACAGGAAAAAAAAAAAAAAAAGGAGATTTATTCAAGGGAATTTGTACAAACCAAAAGGGACGTAGAATTGGCAGGACCTTGCCTGCCCGTGTCTTCACAATCCTCTCCACACATACATCAACGTCCACAGCGCACCCACTGATTCCAGAAGAACATTTCCAGGTGTGGGGCACTCCTGTGTTGTCTCAGTGCCTAGTTATAGTTAAATTTACAGGTCCTGGATCACCAGGTCCACCTTCAAAAGCGGCTCCAGATGCACCAGCAGCCCCAATGGCACAGTCACCCTCACCCACACCAACACCAGGACCACCTCCAGTGCCAACAGGAGAGGTGAGATGCTCGTGCAACCAAACACCCAAATCCCTTTATTTTCACCCACCAAATAATGGATTAATTTCCATAAATAACAATCTTCTGTGCACGGACACTGAAAAAAATGAGGCGCTGCTGAGAAAATCACACTGGAAGTCACCCCATGGGACCAGAGGGGACAAGAACTTGACTACTCTGGTTCACGGGGCTTTTCCCTGCCTGCAGGGCCTGGGTGATGGATGGCATGGGGACATCAGATGACACCCGAACCCATGGGAAGCACCAAGAGATAGATGGAACCAAAAATCTCACACATGTTAACAAAAATGGCCTAAAAACTCCCAAAAAACCATAGAAATTCATTCCTGTAGCCCTTCTCTCAACTCCTTTTCCCATAGTTACCCCATGCAGCATGGCTATGATGTAGGAGGAAAAAGCAAGGCAGGAGGAGGGAAAAAATGTGAGAAAGCCCCTTTTCCTGACGGAGGATCCCGAGCAGCCTGGCGCTGCTCGGCGGGTAATTCCTTCCAGCCTCAGTAGGCATGTTAAGACCTGGGAACTATTCATCTCTATAATAGTATTTAAAAAAAAAAAA
>VZTH01015915.1:0-23720 GCA_013397815.1 Aleadryas rufinucha
GACTCCTGCCTGTATTAGCAGATCGTGACACCCTCTCAAGGCATCCCTCTTTATGTCTATAGCCTCTAGACATATGGCAGTGAGCCTTGTGAAGAGATTTTTTTACAATCTATTCCATTACATGTTCATATGCTCAGTAAAGGAGCTCTTCCTCTTATCCAGGTGGAGCTTCCTATGCATCAGTTTCTGCCCATTTCCTCTTGTCCTGTTGCTTGGCACCACTGAGCAGAGCCTGCCTCTTAGCTCTTGACACCCTCATTTCAGACACTTATATAATTGATCAGGTCCTCTCTCAGTTGTCTCTTGTTGGGACTGAATATGCCCGGTTCTCCAAGCCTTTCTTCATGACAGAGGTGCTCCTGTCCCTCAATCATCTTTTTTGCCCTCTACTGGACCTGCTCCGGGAGCTCCATTTCTCTCTTGTCCCAGAGAGCCCAGAACTGGACACAGCACTCCAGATATGGCCTCACCAGGGCTGAGCAGAGGGGCAGGATCACCTCCCTGCTGGCAATGCTCTTCCTAAAGCACCCCAGGAGATCATCAGTGCACTTGGTCACAAGGACACACTGCTGGCTCATGGACACCTTGTTGTCTACCAGGACCCCCAGGTCCTTCTCCACAGAGCCGCTTTCCAGAAGGTTGCCTGCAGTCTGTACTGGTGTAGGAGGTTGTTCCTCCCCAGGTGCAGGACTCTGCATTTGCCTTTGCTGATTTTCAGGCAGTTCTTCTCTGCCCATCTCTCCAACATGTCGAGGTCCTTCTGAAGGGCTGCACAGCAATCTGGTTTATTGGCCAACCCTCCCAGATTTGTGTTGTCACTGAACTTGCTGAGGAGGCATCTGCGCTCCATCCAAGTCACTGATGAATAAATTAAACAATACTGAGCCCAATATTGAACGTTGGAGGATACTGCTAGTGACAGGCAACCAACTAGACCCTGTGCTACTGTTTACCATTCAGCTAATCATACTCAAGTAGCTGCTAGAGGGTGAGATAAATATATTACCATTTATTCAATGTCTAGCTTACATGCAGACATTTAAAATATAGCTATTTTATCTTTGAGACTGCCTTCTACTTTCAGTTGATGCAAGATGGGGAATAGGAAAATCCAGCTGGCTGCAGATAAAGCACAGCACTCTCCTGGATAGAATGGGCTCGGCCTCGCTGCCCTTGTGCAAACTCATTTTGTCATTCACGATGTTTTTTTGTACTCCACTTCATGTTCCATTACCCCTCCAAAGGGGTCAGATTTTGGTACATGTCCTGTGTCAGAGTATCTATCCCTGCAAGGGTGCTTCACTGCAGCATTTCAGAAAGTTTTAGAGGTCTGTATGAGGGCAAGTGGACAGACACATCTGCATCCATCCCTAAAAGCCAAGGGAATTCCAATGTGTAAAGAAGGAAGAGATTAACCAGATTAATATAAAAGAGGGAAGAAGTGGAGTGCTTTCTCATTTATACAACTGAATAAAATAATTTTTAATCTATTCTGATGACTATCAGTATTTATTAATGTGGTTGTACACCTATACTGAAACTGAACCTGTTCATGAGATTTCAGTAATGCAAACTCCATATAGTCTCTAAATATATTTTAATAATTCAGCAGCATTACTTGCTGGAAAAGTGATGCTCAGTCTTATATCTAAAATGAATGCTACTAAAAAAGCATATTATTTTATTTTTTGATTTTAAGTCAGTATCAGAATAAATTTTATTCCAGAAACTTCTAATTTTCAGTGGTTTCCATCTTATTATTTAATTCAAAGAGTTAAATCTCAACTGCCTGCATAAACCTAACAGCTCCTAAAATTTATTCCTGTGAAAATATATTAAGACCACTTTTACACGAAGTGACTACTTTGAATACAGAATCTTTTGTATCTCTATACATTGTTTGGCTACATTTACACAGTCCTATGGACAGTGATAATTGATAGCTACTCTCTTTTGAATATTCCTGAACACTTTAAACACAAAAAAACTCTGACCTGAAAAGCAGTTTATTTTCCAATATAATTGCATGTCAACATTATGCATGTAAATGCCACTTAATGTAATGTAATCACTTCTCAGGGATTTTTATTTAATAATAAATCAATTATTTTGTGAATTTGTCATGATCATTCAAGTCAAAAGGCTTTCTGACTGCTATAAAAGGCATATTAAATCATGGGACCTGATAAATGACAAATTTTATCATTATCCAACAAAGGACTGAACTTACATCAGAGTTAAGTGAAGCACATATATTTTGTAAGATAATTTATGTCTCCTTCTGTTAGAGGAAACTTGAGCCATAATGGTGATTTTTGGAGAAATTGTGAGCAATTCCAAGACATTTTAAGAGTCTAAACCTTAGAAGAATATAAATTACCTAAAATGAAGTAAACTGCTTAGCTTAATATTTCAGTTAGAAAAAAAAAAAAGTGCACCTATTACAAATTAGAATCAAAAATAAGGCTTTCTAAAATTACTATTACAGTGAACCAATCAGAGGAAGAAGAGCATGTTCTATTTAAAAAATATCAAGTTGAAATGCATAAAAGCAGCCCTGAGAAAATTGAAGACTGAGGAAGAAAACCCCTTAGACCTCCCTGCAAAGAAGATAGAACACTGATGAATCAGTGTCAAAATATGTAGGAAGAATGAAAATTTAATATCAAATTTCAAAGAAATATCAAACAAAAACAGGAGCTTTGTTGGTGGACTTGTTCTTATCAATAATAGTTCATGGTAGAAATGGCTGTTTGTATTTTGGGTTTTTACATTTTTGTAGTGAGTCACTCATATTTTGATTACATTCTTAAAATATTAATTAGTCTAACAAGAAATTCTAATCATTGGATTCCCATATAAGGAAAGTGTATTATTCAAGGTGTACCCAACAGGAGTCCTTCTCAAAAAGGCAAAACAAATTTTTAGTTTTAGCTCAAACCATGCCTGGCCATCTTCAAGTTATGATTATATTTGTGGGGAAAATAATGCAGTACTTTAATGTATCATATTGCCAGAAACACGATAATAGGAAAAAAAAATAAAGCCCCAAAAGTAAGATCTGATGTCAACAAATTGCATGTTATGATATTGCAGGACTAATTGTAGCTTTAGTCTATTTTCTGCTTCTTTAACAGTACTTAGCAATAATTACATCATTCAAATCTTCTACCCCTGATATATAAACATATTTGAAATATCCCACTTGAGTTTTAGTTGACTCTCAGATATGTATGTAATCCTAGGATAAATATTTTTCCAGTGATAAAGCAAGGTAATGTGTTTTTAGTAGCCAAGGAGCAGATTGAAAATTATTTATTTGCTTAAATTCCATTGCTTTTAATTTCAATCACATGCAGGGAATGGTCATGTTACTCTTATCAATCTGTGTTCTCAAGCTACTGCTTTTTTTCTGAAAAGTTGACATACATATTGCTCTACCATATTTTGGCATGTGTATCAATATCCCTTTGAATTTTTGTCAATGTTACATAACAATATCATTCTATTAAAATATACACCATGCAAAAACTCAAAGAAAACGAACAATAACCATAAAATTGCTAACTGAATCAGCAAGTGGTGAAGTGCTAGGCAGGGAGGTCATTAGTCTTCTTCAGAGCAGGAAATATTTCAGGGCTTCACAAGACAGTGAAGTAACTTCCTGGACCAATCACATCCCAATTTTTTCCAAAACAGTGAAAAATGTCTTAACATGAGCACGTGCACATGTAATACTCAATACAAATTTAATAGCAACAGTAATTTAAAATGACATTTACTTTCACAACCACAAATTTTGTCTTATAGATCAAGAATTTAACAATAAGTTTTCATTTGTCGTGATGCCCATCAGCTAGGTGGGGCTTTAAAATATTCAAAACATGTATTGTCTTTCTCCAAAGACTGCATTACTTAAAGGAAAACATTGATTTTTGCCAAGAGATATACAGAAAGACAATCAATCAATGACAGCTTTGCAAGAAAGCTACTAGTATAACTACGCTTGGTTCTCACTTTGTATTCCTTGAGGTCATGCATTTATTTCAAATTTTTGTTCTTTGATGAATGAGGGACAGCCACAATTAGAATCAGTCTTAGTAAATTTTTTTTTCTGCATAAATGAACTAAAGGAAAAAAATATTATGAATAAATAAAGAAAAATATAATTTTAAAGGAAATCTTTCTATGGGCTGGACCACTTTCAGTTTGTTGCCTTTTAATGTGTTTTTCTTTTATTTGTTGTTGTGGTTTAGGCATGGTACTCCCCAATTTAGAAACTCTAAACTATGTGTTGCTTGCTCTCCCCATTTCCCTCCCCTTCCCCTCCTGAATGCTCCCTCCATCCTGGGACCAGTGCCACTCCACTCACTGCTCTCTCGAGCTCGGGACCAGTATTAGCCAACCACCATTTCCACAACTCTTGGTCAGTTGGAAAGAATCCTTTCTCCCTGGAAGAGAGAGAGGCCCTTCCCCCATCTCCAGCAATGATGTGAGGTGGTATAGAATAACCTGTGTGTCCTACCCATACCTCATCCGAGCTACTGCAAGTATTAACCCTGTCCTGGCTGGAAGAAGGAAACACGTTTGTACACATTTTTATTTCAGGCTATGCTACCTGATATACTTAATTGTATCTTTTAAAAACCTGAAATGCTTATGTTGTTTGCCTGAAGTAAATGATATCTCTACTCTTCATGGCTTCCTTTTAGGGTGAAATTATGGAGATTTTAACATCATTAAGCCACAAAAATAATGTATCATTGAAGTAAGAAATAACTATTAAAGTTCTGACTTTTCATCCGAGGACAACAATTAGTTCAATACAATATAGCATTTTACAATGCAAATATTGGGATTTGGAAACTGAGAACTTGCAGAAACTAACTGTGCTGTCCATCTGTAAAACATATTGTCATTCAAAACAACAACGTTTTTCTCAAAGGGAAAATGCAAAGCCAAATTATAAACAAGACCAAAAAACCTCTCTCCTGGATTTTAAGTTAGCTATAAAACTTCAACACTTTTTTTAAAAGGCAGACTTTTGCTTCAAGAGAAGAGCTATGTCTTCAAATGAAAAATAAAACTAATTCCAGTCATGGGATTTTGTCTGACATTATTCAATTTCCAAATTATAGATTGCTTGTGGCTAAAAAAATACAGCCTCCAGTCACTGAAACAGAGAAAATTGCATATTTCCCAGAGAATAAATGAATGAAAATCAGTAAATAATAAGTAATAACCATATATGTTACACCTGTTATTAGCAGTTACAGACAGATTGTACCACGTATTGGGAAAAAACATCTATCAGTATGCACGTACTGAAACACACGATCTGAAAATTTCTACATGATGTGATGAACTTCAAATGTATGTAATCACTCAGTGACAACACTGAAGACAGAAATTTATCCTCTAGTCCTTGATATTTTCCCCTAAGATAGGTTGCTTTTTTTTCTCCTGTGAAAAATAGGTACCATTTCAAAAGTAAATGATCCTGCAAAATAAATAAATTTTCAAAAAAATTATGAAAAAGAAGGTAATTGTTTAAGAATTCTTTTTTCTCAGGAGCCATTACTGAAAGGGACTGTATCTGTTCAAATATCTCTCACCTAAAAAACATCAACCAAATGTTGTGAAAATAGAGTGCTCTTTACTGTTAAAAGCACAAAACTATAAATGTATTTACTCTGGGAAAAATAAATAACACAGAGGATGAGTAAAGCTTTAATTATAAATTTGTTGGACATAAGGTTCCACTGAAGAATTCCCAGTATGTCAGGCAAGACTGAGAGTCTTTGTTGTGTTATGCTGTATATCCTACTTTCTGTATTTCATCTCATTCATACAAAATGAATATAAAATATTAAGCTACTACAGAAGACCTAAATAGCAAAGGAGGCTCTCACCATGGTTAAATAGTCCCTGTAGTAAAATTTAAAATAGAAAAGTCATTATTCAACTGCCAATAACAATATTCTATAAATCAGGGTTTTTGAAATAATCAATGACAGATATAGACACTATTCTCATGTTCATAGAAGAATGAGAGTAACTATCCAAAAAGTTACATGGAACAAATTACCCTTTAAAAATCCTTACTCTTGTTTAACATGCATTAGGTTGCTTTTGTTCACATTTTTGGTGGTTGAAGGCTGGAGGTAATGCTTTTCAGCACAGTACATTCTGTGATTGATCTGATTACACAATAAATGTTTCAAAGCCTGCAGTACAGGTATCTCATATATCCCATTCAATTTCAGAAAATATATAAGAGTTATGCAGAGGACATGTAAATTTTTTCACTAGCTTTTTAAATAAATATCCTATTTCTTCAGAAATGAAGAACTGTAAAAATAGAAGAGCATACATAGATAATACTTCTGGGACATTTTGCCCTATCCACAAAACCAAAACAGATGTATAATTAGAAAGGAATTACTACAATTATATCAGTAATTTGATAAATTTATGGGCATGTATCCTAATTTCTTGTCAATTAAGGTTTACACTTAGCAGTCAGTGTATTTTTCAGAATTTTGTCCAGCATATTTTAGTTTTAAATACCTCAAGAACTTGGTCTTCCAATCCTTCCCTTAGGAAATAATTCTATAATCTTGTCAAGAGATAGGTTATGCTTATCACTACCAAGTGACAGTGCTTGCAGGTATAACATGATACTCTTATTTAAGACCTGAAACAATCTCCACAGAAACATAATTGAAGTGGAAAAAATCCTCTTAAATTTGATCTTCGATGGTCAGGCAAATAACAGAACTGAGAGAGGAAACTCAAGACATTTATTATGGCTGCCTTGCAGCTTAACACCAATAATAATGCAGTCATGCTTCTTCACTCCAGTTTAGACTTTCAATTCACTTTGCATTCAGCATCCAGCAAACCTGAGCTAAAGACCAAATCAGTCATATCAATTTACTTTACATTTGCCCTATTTACCTTACCTTTATATTTAACTTATTTATAGGCTATATGAAATGTTATAAACCATCCCCTATTTATGAAGGACTTCCTTCATGAAAAGATTTGGAAATTACAGGCTATCTATATTCCACAAATTACATGACAGATGAAGAATAGCCTAGACAGCGGTTTGTTTATCTTTCCAGTAGAGGATATAGGAAAGAAGCCAGTTGGGTTGCATGCACATATAAGATTATTCATATGACTTAGCCATGTGAGATCCCTGGGCAATAAATAGTAGGCATCTGAAAAGCCAGGAGTGAAGGACAATGTATTTTTTACATCTTCCTTTACAAGTGTTGTTAATGAATGCTGTATCAGAACAAGCATCTTTAGAAGATATGTATGAAAATTTTGCACTGGTTTCAGACTCTTCACAAAATAGAATAATTAGGAGTGACAGATTTCTGGCAGTTATGTTGTTAGCTTTTTCTGATGTTAGTTAAAGTAAACCTCCAGATCATTTAATCTTCAGCCTTCGGTCTTTAGAAAACTAAAAAATGACAACGATTTGACACCTGAGAGATCTCCATCTACCTAAGAGATGCCATGTCCTCCTACATGACTTAGAATAGTAGCATAAAAATTGTTATATTTACTGGTGAGTCATTTCCAAAGCCATAGGAACATTTCTTCATTTCAGTGATGGTGACATTTAACTACTGAGGGCTGGCTGTCCTGCAGGAGGGAGTGAGAAGTAGAGGGTGGCTATGTGGCCAGCAAGGCTGTGTCCGCCCTTGAGCAGAGCTCTGCCCTGTAGCATTCAGCAAGGGAGCAGGGCTGGGATGGGGACAAGGACTAGGGCTGGGACAGAACCCTGTCACTACATAGCAAAACCATGGTAATGGGATGGTGGAGATTGATCTGGCTCCAGGGTCAGAACATCCTCAGAGACTGACACATAGGGCTGAAGGAAACCTGGAACAGTCATTCCTGATGACAAAGCTGTAGCAGTTGGGGTTTTTTATCACTGATGACTGATTTCTGTCTAACCTGCCCTCCAGGAGAAAATACATTTTTTCAGGCAATCCACTTTTCACAGAAAAGAGACTATTGCCTTTCAGTTTGAAGAAGTTGAAGCGTATTAGAAGACGAGCATCCCTTCAAACGAAATAAGCCCATGTATTTTGCTATTTTGCTTTATGGCACGTTTAATGACATTCTGTTATCTTTTTTTGACTCATTTCTGTTTATGTTACAGAACAGAAGACTCCACCAAAACCCATTCAGGGCTGAGCAAGGTGAAAGAATGACTTGATAAATCTTGTAAGCCTGACTTCCATTTATACACATTATTATAGTGGTTATATTTTTTTTTTTATTTTGGGTAGAGATTTTCTTTGGCATTTGTAGATATGTATTCGTCTTGACATCCAGCATGCAATTAATTGCCAAATTGCTTTGTACCTGCTCCGTACCCTGTCTTGCACATTCAAAACAAAGACACATACTCAAATAGAGCTCTGATTGATCTGATCAAATACCTTCCCACCTCCATAGAAAGTTGAGATCATATAACAATAGAATAAAGCAAAAACAATAGAAATAGATCTCAGATGTAAAAATGTAAGATTTTAGAAGAAGAAAATGTTTAAATGTTCTATAAGTAAAATAGCAGTAGTCATGCTATGTTTCTTCAGTCATATGTCCAAGAAGGACAGAACTGTTTTTAGGGATGGGAATTTTTCTGCAACATTTTACAATGTTCATTATATACCATATAATTATCTGTATCTGTTTCAATTAGAGTCCATATATGACTACTCTATATTATCATCTAATCAAAAGTTTATATCTACTCCCACATATTACTGGTATATTAAATCTCATGATTTCAGAAATGAAAGCCACTGACCTTGCCTTTTAAATAATCTCTTAACTAGTGTACATGTGGTACTGTGAGGTAGCATCATGTGTATGTGTTCTTATGGTCCAAGAAGGCTCCTCACATAATTTTGCTTTTTTGTGGATTTGATGATTTTTGATTCCTTGTTTTACTGGCATAAAGCTTAAAATTAGAATTAAAACTACATGTATTTTCTATTTTAAATTTACAGATTGATTACATGCAGAATATTTACCTTTATTTACAGATTATGAACTTCCAGAACATTGCATAGAAAGAAATGGCCAACATCTATGTGTTGTTAGGCAGAGGATGGAAATTGTCACTTCTGGCTAAATGAGAAGGCATTTTTCCACTGCAGATGTGCACTTACATAAAGGGCATAGTGCCCTGGTGACAGCTGGGAAGGAACAGCTTCTGAAAAGACAAGATAATAGAGCTCAAATAACTGAAGTGCTGCCATTGATGGATACAGGTGGCAGAAAACCGGGGAAGTGGGGGTTGTTTCTTAGACAGGGAAGTTATCTGAATGCATGGATATTTGTCCTAGTAAAGGTTGTGAGTTGATCCAAGGCTTGTGACTTCAAACTAGAGGACATACTAGAGTCAGTGATAAGTTGACAAGTCCCTCCAAAAAGAGGAGGAAGTTGTTTTTCAACTGCCAGTGAAAGTTTCGTTTTTATCACATCACCATTTTGACATTTGCTGAGTGGGTAAAATGGTTGGGTGCAAGCAAGGTGGTAAATATCTGGGTTGTGCTAATTACAGTTTCTTGATGCAGAAACTCAGTGAGATGACTGAGAAAATATTTCTGCTGGTTAGCAGTAGTCCCTATCAGCATCATCTACGGCCATGTCAACTACAGGAAGGTTGAGGAATTTAAGATCATGGGAGAAATAAGGTGGGCAATTAGAATTACAATCCCAGTTTCAGAAGAGCTGAAGGTTTTCCAGAGAACCAGTTGTTGAAATCCCATGGGAGGCTTTTTGCCGGGTGAAAGGACACAGAAAACATGTCTGATCTTCCTGGACACCCTCATTAGAGCACAGAAAGAGACCATTCTGATATGGAAAAGTTGAGCAGGAGTAGCAGAAGGTAGTCTGTACAGGGAACTCCTGACTGGGTTGAGATGTAAAAAAGAAATTCATAGAAGATGAAATCTGAGATCTGCCATAAGAGGAACACAAAAACTTTACCCAGGTGTGAAGAGGAGGAGTTAGATTTCGTACGGAGTGTGAGAGACTGCAAGAAGGACGTCTGTAAAGACATTGGCAGCAAAGGAAAACTAAAGAAATTAGGCCACAGCTCAGAAGGATGGAGAGTGATAAAAGTGATAAAAGATACAGAAAATTACTTTTTTCATAAAACCAGAGAAAAGTCCAGGGAAGCCCTAGTCTAGAAGTATCTATGGAAATCTTGCGATAGAAGTCTTGACTGGACAAGGCCTTGAGCACCCTGTTCTAACACTGAATTTAACTGTGTGTTAAGCAAGCCTGGTTAGATGACCTGCAGAAGTTTCTTCCAGTCTATATCTCCATTCTACTTGTATTCCCTAAATTAAGTTCTTTTGTTTTTTTTCCAGTAGTGGACAGAGACTTTTTGTTAAGTAAATGAAGTTTCCAGGGATGCTGCATCTGACCTCACATGGATTGATGACTTCCTTGATGTCTTTCCCAAACTTTTCTTTGTTTGAATCAGTGCTTTTCCACACGTTTGTTTTATTTTTTAATTTCTGGCTGTAACATGCAAGTAACTTCAAGATATCTTTTCTTTTAACATTCCAATAAGAAATTGGTTTCTTATTGCACAGCCTAAAGGAATTGAATGAAAAGGTTGCTACAGTCTAATAGAAATTTATTTTCAGAGAAAAATTAGCACTTTGTTGTCTCACAATTATATAACAGGTTTTATCCTTGTCCTTTCTCAGATAGACCTTTACTGACATTAATGGCAGGTTCTCAACACAGCAAGGTCAGATTGTTTTAAATAAAGAGTGGAGGTGAAGGCAGTGATATTCCCTAAGCTACTTGAATAGTCTTTCTTCTGTGCATGGTATTTTGAAAGCAAAAGCAATTTATAAATTAATGCCAGGGTTACTGAACCATTCAATGGTCTAAGAGCCCCCATGAATTCTAATTACCTCTCTTTCACAAACTTATCCCATAGTTGTTAGTGTGGGGTCAGTACACTGAAGTTCACTGCAATTAAGGTGGGACAAGATTTATCTTTTTTTATGTTCATCATTTATAGATTTTGTAGATTAATTTGACTGTAATCTGTTTGTGGGAAGGGAGTGCTGTTACAATTCTTGAAATATGTGCCAACACAGGCTGAGATAGATACATCTCAACGAAAGAAAGCAGGACCCTTGCTTATACACCAAAGCCTACTAGGGGCAATGGATTTAGATGTGGTTTATTTGATAATAACTTTAAGTTTTACCTTGTAGATAATTAGATACTTTACTATAAATGACCCGAACCTCCTGTCAGCAACATAACCTCAGTTGCTGGGAGAATACATTCTGTCCTTTTTTTCTATATTCTTTGCATTTCTATTGTAAGATCTCGTAAGATGGGGAAAAATAATAATTGAAAAATCACCAAAGCAATCAAACAAAAACCCCACCCACACTTTGTGGATGATTTCTGCTAAGGAGTCCTATTTGGTGTAATTTCTCAGTGTAGATCCTCATATGAAACGCTATACCCAGATGCATGACTTACAGGAGTGGTACATTGAATTAATTTATTTTGACTCTTTGACTGGAGTCAGAATTCTGAGACGAGGTTTTTGAGACATGAATTAGACCCTCTCTGGAAACGCATAGGACTGTCAAAGTCCTGTGTAAAGAAGGAAGGCAGCATGTTTCACCTGAAGACCAGAACATTTCCTGGGTTCTATCAGTATGTATGTCAAATGTATGAGAAGCTTGCTGTTCTACAAGACGGAAGAATATGTTTTGCCCTGAGCTATCCATATATTTTGTTCATTTTTTTTTTTTCATATACTAATAAGCATAATGAGAAGAGCAAGAAATTAAATTTAATGTTAACTTATTGGGCACTTCAAAATAAAAGAGTGCTGTGCTCCTGAGAACAATATACCATGCCATCCACAGTGCACAAGTCCCACAATTAAAATGCTAATTAACACTTTTATTTATAAGGAACAAGGTTATTTGATTATAATCCCATTTTCCCTGCTCTCTTCAGCATTATGGATTGATAAGTCAGTGAAACAACAAACCAATCCAGTTGCCTGAGGAATGATTGAATTTTGCTCTCTCCACATGGATCTGATATACATCATGAGGAAGGCATTAGCCAAATTAGGCAGAAACGACATAGAAGTTTCTTTCTTCTTCTTCTTTTTTTTTTTTTTTTCTCTTCATGTCTATAAAGAAACTGCAGTTCAATTTTTTCATCAAAGCCTGTGGAGAGCTTAGTTGGAATCATATCCCTTGGTCAGTTATTGAAATCAAAATCCAGAATACAGTAAATAGAATTCTGAAGGTTCAGTTATGCAGAAGTTAAATAGAACATGTATGTTTCTTCATCTGTCTAGAGAGTTAAAAAGAAGAAAAAGAAAAAGTCTAAATGCATATGTGTGTGCATTCATATGGAAATATATACATTACATATACATATATACACACACATATATGTATGGTTGTATCAAGGTGACACTGTAAATATATTCTAATATTTGTGTCTCAGAGTCTTGTAAGACATGGAATTATTTCTGCATCAGTTTATACCTGAAGTTAGTAACATATGGGATGGGATTCATCACATATGTTTCTCATTCTTTTTTCAAAATACAGTAAGAGAAAAAAAATATGATGCTCATGCATATGCATGGTAACCACAGCAGAGTATATATATCCTTCATACAGAAACTCAAAACCATATGATAACATTGATCTTCAGGAGTTTCCAACAATCAGGGACTTGTTCTAACCATTAGAATGCAATGTATGTTTATGCAGAGCAGAAAAGAAATGTCGCAGACAGAAAAGGCATGAGCGGTCCGCATAGCCAAGTTTACAAGTGTTTGGAGTAGTTGGGTTTCTGAACCACTGAACCTGAAAACACTGAAAAGATGGATCTATTTTTTTCTAATCCAAGATGGTTTATGCATCATCAACTTTTTTGTCATTATAGCATTTTGTATTTAAAGCTTAATGTAAATAGACACAATACCTGTGTATCTGCACAAGTATTTGACATATATCTATACAAACCTCTTTATACTGAGCCCCTGAGGAGAAGGAAAGCATGATTTTCTCTACATTATCTTTCATCATAGATCCTTACGACATCTAGTACGGGTTTGTGATCTCCACATGCAATTTATACAATGGCATATTTTGTGCTCTTTTTTTAATGTCCTGCAGATAGTTACCTTGTAAAACAAATATTTTTCCTCTTCAGTACAGGACTGTGCCTTCATTTTAAAATGTATTGGAAAATGGAATCTTTGCTTGATCCTTAATGTAATGAATACAACTATCATGAAAGAGTCAACACTTGCCATGATTATCCTTTTATGTAACTGTTTTACCTAGCTTGAATATGAAGAAATAAGATCTACACTCATGGAACTTCAGATTAGGATTTCCTTCATTATATAATTCCATCAGAGCAGATGATAAATTCCCAACTGAAAAACAGAGAGATGGAAAAAAAATTCATAATGATAGTTGCAATCAAGTGGCTGAATGAATTTCCTTCAGAATACTATACATGTATGTGTGTACCAAGTAGGATGAACCTGAAGTTGCAGACTGAGCTGGTAGCTATAATTGAATGGTGTATTTATCTGTCTTTGAAAGGTCATACCTTTGAGGATGTATTCCTTATGGCTGGAGGTGGACAAATACATACAAACACATCTTCAGAAAAGGACGAGAAGGTCAGCCTGGGAAAGTACAGGCTGGTCATTCTCACTTCAGTACGTGAGAAAATACTTTTGCAGCGCATTTCTGAGCACATGGAGGAGAACTGGGAAGAGTTAGCACACATGTACCAAGGCTAAATCACACCTAACCAATCTCACTGCTTTCCTGATGAAATGACTGGATCTGCACGTAAACAGAAAGACATGGATTTACCTTGACTTTATCAAGGTCATTTACCTCTGCTAAAAAGGGCCTTGGGGCTGAGGTGTCAGCAGCACAGCTGGCAGTAGAAAAAACAGCACCTTGGGTGTTATCAACAGGAACACTCAACTCCCTTTTTACATTATTACTCCCTTTTACATATCACAGGTTAGACTGCATCTCAAATGCAGTACCCAATTCAGAGCCCACCAATGCAAGATGGATGTTGATAAAGTTTACTCAGATCAGCTGGAAACCATTGAGCAGCTCCAGCACATCTCATGAAGACAGGCTGAGGGAGCTCGGCTTGTCCAATCTGGAGAAGAGATGGTTTGGGGACCACCAAACAGCACTTCCTCATCTGTAAAGTTATAATTAAGATGGATTTGTCTTTTTAGTGAGACTTATGGTGAAAGGATGACAGGTAATTCATACATTAATATAGAGATTATTTGCTTAGATATAAGGGTAAAAAGCACCACTATAAAGATAATGTTGCACTGGAACACCCCAGCCCTCAAAAAGTGGTGTGTTGTCCATCCTTTCAATCCAACATCATTCTCCATTCCTTCTCCCTGTAATCCTACAATCTTGCAGACTTTCAAGGCCTAGATGAACAAAGCCCCGAGCAATTTGTTCTGCCCTGAAAACTGGTCCCACTTTAGGTAGAACTATGGCTATCTAAGCTCCCTTCCAAACTGAATTATCCTATGCCACTACATAAAAGAAGAGAGAAAATGTAGTATGTTTTGAGAATTTCTCACAACACTTGTGTTACTATAAATTGTCAAGGAAAAATAGAGCTTTCTATTAAACAATTTATGCCACATGTCCATTATGAATAATAATAAATCCAGTACAACTTCCTTTAAAATATTCATTAATTTGGCCTTTGAGTACTCACTGTGGCTTCATAGTAGTGAATTTGCACTACTATGAAGACATATTAACAAAAATACAATGAGAGGGTACCTTTACTGCCTTTATATGTTTTCAGAATTTTTAGTTCTTACAGCTTACAAGACGTGTAAACCTTCTTAATTCTGGATTAATAGCCTCCAGTTATGTGAGGTGAACGATGAAGGACAATTCATCATCTTGACACTGGGATGCAAAAACAAAGGGATTTCCTGGGGCTGTAAAAGATGCAGATGGACAGTAAATGTAACAGCTGGAGAGGTGCTACAAAGTATGCCCATAGATGAAAAAACCAAATTGCTACTTCTTACTGGAGAAGCACTCCTTATTTGAGAATCAGAACATGGGCACAGGAGCCACATTAGTATTCTGGAAGAATCTGCAGGACATCTCTTCACATTGCGCTCAAATAGACTTTTTTTTCCCTTCTCTTATAGATGTCCTTTCCCTTATCAATCTTATAGATTGTCTGAAAAATGCTGGGAAGAAGAAAAGCCAACAGGGTACTCAGTAGCAATTTTCAGCAGTCTAGGAAAATTCTGTCTTATGATAGCTGAAGATATCTTGTGCTTTTGGTGAAGGGAAGTGGTAATTTATTAAGAGTTTAATTTATAGTGTTTTATGTACAAAAAGAGATTGCTTTGAGTGTGATTTGAATCTTATTACCTTAGGTGTATATTTTTAACACACACAAAAAAAGAAAATCTTTTCACATTCTTTTAAATATAAAATTAACTTCAACATATTCTTTACTATGAGAGATCTAAATATCCGTATTTTTAGAAGTCTTTAATGACTATAAATTGATGTGCTACATGCCACTATAGTATTGCTAATATCCTAATGTCTCCTGTTCAGAGAATCTTGTCTCATTGCTGAATTTATTTGGTTTCCTTGAAGATATGAATTGCAAGAGGAGACTTGTCTTCCTGCCAGAAGTTTTCTTGCAAATAGCTTTCCTCTTTTTGCAATTTTTTATCATTATCATCTAGCATGGCTGAGGAATTTTGTTTCTATTGGGGAGAAAGACAGTTCATCTTGGCTACTTCTCTCTGTAAAAACACATTTAAAACAACTTTGGAAGCACACAGTTCCTTGCTTTGGGTTTAATGTCTCTGAGATGCCATAAATAAAATGAGACACAAGAAGAGGTGAAAAACTATGAGGAAGAGTGAGATAACAAAACAGAGGGGGAAAGAGGGCAGGGAAAAAAGAAAGCATTATCTCACTGTAAAGTAAATAAATTGCCACTTGCTGACAGAACTGTAAAATATTGAGTAAAGATCATCAGATAAGATGAAAGGCTAAAGTGAATGATTTAAATCTCACAGGCTTTGACTGAATAGTTATTAGATTTTGTTACCTCAAGCACCAAAATAAAGAAACCTCAACATATGTATGAATTGCACCCAAATTAGGTGTGATGAGTGATTTAAAACTTTGGTTGCAATTAAATGTTTTCAGTAGGATAGAGATTTAAGATAGACATTGCCTGTCAAAAGGAGGCTTAAAAGACTGCTGGTTGATTTTATAGGAAAAATGTGTGTGTTGACAGATAGCATTGATTTTCCCAGTATGAACTGATTATAAAACTGTGAGATGCAGGTAATAACATCAATAATAACATATCTGAACTTATACTCTGAGCTTGGCTGAACATCTGTGCCACTGCTAGAATTAAGGTGGAGAATTATTGTTCCTCCACTGCTTTCAAAAGTGGCTGTTTGGGAATTCTTTCTTGAACAAATTTGCTAATGATTCTCCTTAAATCCTTCATTTGTTAGTGCTTCATAATATATCCATGAAAATGCTTCAGGACATATCTTTGCAAATAGTGTCTCATTTACTGAATATATGCTAACAAATATCAACCACATTTCATATTTACTGCTCTTCTTCAGAAAAAAACTTGATATCAATTTTTAAAATAAACCTCACGGTATTCCCTTAACCTCCCTCTGCCAAGTATGGTATATTCTTAAAGAATTCTGTTTAAAGAAAGAAAAAAAAGGGCAATGCTTTTACCTGTTATGAGTTGTTTGCATCTTTTTAGTCAGTGGACCTCTGCTGGCTTTTCTCCACAATCATGAGAGTATTTTAAAAATAATTTTCTTTTAAACAGGTCATCTGCTTCTAACCATCTTCATAACAAAAATAAATAGTTCATGAACAGGTAAATTGTAGTTTGCTGACCAAAAAACATGATAATAACTGACATATAAACTTAAATCATCGTTGAAGAACGACTTGACTATCTGAATTTTGTTGCATTTCTTTCTTTTTTTTTTGAAAGAAAGAACTTATTTTGCAAGGTATGATTCAGCATCTTTAATATATTTATCCTACTATAGGCTACAAGTAATGTAATTGGAGTCTTCTTTCGTATGTTAAGTAATAGAAATCCAAGCTTTGCTCTGCCTTAACATGTGTTGGATAGCTACATGATGTGCATCCAACATATGACAAATCATATTTGGGCTCTAGCAAATTAAAGCAATATGTCACTTAGGACAGAAAACTCAGTCTCCCAATAGAGGTTAAAACCTCTCCTCCTTCTTCAAAGCTTAAAAAAGCAATTTTAGACTAAGAATCGAAGATTGTTACAGGAAATAAAATAAAGCGAGGTAGTAAAAACAATGTGCACATTCATCATTTATTGACATAAGTATTAGTATTTATACACTGCTTTGAAAATTTTGACATTTTACTGAGATTAGTCATTTACTTTGCTACCTTGTTTGTTTGCTTTTTTCTTGGCCTTGCAGTAATAATTATATCCTAGTTTGTTGTTTCAGTTTACTTCTCTATAATATATGAAAGCATTTTTCACAATCTTTTTTGGTTATTCCAAATTGATTCATGTGTGAAGCTGAAGAAAAAAACACACTCCTTAGAGTTTTCCACAGAGAGTAACCTGTGTATTTTAGCTGGACTTCCAGTGAGACTAACCTCCCTGGATTCTGCAGATTTTATTTTTTATAAGATTTGGATGCTGAATTGATGTCTTTACCATATAGAGTAATCAGACATATATTTTTTCACCATAAATGTGGAATACTTACTGAACTTTGATGATGTTTGTAGAAGCCAGGCCCCCTGGTCTTTTTTGCTGACAATTATGTATGAGAACCTTCTTTGGTCCTTAGAACAGTTTTCAAATTTGACACAGTGAGCAAACGGAATTTTGGTGGCCCTTTAAGAGCTATTTATAACCAAACACAAATTGGTTCACAGTAAAACAAAGAAAATGCACAAAATTATTTCTTCACCACTGCTAAACTTTGAATTAAGCTTTTATATAACCAGGAAACAGGTTTTCTGAGTGTTTCTCTATTTAGTTGGAACTAAAGGGAAAACAACAAAAGCAGTATGAAAGGGGTTTTTTTATACTATTCTTGGCCTATTCTGAGTCTTCATGGAAGGAAGATTACTCAGAAGTGCTACTGAGAGAAGTAAGACCTTGACTACATCTGCCCAGCTTTAAACTGCAAGGAGGTTCTGATATGGGTTGGGAAAAGAGACAAAACACAGACAATGATTATGGGTCAGGCTTATCCAAAAGCTGTAGACTGCATTTTCTAGGCATGCACTGGAAAGAAACAAAGAAGCGCAAATGAAACTCTTAACAACATTAATCTGTATAGAACCTTGGGCATAGGAGACCAAAAGCTGGTAATAACCTATATAACTGCAGCTAATACAAATACAACAACAACAACAACAACAATAATAATAGTTTATATAAGTTTAGAGACACATTAAAAAAGTGCCCCAACAACCCAATGGTGGTTTATGCCAATGATGTAACTTAGAAAGTAGTAAGTAGTGAAAACAACAGTCCCTTGGGGAAACATATCCACAAATTCTACCATTGCTCTGTGTAAAGGCCAGGTAGGATGACAGGATGTGGACACTTGGACCTGCTAGAGTACTCTGCCCATACAGAATTTTTGCAGCTGTTCACATAGGCCTGAAGGCTGCTCTGCTGAATAGACATCCTGTGTTTAAATAACATTTTTTAGTTAAATACAGGGGGGAAAAATATTGGCATGGAGTTAGAAATTATATTTATTTTTAGATAACTTGTTATAAATATACAAGATTATGACTCTGATTATGTATATTGGATCTACTTTTTCTTTCATTAAAGTAAAAATAGAAATAGAATTTTTCATGCATTTATATTGACAATCATCTCTACTTTTAACTTACCTTTTGAACTGTGATATTTCAACCAGTGAACAGCTGTCAGAACACAGCACAACAGCATTCTTGTTTTATCTTTCTTTAAGAGAAGGAAGCATGTGTAAAATGCAGTGGTAGATTTAGACCCTAACCATTTTCATACTGATTCTAGTCCTCACCTTTTAGGTATCTGTTCTATGTGCTTGCCTGAACTTCCAACACAAGGCTCCAAAGATAAGTAACTGTCTAATATTCCACAGTAAGTACCTGCTGAACTTAGACATTGGCCAGTAGAAAAACACCCTGGTGGCTCTCAGAGACGCCTGTCTTTTGAACATTGTTACAAAACAAGAAATGCCTCCTTCCTGTTCAGGGAAAGCAGAATTTCATTTCAAGACAATTTTATTTGCTCAGGTAATATATTCTTAGTTCAAAACCTTTACTGGTTTATAAAATATAAATTATACCCAATATAAATTATGCATGCACAATTATATTACTTGCTTGAACTCCCTTAATCACCTTTCATACACACCTTAGGAATATTTTGTGGGTATCTAGGTGTCACTAAACCCCTGGAAGAAAGAAACTGTAAGCATGTTATCTCTTGTGGAAAAAGGTACCTTCAGCTGTGCTATGAAAGGATCATGTAGCTTGAAAATCTTAGATTCTTAAGAAAAAAATCAAGGGTGAATGTGACACTTCACCTTTATCATTAATGCACTTGTCTGTGAAGAAAACTAGGATTTCCATTCACACTTGTGGAATAATTTCCCTATAGAAAATATTCTTTTATAAAATATAATCTGAATTACAAAATATTAAAATACAGAGCTATGTCAGGAAAAGAGGTAACTAAAACCCCTAGGGGCTGGTCTCAGCATTTATTATGGAGAACTGCTTGATGGTTTATGACATAGTGTAAAGTAAAATAGCCCCATGAGGAAGCTGTGAATGCTTCCTTTTACAGTGTTAGAAAGTCAGAGTGTTTTGCACACACAGAAGTGTCCCAGCTGCATTTCATTTTGGGCAGGCTATCCTAATCTTGCTCTTGAAATGCATATGCTGAGGGATTGCTTGTGCCTGTACCAAAATTCGGAGAGTTGGACTCTGCAGACATGTGATACTGAGCTGCAGAATAGATTTAATGTATCTGGCATGATTCCTCCTGGAGATTAACATAAGGTCTCTTTGAGACTGTTGGTTTATACCTTAGGATGACTCTACATTCCATTGCTCCTCACTCTTGTGGATGTCATTCATCTGGGATGAGAGGTGTGAATTTAATTATCTTCATCCAGAGAAGAAACCTGAACTGAGATCTGAATGAACAGGGTACAATGTTAAACAAGTATAGCAGTATTCAGAGCTGCCATTGGCTTTTGTCAGAAATTGATCTGCTAGATTGGCTGAAACCAGTCAGATCAACTTTATCAAGGAAGATAAGCTGAATGATTCTGGAAAACACTGTGGGGAAAAAGTACTTGTTAGCACTCACTGTTTGATACTAAGGAGGTTTTTATGTGACATCTAGGGAAGTTTTTTGAGGCTTATGGTTATAAAGATATCAATTCTTTCATAAGGTCCCACTTTTTGTACACATGCCTTTCAGCTAATGGATTTAGCTGTCTTTTTGTTCCTGTTCAGTAGTATTTTTTTGATTGATGTGTATTGCTTAAAATTGTAAATAATATTTTCTTTACATTTAAAATGATTATTGCTGATTTATGAAAAATACTAGGTTGCTACTACCATATAACTTGCTTTTTCACATCAGTTTATCTTTTACTGCCTAACATCTCTTCCCTTGCTCTCTCTGAGACAACTTCAATTACCCTTTCCTTAGGATATATCCCTTGAATGAGACTGAATTAGATCAGTAGCTGATCATTATTCATGTACTTCTATTTAATAGGCTAAAAGGGGAGTTGTATCATGTTGATTCAGTGAAGACATATATTTTTCCCTGAGTGAGGATACTTTGGGTTACTTTAATGAGAAACCATATTTAACTGGATTGCTGAGAATTTTTAATGAATTTGTTTTTTGGTTTAGTGTTTTTTTGCGTTATGGGAGGTTGTTTTTTTGTTTTTTTTTGCTTTGTTTTTTGTTTTTGTTGTTTGTTTGTTTGTTTGCTTAATAGCTTTCTGATATAGACTATTATCAGCAAAAAATTATTCTAGAAAAGTATGAGGAAGAGGTCAAAATTTTGCCAGGAATTTCACATTTCTTGTAGGAAAGAATAAAGTTTCAGTGCTGTTCAAGCAATATAATATATGAAATATATAGGACATACTGTGAATTTAAGTGTTAGAATCTACTGTTTTGAAGAAAACTCTGCCAGAAATATCCAGATAGAGATTTTTTAGGAACCTAATGCCTTAAACATACACCAGTGGAAACAACTAACAAAAAGTTATTGTAGTTTTCTGAAACGGGTGCATATATGGTCTTTTTAAATTCACTGATGATTAAACGTGGAGTAGCCAGCCACACAAATGTCAGCAACTTTGCAGATATAAGCAAGGAAGAAGAAATGTTTCTTGCTTCTCTGTTCCTGTAGTTTTTATTTGCTTTATACTGTAGATTTCAAATAACCAGGGCATGAATATAGGACAGACTTTCCATTGCCTCTTCCAAGTCTACAACAAATTATGATGTGTTGTTTACAGGGTACTCCTTTATTTATTCACAGATGCATTAAAAACTTGTTTCTGTCTGTGTGACCTGTGAATAAATGATGTTTCTTAAAGAAGATTCAACACAGGTTTTGACATCATTATTTTTTCCCTGATAAAATGCAGGCAGATCAGAGCGTTGCAGCCAGCCCATTCACTTCAAAAGCTGCTTTGTATGTTTTTGAGTTTGGGAATGATCTGTTAGTTCAATTAGGAGTTCATCACAACCCCTATAACCTGTGACAAAATCTTCAGTTTGATAAGCTAGACAGAAGAGTGCAGAAGTCACAGAGACTTCTATAATTTCAGAACTTGCCAGAAGACGGTTGAAAAATACATTAGAAATTTCTGTCTCCTCATCTTCTGGGAAAAACAGTTGCCATATTGTTATGGAAACAATCTACAGACTTTCCATGTAGGAGCTGTCTTTGTACTCACTGAAGTGGGGCTTATCTGGGTTTTTTTTAGGTGTAAGAAATGTGGTACAGAATATGTGTAAGTACTGCCAGACAGAGATCATGAAGTTCCCTTGAAAAGTTATCTCACCTATCTTTAAATGTCTATAGATGATTTCTACACTTTAGTTTGTCACTGCTTTACAATCAGTGAAGAAACAAGCACCTCTGTGGAATCTCATAAAGCAGATATTCAAAATAGTTCACGTGAGTCGTGCCCAGTTTCTCTCCATTCCCTCTAAATGAAACACTGAGCTAACTTTCTAGGAGGTAGGTGTAGACCCACTATCGACTTCTGTGCATAATTCATTTGCCAAAATAAAAGAATTTAAGGCTGTTTTTTTAAAAAGCAATTTAATCTGCACTGCCTCCAGCTGACCTCCAGACGCCAGCCCCTGCCCTGAGGTGTCTGTATTTGGATGGACAGATATTACACAGAACCTGGGAGAAACCAGTTTTATTGTTGAGGAACACCTAGAGCCTAGACAGACCCTACAGTGCCTAAAATGTCATGGGAAGCAAAAGTTTAGGCAAGGGAGTTATCCCAACAAAATTAGGTGACATAAATCCAAGACAAGATTTATCTATTTAAATGAGAAAGTTTGGATGAGGTTGGAACTGTTATAGAAGCATAGCAAATTCCTAGCAGACGTGTTAAAAACACTGAGTCAGAGTTTATCCCCTTACTGTGGAACAAGGTGAGACATTTTTTAAGAGATTTATGGTCTTCTCTCCTAGGAATTCTTTTAGGGTTATAAGAAACCTGTAAATACACTTACAGAAGAAACGTGATTCAGCACTGCTATTTTATTCTCTGCCAGCCCCTTTATGTGCTCCCTGCTGTGCAGAATGCTGCAAGCAGGCAGATAAAAGATATTTTTGAGATATACAGATATTTTTGGTGGCCATTTTTACCATTTTGGGAAACTTCTTATTCCTTTGTTTATGTGAAATATACATGGGTGGTTGTTGTGGAAAACTTCCTTATTATTTCAATTTCCTTTTCTTGATTTTCCTTCTTTTCTCTTTTCTTTGTTTTTGGTTTGGGGTTTTTTTTTGTTTGGTTTTTTTTTTGTTGTTTCCTTTTTGTTTGTGTCTTTTTTTTAGTGAGTTTGTATGAGGGGGTTTTTTTAGGTTTTTTTACTATTTATTTAGGTGTGGTTTTATGGGTGGCTTTTTCATTGTTTTTCAGGTTTTCCTTCCTCCCACAGAAGTTGCTTGCTGGGTTGGGGTCTTTGGTTTTAGTTTGTTTTGTTGGATTTTGTTTTTGTTTTTTAACTTATGCACAGTTGTTTATTCATCTACCTATTTCAGCTTTTATGGGGTTTGTTTAGATATTTAGTTAGAGAGGCTGTGGACATAAGGGAAGCTTCTAGCAGCTTCTCACAGATGTCATCCCATGCCCCACTATTAAAACCTTGAGACACAAACCTAATGTTTTTAGGTTGTTTTTTGTTTTGTTCTGTTTTGCTTTATTTTCCAGTGGCTTAACACTTTTTTCCATGTAGCAATTTGTGAGGCATTTGTTCTTTTTTTTTTTTTTTTTTTTT
>VZTH01015915.1:23755-59434 GCA_013397815.1 Aleadryas rufinucha
TTCCCCCCCCAGATTTTTATTTAATCAAGGATTGGGAGAGTTCAGTCATAGGGTTGAATTCACTTTTTGTTTGTTTGTTTGTTTGTTTTGCATCACACCATGACCATCCCCTGCAGTCTGTGGGGTTTCTTTATTTATTTACTTACCTATTTGCTTCCTTTCCCCCCCATCCCCAAAAATATGATTTCTGTTTGCAATTGCCTCTGGAAGCTCCATAGTGTTTCTGCAGACCAGTTTTTTGTCAGCTGTTCCCTGCTAGGAGAATGACTCTTGACTGAAAAGGGTGGATACCCATATACTATAGCTGACTTTTGACAGAGTGTATCAGGCTCCTGCCCAGCTCCAGGGCTGACAGGTGTTTCACTGGTGAGCAAGAGTGCATGTAAAACAAGATTTGTGGCTGGCAGTGACTGTGAAAGGGCCCAGAAACTCAAAAAGGCCTTGACTCACACCATGCTTGAGAGACAGGTGATGTCACCTTGGTCAGGGTGACAGAAGATGTGCTCCAGATGAGGCGTTGAGTTCTCATGAAAAGGGGGTAGGTGACCTTGTGACAATAGATGCAGGTAAGGCTGAGGTGCCTGTTGTCTTCTTTGCCTCAGCCTTTATTAGAAAAGTTTTCCAGGTCTTTTTGTCCTGAAATAGGGTTCAAGAAGGAGAAGAACTTTCCAGTGATGGTAGAAGATCAGTTAATGTTCATCTTGGGCATTCTTGATCCTTAAAAGTCCACAGGACTTAATGGGATACATACTGTTCAAAAAGATAAACTCATCTGAGTCAAACCAAAGTCCTCTAAAGTAATTGCTAATGGAGAACTGTCCCTGCAAGGAAAGACTGGGCAAGCTGGGCTGGAGGAAAATTTTTTGGGTAGCGGACCCAACCATCATCACCCACTGCTTGCAAGAGTGATAGAGAAAGTCAGAGAACATGGATCCAGAACCAGTAGGGCCTAGTGGAGGAATAGAAGGCGATAAGTTGGTGTTCCCGCTGTTTATAAGAGGTGGTGTGATGTGGGAACGTTCAGTATGAGTTTTATTAACCATTGGAACAGGCTGTGTGAATATCTGTCCTCAGCCATTTTCTAAACGACTGGACAAGGGTCTGAGCAACCTTGTCTTAATTCAGTGTTGAACCTACTTTGAGTATAAGCTTGGACTTTGCTTCCTACTTGAATGTTTCTAGATGGAGCATCATTTAATGGGCATTTAGCTTTCTAGTTAATATCTTGGGCTGTCATATAGTTCAGCTTACAGATTTGATGAAATTATAAAATATTTATTTTGGAGTACCTGAAAATTAGACATTATATCTATAAACACTTCTGGGCCTTGCTAATTTGGGAATTCACTGGGGCTAGTAGGATAACATCAGAATAAGGAGAACAAAACATACGGTTCAAGATTCCTTTTGTACATTCGTAGGAAAGATGAATGAAAGGAACTAAAGTTATGTTTTCCATTTTTACTCATGATTGGCTCATTCATAAAGACTACTTGGTCCTTCAGTATTAACAAATTAACATGCCCTCACTGAATCCTTTTCATCATCTTAATTGCACACCAGACTTAATGAATGTGGTGTCTACATAACAGCAAAGCAAAGCTGCACTTTATTCAACACAAAGCATAATAATTTCTCCTGTATCTTTTAACACAAACTCAATGATTTCAGGCATGCCACAAGCAAGAAAAGACAGCAAATATCTCTTGTACATTCTGTTTATTTGCTTGTTTTTCATTTTGGTTTCTGCCCCACCCTACCCATCTGCAAAGATAGGAGAAATAATGTGTGGAAGAAGCTTTTTATGTGAAATTATTTGAACTTCAAAGAGAATTGATTTTCTATTTTCTCTCTCACCTTCATCCATTAGTTTTTGCTTTGCTTTGTTTTCTTGTGTTCTATTTTCTTCTTTCCCTGATTTAGACTAAGGGTACAGGAAAAAATGTTGGAGGTATTCTGTTGGTGACTTTTTCTTCCTCTCAGATAATTTTGTTTATTAACTTTTTTAACTCCTGTCTCTGTCTATAGCTCAGTCTTGCATTGGGTTTTAGTGTCTTTTAGCATTCATCAATAAAACAAACACAGTCTTGGGGGGGATTTAATATTCTGTGCTATAAAATTCATTTATCATTTTTTGCATGGGCTAAAAGTTTCTGAAAATGATTTGATATCCTGATTAATTTTCCTACGTTATGTACTGATTATGAGCTCTATACCTGGAAGTGAGAGATCTGTTCTAGTTATTAACTTTAGAAGACTTACTGATATTGCTACAAATAGAGGTGTGAAGTATTTAGTCACCAGAAAATGTTTACATGTCCTTTCCTGAATTGTTGATGGAAAATGTAAGCAGTCTTTTTACCAAAACCTAATTACCAAATGGCTACAGTCTGCTTATTATTACTTGAAAGACTACTGAATATTTAGGAGCTACTCAGAAAATCAAATATATTACAAATATGTGAATACAATACTTAGATTGAATTTCAGAGTAAAAGATGAAACTGCAGAAAGACAGAAGCACTTTGGAATATGATCTTATAAGTAATTAATTCATGAGAATCTTCTACAAGTTCTTTTCACGCAGAGAGAAAAGGATGTATTTAGAGTAAAAGGAATATATCTAGATACAACATAGAGTAATAAATGCAGATATGCAGAGACCCATTCTAACATAGTTTCATGGCGTCTAAACTACAGTGGAAATGCTTGTTGACTGCAAATTAAAAAGAGTGTCAGATAATTTATTTTGAATATTTCTTCCTCAGTAAACCTTTTTGCTAGTCACTATTTCATTAATCTTTAAAGTTATGTAATTACAAGTTAATAAAAAAATATTCTGTGTAGAATTTCTAACTCACCTTGATAAAGTCTATTCGGACAAGAGGTGAAAATGTTTCTGTACTTGAATTAATAGGTCAGATAGTTGATCCTAAAGCTGCCCTTTGTCAGAGATAGATGGTAGAACCATAGAAAAACTTGTTTCTCCTAACAGCCATGTTAGAAATATTTTAAGCGGTTTGAATCTTATAATACACATGAATAATTTTTCTTCTTTTTTTTTTTACACTCTACTACTATCCAGCACTGCTGTCTGTAATCATTGTTCATTGAGGCATATTCTAGAAAAAAAAAAACCAAAACCAACCAATTATTAAAAACTCCTTATAAGGAAGCTGAAGTAGACAGGCACTATAGTGGAGACAGATATTTTGATGCATGATTAGCCAATTTTAAGATAGATAAAAAATAATTTACAAAAAGTGTGATTATATATGATTTTATATTTCCCAAGGATTTACTGAAGTTTTTAGATGGTGAAATGAATCAATAGAACATGGGCTAGCAAGAAGATGTCTAGTAGACTAAACAATAATAAATTTAAATTATTTTATTCCATGAGATAGAGGTGAGACTTTATAGTCTGGAAATCTTATGAAACTAACTTGAAAAAGGTTTGTTTGATAAATTTTAGTTGTAAGTCAATTTAGGTAAGAGTAGATTACTCTTCTTCGAACGCCAGATGGATTTATAATCATTCAATATTTATGCAGTTATAAAAACATATACCTGTGTTAAAAGGCAAATACAGAATTATTGGAAACAGAGCTGTTCCAGTCCACCTGGTTACTAGTTAAACTGGTGAAAGTGTCCTACCGTTTAAAGAATTATATTTAAGGTTATACAATCCAGAATTTTGACATATAATATATCTTTCTTGCAGAACTTCCTGAGTGTATTTCTTAAATCATTTTGCAGTTATATTTACACTGAATTGTTAGGTGTTTCAACTAGACTTATAATTTTATGGCACTGAGTATAATTTAACTAGTAAAGCCATAGAAGTAATATGATCAGTGTAACAGTGAAATAGTTCATAACATAACACTGATGTATTTATATTTAAAGCAATTTTGTAATTCTTTTTTCTAATTCTTTTTTCTAATTCTAGTATTCTAGAACACATGAGCCTTCATGGAAATGAAACAACAAGGAGAGCAAATGCATGATCAGAAAGAAGCTCATTCATTATTTTTTTGAAGTATTTTTTGTTATTATATTATAGAGCTTAGCATAGGAATTATAATAATATATGTAAAAATGAAAAAAAAAGAATGCAAGAGATTCAGAACTCAAAAAAAGAGATAACATAAAATAGAACACGATGCTTCTTACTTCTAATGTGCTTTTAATCTCTGGTAGAAGCTCAAATGTTGGCCCTTCAGAGAATTAAAAAAAAAAGAATACTTATTTGAGAACCAGATTTTAATTCATTGTGAAAGAAATCAGAATTGACTCATCATCCAGCATTTTGTGATAAATTGTGAAGACTAAGAGGCATTCAGTTCATATAGAAATTCATATTATTAGAAGTTAATATTATTGTAGCCTCCATATGCCTGCTACGAAACAAATGGAAGAGAAAACTATATGGGACAAATCTGGTGGCCCTCAGAACATGAGAAAAAAACCTCAGCTGTCAACTCCAGTGGATCACTGGATGCCATTGGTATCACTGAACACTGGATAAAATCAGCTAAGACATGGGAAACACAATGAATATTCAATAACTAGTGTTCTCATTCCCATACCACACAGCAGTAATTCCACTCAAAATCTGTGTTTTGATACGTGTGATTAGGAAAGATTTAAATCAAAGATTTTTTGTAAAAGAGGGTAAAGCATCTAAGAACATTTTATATTTTTCTATGTTCAAATGTCCTAAAATGAAGTCCACAGAAAAATTGTACTGTATTTAATAAAGATGTACCAAAACAAGAATGATAATTTTCTTTTACTTTCCTTCTTATAAGCACAGAGAACGTGATTCACACTAAAACAAGTTCCTTCCTTTAAAACACTGAAAATTGATCATAGATGCAAATAGGACACATTCCAGATTTCCTGGAATTATTTTTAAAACGAGTATTTCTTATAACTATTGTATATTTAGCAGTAATAATAATAATAATAAATGATTTCCATATGTCAACCTGTTCCTTAGGGTTTTTTAAATGGAGCATATCACATACAAAGCTTTTCTCTTTGGTACCTATATTTCTTATGAAGTGTGGAGAATTATATTGTGTTCATGAATACTTTGTAAATACTATATGGTTTCTCTTAATGTATATTTATTTTTTCACTGACTATTATTGAAGAAGGCAGAGACTGGACTTAATGAGGGAGTCCAATCCCTCATCAATTGGGACCCACGTGGTTTCAGTCCTAAAACATTGTCTGTTTGAATATAAAAAAATATATCTCACACATGATATTGAATTCTAACAAAGGCATGTATGAATAAAAAGCTTTTCACAGTAATACTATAAAAATAAAAATTGCAAACAACATCTTCTTCAATTTTCCCTCCTAGATGCTTAAATTTTAGTGGTTAAGACAGTGATAATAGACATTGTTTATAGTTCTCCTGTCAATCTAAGCTTTGGATCCTCAAAGACTTATTCAGGAAAAATAGAATCCAGCTCTTTAAATCATAAATGTTCTTGCTGAATAAGCAACCAAAGAGAACCACGACTACTCTCGGTAGAAAAGGAAATTGAAAAAAACAATGTGCATGAATAATGATCTGACTTATTTATCATGACCTGCAAGCACGATACCTGTAAAAATGCAAAAGGTTTGAGTAAGCAATGGTGCAAATCGATATTTTGACTATAAGAGCTCAGTAAGTTTTCCAAATTGTTACAAATATTTCTTGGTTCTCTATAGAAAGAAGTGTTTAGAGATAAAATAAATATAACTTTTGTATTGTATTAAATAGGAATGAAATAACAGGTATTTTGCTTTAGTGATGCTTGGTTTCCATGAAAAAGAAGACTTGTTCCAGGAGATGCTTTTTTAGGAGGACACAGGCTCTACACCTGTTGGCAAACTGTTGATGACCCTCATACAATCGTGTGACACAGATATATGCCTGAAACACTAGTGGCAATTCCTCTTACATCTTAAAGAGGTAAGAGTCTAACACACAGCAGCAGGGTGATGCTTGGAAAAACTGTTGTGAAAACCAGCTCAAGGGTATAAATATCTATATATAAACAAGTCATTCAGAGCTACAGTTAACACAATGTCATGTCCTTGAAATAAGAGGAATTGTGAAATTATTGTGTCCTACCTGTGTTAGAATATAAAACATGATGTTTTCTGTTCATCGTATATGCAACCTAACTTAGACTACTCAGCACAATGGACCAAGAAACATGAAAGTATTCTTCAGGTTTGCCAATAAATTAACCGGATGTCTCAAAAATCTAGTGTGATAATTTGGTGATAATTAGACCAGTCTTTTAAAAAAACCCCCATGCATCTGTACATATACAAACACACATATTTGATTGCATGTGTATATGAACACATGCAAAAGTTGTTCAGCTTGAAATAATGTTCCTAAAAGTATACATATTCTCTGCTTAGACCATGAAGATACTATTCAATAGTTGCTTTGTAGAGTATATTATTTGTAGAAGTCCTTGTTAAAACACATCTTTAATTTGAACTTTATCTTTGATCCTATCATTTTAGTACTTTGTTAGTGGTATAGACTTGATGAAGCTTTCCTTTACACCCATGAATTCCAGTTCTTTCTGTGGCATAAGCAGAGTGTGAAATATATGCTTAGCATAACTACCAGAGGATACCTTATTTGGCATAAACCAGCTATGCCTTCTCTTCCTGGCTCGTCTTTCAGACACAAAATGCTAATTGAGCAGCTTCTTAAACTAGTTAATCTTCTGATTAGTTGATTGTACTTTTGCTGATCTTTTCTGTAAAATTTGTCTTCTTTGGTTGGTTTTACTTGAATTTATTCTTTTTAAATAAAATCATTAATAACACCAAAAGACAAAACCCATCATTTTTAGAATTTGAATGAGATCAAGTTCTATCAAAACCATATTTCATTTGCATAACACTGCACCATCTTCAAATATTTCAGAATATGCTGTAGTTGCTCTGCAGTCTGTGAAAGACAATTATTTCTTGAATATGTCTTTCTTCAGAAACATTTTACTTAATAAAGTATGTATAAATATGTGTGTTGCAGGCATTGATTTTTACTCATAGAGCTCTTTAAGTCAGTTAAAAATAAAGAGGATAAGCTGATTTTAGTATTCACATTCCATTCACACACTAATACAGAGTGTATAAGAGAGCCAATCATATTGTTTTCATATGGTGGAATATCTGTCTGTATAGATAAACACAGCTTTGAAAGTTTAATTTTTTACCATAGAAGCAATGCTTAAGAATGAACTTTTGAATTTATTCTGTCTTATCATGATAGCCTCTTACAACACCACCCGCTACCCCATCCCAGAGAATATGTCACTGAATATACTTCTTGAATATACTTAATTAATTTGACTTGAACTCTGCAAGTCAAATGCTTAGAGCTCCACAATTTAAGAAGAATGAAGGTCCCTGAATGCATTCAAGGGGAGGATGACAAAGCTGGTGAAAGGGCTGAAGGGAAAGTCCTATGAGGAGAGCTGAGGAAGCTGAAGAGAAGAAGGCTGAGGGGTGACCTCATTGCTCTCTACAGCTGCCTGAGGAGAGGAAGTGGAGAGGGATGTGCTTTCTTCCCCCCAGAACCCAGTGACAGGACGTGTGGGAAGAGTTCAAAAATGTACCAGAGAGGGCTTAGACTGGGCATTAGGAAGGATTTCTAATATGTTAATATATATATGTTATAATTCCTACATTTTTTCTTTTTTTTTTTCTTTTCCCTCTCTAGATGCCCATGTTTTAGGATTTCTTAGGACAATAAATTGCTTGATATGGATCAATAGTCTATATCATTCCTTGTTTCCTTTAAATGAATTGACTTCTCAGAAAATAATGAAGGATCACATCACTAATTAGCACAAGTGCATAGTTTCCCTCCCTCTTTCCCCTGAATCTCTTCTATTTTCATTCTTCAGTATCAAATTCAGGAAGCAGAAACATTCACAGACTGAAACAGTGGGATTCAACTGATATCTGCACTTACTTGTGTCACCCTACACTGTGTTTATATGAAATGGGGAAAATAAGACATTCAAAAGAGAATTAATCTGTTCTGCCTTATTAATCTATTTACAGATCAGAAGTACCAATATCTGAAAGACCAATTATTTTTATTAGCCCCAAATATAATTTAGTATGGCCAGCTGAGGTCTGGACCGTAATTGTCTCCAGAGCTATTATATAACAGTTAACAAGGTTTTCAAAAATATGATAGCTGTTGCCTGCATTCAGATGAACATCCAGCTAGATTCACTACATGCTTTTGAGCTTTTGATCTAACATAGAAGAAACACCTATAGGTCTACTATTTTTGGTATATATGGTTACTGAGAAGAATATCACACAAGCATGGCTTTAGTTTGTTTAGCATGTTTAACATTTTCTATTGACTGTTGAAGCATTTCTGTTGCACACTGGGTTTTGCAATGAACCTTTTCTCAAAAGAATGGTTTTTCACCAGTAACTGTAGACAATATAGGTGTCTTACTCAGTATTATATATTTCAACATAGACCAAGGAATCTAATTTTTAGTCTAGTGATATTGGGTATCACAGTGAGAAATGTACTTATTTTTATTTGCCTCTAAGTAAGCGTAATGTGTTAGATTACAGAAACTTTTTCACATGACCCATAGTATTGGCTGAAGCGGTGTTAGTGTAAGAGAAGCAAATATCTCAAATTTTTGCTTAAAAAACTATATACCTTTAGGACATAAAGAAGAAAAATCAAAGAAATTAGAAGGAAAAAAAAAATAAGGCAAAGGCAGTCAATGAGTGAGCTGAAAAAAAAGAAATGGTTCAGATGAAGGCATTTAACGTTAGAAGAAGACATGCTGGCAAAGCTAAGATTCCCTGAAACTATTCATGCCAAACCAACTTGTCAGTAGAAAGATAACTATTTACAGGCACAAGAAACCTAAGTATGGAGAGGCAAATGTTAATAGGAAGTGACTTTCCCTGCCATTACTGATCATGCTAATGGCTCCGAATATTGCTCTTCTGGCTGAGGCACAGAGCGTGAAAAGGGGATGGTAAGTCCTAATGCAGCCAGCAGATGAGACATCCCCCATTCCTTGAGGTGCTTTAGTATGTACTTTCTGATTCTACAGTAAAATTCATCTTTCACGGGCACTAGAATGAGTAAAAGGATTTCTAATGTTTGCATCTGCTTCTCTGTCATTGTCTCATAGATTAAATCAAATCTACTGCCTACTGAACAAGGTCTTTTTTTGCCAGCTTAGTGCCACATTACATTAAATTCAACAAACATATTACAGCAATTTTATGATGTAGTACTAGCTGTGTCAGAGGTTCACAGCTAAACTTTCACTTTTAATGCTGAGTTCAAAGGATACTGGTCAAATATTGCTTCTGGTCTTAACTTGGCACATGAAAGACACCATCTGGCTGCATTTTTCTCAGGCATTAAGATAACGATTTATACAGTTATAGATATGGCTCTAACAATGACTAAAATTTTCTGCTTCCAGGTTACTTTTTCTTCTAAATCTATTTTTATTTACAGTAACTAGGCTTTAATGTAAATATCAGGTTTGGGACAAAATGTATATAATGTTATATCAGGTTTTTGGGTGCTGGAGCGTGTCCAAACAGGAGCAGCAAAGCTGGTGAAGGGTCTTATAAGGAGTGGCTGGGAGAACTGGAGTTGTTCAATCTGGAGAAAAGAAGTCTCAGGTGAACCTCTCTACCACTACCTGAAAGGAGACTGTCAAGAGATGGGGGTCAGGCTCTAGTCCCAAGTAACAGGTGACAAGACAAGAAGAAATGGCCTTCAGTTGCACCAGGGAAGGTTTAGGTTGGATGTCAGGGGAAATTTCTTAATCAAAAAGGTTGTCAAGCATTGGAACAGGCAGTCCAGAAACTGGTGAGTGGAGTCACCATCCCTGGAGGTATTTCAATGAAGGATAGATGGGGCACTTAGGGACATGTTGTAGTGGTGGTGTTGGCAGTGCCAGGTTAACCATTAGACCTGATGATCTTAAATACTTCTTCAATCTAAATGACTATGCAGTTCCATTTGGACACAATTCCTAGTCTTCACATGGAGAAAAGAATTGAAGAAAAATTACATTGACAGGTGTCATATAGTTATGCTGTTTACATTATGTTAAAATTTTAGTGTTGTCAGGATTATTAATTTCAGCAGAGAAGTTTTAAAAAGCTGAATGAAATGAGAAAGGAAAATGGTTTTTGATTTTTTGGGTTTTACTGGGTTTTTTTCCCCAGACGGAAATAAATCATTTAATTGCAAAAATCCACTATTAGGAATGGTTCCCATAAGTATCTAATAGACAATTTGCTTGAAATTTTCTTAAATGATTCCTGTAGCGATCAAAAGAAAATATTTCTTTTTAATGAGTTAAAGGGAAAAGGAATAATTGAGAAGAGAAAATGTAATGAGGTATCAAAGATATTAACACTGAAAAAATATTTTTGTGTTGTTCCACTTTTTTTACAGATGGTATGCTTCTGTGTCCATCAGTCTACTTACTTAGAAAATTTGAAACTATTGCTAGCTACATGTAAAGTGAATCTGAGACAACATCCAGAGATCATTCTTGGTGACAAGAGCAAAGCAGCATCACACAGGAAGTGATGGTTCCAAGGGGAAATGGAAGCTATAAACTTTATGCAGGAAGGTCTACTTATATTTGTTTCTAGGTGATGATCCAGACAAGATATTTTACTGTTAATAAATAACTCTCTGTGGTTTTTACTCTTCCTCTTCTACAAATTTTAACACAGAGAGCTTGAACATTAATTACAACTAGATAAGAATGAAAAAGAAAATAGTGTTTGCCTGATCCCACAGATCCATTCCTTAGCTGGTTTTGCTTTCATTAATAGCTTCAAAATACTGTGGATTTTAGTGAAGAAGTTGCCTATTTAGTCTATATATATCTGTGCATAAAAAGACTTACACACCTACATATACCCCTAGGTACATCAGTTTATGCAGTATATGTTATATATGTATACTTAAGTATGCATATATATTATTTAGTGTGATTGTGTATCTGTAGAGACATTTTAAGTTTCATTAAATTTAATGATCAAGTAAAAATGTTAACTGAATCCATTATTTCAATTCAAAAATAGAAAAATAATGGAATGTTATAGAAAATGCAGTGCAAACCCATGATTCCCTTTGAGTAGAGAAGAATGCATCTTGGGAATAGAAATATCAAAATGATAGACTTCACATTTGTTTGTTGACTGTGCCATTGTTTATTTTTTTTTATTTTTGTCAGTCTTTCTGTCTGAGTGTGACATGATGGGGTACAGGAAAAACAAATACATATTTTTTATTTTACTTTGTTTTATTTTATTGTAAGATAGGAGGATTTTAAAATTTGTTCCTATATTTATTTTATTTTGGTAAGGAAATTGTGATGGTTTATATATTTTTGTTTATAATCAGTTAAAAAGATATTATGACAGTCCCAACTAGAAATGTGTAGAAGAAAAAAGAAGGGGAAGGGGGTTTCTACTATTATTTTTGAAATAATTATGAACCTCTTATAAACACACATCTAAATAAATTTTTATATCAAACTGTAGTACTCTCAGAAAATGCAATCTTAGGAACACGCGGTCCAAGTAAAATAAGAATTCTATCACAGAAGCTGAGTTTGGTCATAGTACTGTGCTTTGAAATGGATATCACACTGAACCAACTTCATCGTATTTAACCCCACATGAAAAAAAGCAGTTTTTCTATTAGCTATTTGAGATTCTATTAGCTCCCTTGACTTCAGTGGGAGCTGACTGTATCCCAGTGAAGTAATTATCCTCACTCAGCTAAAAGAACAGAAGCAACTGACTGGGGAGAGATGCTGCAGCCGAGGCTCAGCATTGCTCACACAGCAGGAGTGCAGATGAAAGGCACCAGACAACATCACAGAAGCCACTCAGCCACCAGGTCAAGATAAGAAAAGAGAAACTGTTGGCAGTAATTCCACCTTTCACTGAGGAATAAAAAAAGCAGCTCCAGATAGCTCTCAGGAAGGATGACAAAAACTTGGTGAAGTGAAGACTGTAGACACTTAAACTACAAAGAAAAGGAAAAGCTCAGTATGTGTTCAAACCAAGTGATAATATACTGCCTCAAGGTACCAGGCTTGTAAACTGCACAATAACGCTGTTAGGTATGTACATTTGTTATTTTAAATACTGTATGAAAGAAAGGCTAAAAATGAGAAAGCCATGCTGTATATTTTAAGGGATAACTATAATCCTGGGAAATACACCTTAAAATGTGTGTAAAAAATAGTTTCTAATCTTTAGAAGTTTCTACAGAAAGAAAAAAAAAGTGGTTTGTTTTAATGACTAAAGGATTTATTTCTACACGTTCTAAAGAAAATGTTATGGTAGTACCATAAAGAAAATTTACGGTTAAATCAACAGGTATTGATAATTTCTCTTTAGGAAAACATCAATCTGAAAACCTATATTAAATAATCAGTATGGTAAATGTTATTATGAGCGAATAAAATCTCTTTAATCTAGTGAAGAGTAAAACAAATTAAAGAAACTTAAGACTGGTTAGTATAAAAATTATTCTGAAACATCAATAGTTACACAGAATTTTACACAGAAAGTAATAGTGATGCTATGATTGCAAAAGGAAATGTCATGTCTTGCCCCTGAGGAGGAATGACATCTTGCTCCAGCAAAAGCTGGAGCTGTCTGGACAAGAACTCTGCAGCGAGGAACCTGTGCATGTTGGTGGATGATATGTTGAACACCAGCCAGAAAGGTGCCTTCCTGGGAAAGACAGCCAAATGCCTCCTGGGCTACCACAGGCCCAGTGCTCCCTGCAGACTGAGAAAAGTGATCCTTCCCCTCTGCTCAGCCCCAAGGAGGCACATCTGGACTGCTGGGATCAGTGTTGGGCTCCTCAGTACAGGAAGGACATGGAAAAACTGAAGTGTGTGCAGCTAAGGGCTACAAGGATGATAAAAAGCGCCTCGGGCATCTGACAGGAGGAGCCAGGCTGAAACAGTCAGGCTGTTCAGCATCGAGAAGAGAAGATTCAGGGAGATCTTAGAAATCTGTACAAATACCTGCCAGGAGGGAATAAAAATACATATGTCCCTACTAGGGATTAGACCACCTTTGGGATACAGCTGAAAAGGATTGACAGGTTGTTTCCTCTAAAAAGAAATACACTTAGCTTGCAACAAAACCACTCTGCAAGTTGAACATACGGAAATCACAAATGGATTTATGCGAAAACTAAAATACAGTTCCAAATTTAAAAAATAGTGTAAATGCATTTTTATCTTTTTCAGTTTATACTATGATCCAGGGTGAACATCAACAGTTAATAGTCTTTGGAAAATGCATGACACAAAGCTCATTTGTCACAGAAAATTTGTCACTGCCAGAAAAAGACATCAGTATGGAACAGTCCAAAATTGTCTGAACTACTTGAGAAAAATCTTAGTTTAAAAATAGCAAATGTGACACTTTCACCAAGGAAAACGAGACAAAACATCACTCCTCATATGGGAAGACAGAACTGGAGCACATGTGTACCCTGTGTGTGATACAAAGATGACTGAGCTGTCAGCAAGGTAGGACTAAAGACCCAAAGCATGGCTTCATGCTGAGAATGATCTAACTTTGAGTCAAACACATCCTGCCAATCACTGCAATATTACCAATGATTAATTACCTGACTAATTACTTGAGAACATGTAACTAGTCCACAGCCAAGCAGCAAGGAAGCCTGTTCCTTCCTCACATTTGGCCTTTCTCAGTCCATGGCTGTCCCTGACAACAGTAGCATATTCCCTGACTCCACCAAGGAGAACAAATGGAAAGTCCACCTGCTGCTCCCGTATATCATCTTCCTGCCTTGTCTACCCCATGCTCCTGAGGTACACAGTACTGGATTGTGCACATTTACCCAGGAGATGAAGGTGATATCAGATGCAAAGCTGGGCTGAGGATAAGGGTTGGATAAAAAACAGAGAAGCAATTCTGCTACCACAGTGATTCCACCACTGTTATAAACGAATCAGCCAATTTTATGATTAAAGGAATTTATTAAAATATCAAAATATAAAATACAATAAAGTCACGAGCAAAAGCAGCACCGAGCCCGGGGTCGGTACTGGGTGAAATCGGGTTCACAAAATCGGTTCTCATGAGGTATCTTTTTACACCCTTTTTTGGCTTCGCTAACCTTTTCCTTCTTGCATATTAAAGTAGTCTTGTTGTTTCATCTGCCGATAGTTCTTGGGATCAATAGATGTTAAGCCTTAAGCCTTCCTGGCGATACATATTATCTTATCATATATGCCTATATTCGTACCGAATGCATATCATATGCACATTGAATGCATATCGCTGGAGCCAGACGAGACGTTTTCCTGGAATTCACATTCTTTTAAATGCAGATTTTCTGGCGGCTACATGTCCATGGTCCTTGTGTCCCTCTTTGCTTTAGTAAAAATGCTGTAATCTTTATTTTTATCACAAATTATTTTGCACCATATATTACAACCACCATCATCAATCTGCTGTCAAAGGCAATACAATATAGAAATGCCAGTGATGATGTTGAACACCTTCTGGATTTCTTAGCACAGTGTGTGCTGAATAGTGCTGATGGTTCATTACACCAAGACACAGTGGACAAAGCAACTTACCTTAATATGAGTTCATACACCTTCGCCAATTCCCAGGCTGTTGTGTCTTATAGTTCAGACTATAAATGTCTTTGTGGCAACAGCTATCTTTTATTGTATTTCTGTGAAATGCTAAACACAGAAGTCTCCAGCATTTAGGAGTTCCAACAATGAAAAGTAGAAGTTAATACACATTCTTTTATTGCACTTTTTCTTCCAACAGCCTTTTTCAAAAATACACTATGATTAAAATCTATAAAAGAAAAGCTCTGTCAAGTGCTTGAAACATCCTTATGTGACCAAAGCTGACACAACGCGGTTTGATACTGAGGGTCTTGAAGGTGCTTCTGCATGGTCACTGCAATAGTGCATTGGTCCTGATTGCAGCCGCCTCTGTCTCCCTCTCCCAATCTCTCCTGCCATCTCCAGAATGACAGAAGCAGAAGCTTTCAGAAGCTGAAAGGTGTGTATGATGTTTCATTTATACTCTTATTTTTATTATAAAACATGGCTCTGGTGGGTTGACTTTGGATGCCAGGTGCCTACCAAGCTGCTCTATCATGCCTCTCCTCAGCAGGACAGGATGGAAGACATAAGGTGAAAAAATTAATGGGTCAAAGTAAAGGCAATTTAATAAGGCAGAAGCAAAGTTTGCACATGCAGAAACAAAGGAAAACAATAGATTTGCTTTCTACCTCCCATCACCAGGTGGTATCAGTCTGCTCCTCAGGAAGTAAGGCTTCAGTATACATAGTGGTTTCTCCAGAAGATAAACATAAATAATGAGTGCTCCTACCCTTCCTACTTCTTTCTCTTAGCTTTTATATCTGAGCAGATATCATATGGAATGGAATGTCGCTTTGGTCAGTTTGAGTCAACTGTACTGGCTACATACCCTCCCAAAATCTTGTCCACACCCAGCCTACTGGTAAGGGGAGAATGTTGGAGAGACAGCCCTGATGCTATTGAGCACTGCCCAGCAGTTGTAAAAACACTGGTATCTTATTAGCTCATATTTAGCTATTAATGCAAAGCATAGCACTGTGAGGGCTGCTGTGAGGAATATTATCTCAGCCAGACCAAATACAAATGCTTATTCAATGTTCTCCCTTTTAAACTCCCTCCAATTTTAACTCAAAAAGTTTTAAAACACTACCAAGTGTAGCGAAATAATGCCATAAAACCTTTTGATCACATTTAGGAGAGACTCAAGTTTGTTACCACAAAACCCAGTTTTCGTATGTGGGTGGATGTCTTTTTGTGCTTGTCAAATAGTACAGCGTGCTGGAAAGGCTAAGCCATTGGTAAATTTGGATTCACAGACCTATGTATCTCTGGAATACTGAGGAGAAGAAAAGAGGAAACATGAAAAAAAGATAAAAACAGCCCCACGCAAAAAAGATAGGAAACTAGTAATAGCATAGAGATACCACAGGCTGAATATGTAAGAAGCCCATCTTGATACCAATTACTTGAATTACTTGTGCTGCAATCTTCAACCTACTCATCTTGAATGCTGAAGAAAATTTCTGTATATATGGTTAATACAACTGTAAATTCAACCAAAGCTCAAGGTAATATCTTTGGTTATTTATTTTCTAACTAAATCAAGTAAAGTTTTCAGTGTAGCTATTCTATTTTTTACTAATAAAACCAATTATTCTTTTGACAGGATGTAGGTTTGAACAAATGTTTTCAATTGTTTGTCTTTATTTTTAATTAAAGGAAGTCTGAATCTCTTGGTTGTTTTCTTTGTAGTTTTGTTTGCTTGCTGGGGGTTGGTTTTCTTTTTTGTATTTGGTTTTATTTGGATTTTTTAAGAGAAATTATTAGCAGATGGGAAACCACATGACCTGTATACAAATTCATGTGCAGTCTGATTTGAACAAGTAATGGAAGAGGGAGAGAAGAGAAAAAATAATTGTATTTCCCCTTTTTTTTCCTAGCTTTTCTCCCCAAGGGAGAATTCTCGTCAGAACACAGTATCCTGAGCTAGCAGTCACAGATATGCTGCCAGTATCAAATAACAGTGATATAATCTAGTCTGATCCCAGAAACTCACAAATTGCAAACATCTGAACTACCTCCAGAAGCCAGGAAAGTCAATTGCCAAATTTTGCTTGTTCTTTTCTCTGCAGAGAACGAGGTGTCCAATACATCCAAGATATCAGCCCATGGCAAAGGCATATCCAGTTCCTTCTGCTAGTAGAAGGAATTACAGTCCAAACATTCTTTTTGATATGCAAGTCTGTTATCAAGGACAATGTTGTACAGCTGTGTACAGCCATAAGGAGCTTAAAGAAATACCCCAATACTGCTGAAGTTAAATGTTAAAGATACCTGACACGGAACAATTATTCCTACACTTCTTAGGATTTATCAGTCTTACCTTCAGGTAATCCCAAAGTTTAATTGTTTAAAGTTCAATTTATTTAAAATAGTCAAAATTAGATGCATGCATTTGTATATTGACTTTCTTACTATTTCACATTTTTCTGTTCCTGTTTCACATTTCTCTTCATTCTTACATGGTGAGTATTTGTTTCTTCAAGGCCGTTTTCCTTGACACCAGGTATTCAGTTCACAGAATGACAGTGCTCAAGGCATTTGTGATGTGAGCCAGATGCTACAAAATCAAGATGATGCTGTGGATTTTTCCAGGATTCTGTATTCTGTGCAGCAGCTGATCTCTATCTTAATAACCTCCCAGGACTTCTGCTAAGCCTCAAATCCCTTCTCAATAAGGATGCTTATACAAAACCTCAGCAGTCACTTCAGTGTTTCAGCTTACAGTGTACTAAACCTTATGTGCAAATCCATGTACAGTTTTTACTGCCATTCATTGACTTTCCTTCCCTGGCACCATTATCTCTAAAAGAAAGTGTCTGAACTGTTTTCTGTTTCCATCTCCCAGACCAAAACAGTCTGTTTCAAACACAAAGCTAGCAGAACACCACAGGAGTCACTTAGCAGGAGCAGAATGGCCTGATTTGGATCTCTGCCTGCCTCAAGACACTTAATTTAATTTCACCATTTGCATTTTTTACCAGACAGTATTGTAAAGAACAGCCCTTCAAAGGGAAGGTTATCGTGCTGAAATTAAAGAACTCAAAATGCATGTTGAAGTTGCTTTTTTTAATACAGATATAAGGATTCACACTGAATGCCTGTTATAAGTAGTGTGTGTACCTATCATGTATTTAAAGAGAAAAAATGAGATGTTATTCTGGTTTACAGCTTATTTATATACTTATGGAAAACTATTTTATTTCCATAATTTTGACTTTCAATTGTTTCTCTGTCTTTATGCAGCAGCTTTTACTTTTTAATTATACTTTTTAATTTAGAGCAATCCTTTACAGTGTAGCTCTCCAGTAATCTTCATCAACAATAAAAGCAGCTTTAAAGAAGATCCTATGCTGTTTTGAAAAGTATAATGCTGAGATAGCACTGTGTATTGGCCTATGATTAAAGTTAGAATTGAAAACTGTGGTTTTGGTTTGCTGATTCATCTCCCCTCACTCCATAAACCTGACAGCTGTATGTGGAGGTTGATGTGAGTTCCCATCGATGTTTTGTGGACAACCAAAGGTATGACAACTTCCAAATTTTTCATTCTATGGGACTCAGGTTTAGGTAGGAGATCCTCAGAAAAGCCAAACTTCAAGGTAAGTAGTCTCTCCTTTCCTAAGTGATTTCAGTATCTTTAAATCATCTTCTTGCTCAGCAGGGTTGTGAAACCATTGTGAAAGCTTATTATTCATTCTGTGAAAACCTTTTCCCTCTAACTGTGTGCTCTCAACCTGAACTGTTCTTATACCCTTTCATTTTACATGGTGCACCTGTCTGGTGCATAAAATTATCATCCATCCTGACATTACCTATATCCTTTAAAGATTTTATGTTTCCATTAAGGCATAATATCTTACATTTTGTCCCTTGGGCAGTATCAATACAGATTATGTTGAATTTCTAATCTGAAATTATCCTTGAGTTCTTGAAGAAACACAAAAGAGAAAAATATTTTGTACCCATATCTCAGTGTTAAAGGGGATGGTCTACCATCATGGAAATATTTAGGAAAGGGAGACCTCCTTGCTTTCTGGGTTATCTGCAAATGCAGCAGGCCTGGGGACCACCACTAGGCTTTTCTGTGTTGGTCAGTATATAATCTGCCTGTCTGAACCCCTGGGACACCTTCACAGACAATATTTTAGAGTAACCGATTTGATACTATAAGTCTGGCAAGGTACCAGATGCACAAACAGCGTGTCTACACGGTGAGTCTGGTCCCATAACAATCCCAGATGCAGAAATAGTGTGATTTATTGATTGTGGTGACAGAACAAGGTTCAGAAATTGCTGTTGATAAGTGCATTGGTATCAGAAAGCACAGGCAATAGTATTACTGTGGAATAAAGATGGATTATTTAATCCACTGGGATATTTTCGCTGGTATTAATTCCTTCATTTTAATATAATTCCCTGACCCTCTTTCCCCAAAATATTCTACAAATGCAATGAAGAGAACAATGTGCTGAACAGCAGATGTGAGAACAGGCAACAAGCAGAGGAAACAGGAGCAATACCATACACCAATACCTTTTTTTTTGTATCCTAAAAACCATGAAATGTTATGTTTACCTAGTTATACTCTGGTGCAGGTCACCTAAGAGATCAATATTTTTCAGAGTGCTTTAAATTGTTAAGAATCTCTTACATAGCTTACATAGCATAGAATAATTTAGTTAACTGAATTAATAATCACCTCTCCTGTATATTATTGCCTAATTTGTTGAGCTTTAATAGATCTAAATCAAAAAGCAGCAACCTTTTAACTACAGGATATAAAAAAGGTAAAACATTAACACACGTATAGCCAGAATTTGTGTGTCTGTAAGGTGGATGCTGTATGCCAGGTAACTATGAAATCTCTTACTATTGGTGGTGACTATGTAGTTCATACAGAAGACAGAGTCTGGAAAATGGCTCATGTCTTCTGAAAATAGCCATGTAGGGCGTGATTAATTTGGCAAAGGTGAATATGTAGTGACACTTGAGACAGAAGCTGGATATGTGGCAACATGATCGTTTGAGGCAACCTAGAAAAAGAAATATGTTTATATGGTAAATGTGAATGGGACTTAGAAGACACTGTCAGTCTTAGCTGTTTAACATGGTCATGTTAGAGCAGAGGATCCTAAGGGTCTTTAACATATTACTTTGGGAACTTAGATACCTACCAGAATCTCAGGACATTAACTTTTGAGTTTTCAGATGTTGAAAGTAAACACCTAATATGAAAGCTAGGTGTTTTAATGTCACCTAAAATTTTGATGCTCTGTGAATCAAAATCTTCAATTCTAATCTTAGACATTCTGAGCTCAGAAAAACTGAACCTATCAAACAGGTTGATCAAAGACATGGCAGAAAAGTAACAAAAGCTATTTTATAGATTGCATGAAGTAATAAAAGAATAATTGAACAAGGTGAAAAATAGCATCACTTCTGTAGAATATAATATGCACCAAGTGAAAATAGAAATTGTGTTGGTTTTTTAATGACTCCTTGTCTGAGCAGAGGAAGAGAAAAGGAGTGATCTTCCTTGAAAAAAACAAAGGACTTTATTGGACTGATGACTAACTACCGTTGCCAATATTTGCTTAAAAATTCAGAAATAAATTAGTCATGTAATTGTTTTAATGAAATTTACCTCTGATCTGACTTATGGTATATAAATCAGAAACATTAAATACACTAGAATACAATATAAATAAGAAAAATTAATCAATTGGAATCAAAATTCTGGTCAATGTCTTTTATAATGTTTTACTTTCCTCCTCTGTGTATTGCTTAGTATCAACTTACAATCATATATATTTAAGCCAAATTTGGAACACAAAAACTATTTTGAATAGCACACTAAAATATAGTTTATTTTTTTAAAGCATTACTTCAGATGCCTGTTTACATTATGCAGTACATTAAGAAATCTAAATACTGTAGTCTATAATTCATACTAAATAATATAGTGTTTAAATACCAAGAAAAATTGTTACTCACTGTGTAGGTGCAATAATATTTTTTTACTGCTGTGAGAAGCTTATAAACAAAATAGATGAGGGAAGAGAGACAACAACCAGACACAACTGGAAAACAGAGAACGTGTTATTTTTCTGAGATTTTGTCTTCTAAGCTTAATTAAAAAGAAAAAATCCTACACATCAGGGGAAAATAAAGCGAAAAAAATGTTAGTGACACTAAATAGCAAGTGACAATAGGAAGGGAAGAAGACATGAAAAAGAAGGAGCTAAAGGAGAAATTTAAAAGTATTAATGAATATAGTAAAAGAACACATTAATGTGGTAATGAAACAAGAACAGCATATTCTGCAATTTCAGAAATTAATCATAGAATACCTGTACTAGTGGCTTCATTCACTGATCTGGCTTATATTCATTGCTAAAACTGCCAATTTTTTAATTAGTATTTATCTTCAGGCTGAGATACATAAGTTTATGTTTACAACACAGGTGTCTGCACCTGCATATCACCATGTTATTCAGTTGTGTAATCACAGATGTCTTGTGCCAATTCACATGCCCAGGGTTGTCTGAAAGTTCAAAATGTGACAGATAGGTTGCACACTTCATAGGTTAAGTTCCTGATTACTCAAATTTATTCAGTATGGTCTTCAGCGTGAACTTCATCAGATATATCATAGAATTGTAGAATCACAACATAATGGAATCATAGAATTATAGAATGGTTTAGGTTGGAAGGGATCTTTAAAGATATCTAGTTCCAATCCCAGTGCCTATGAACAGGGACATCTTTCAGTAGATCAGGTTGCTCAAAGTCCCATCAAACCTGTCCTTGAACATTCCCAGTGACAAGCCAACCACTTTTCTGGGTGACCTGTTCAAGTATCTCACCACATGCATTGTGAAACATCTCCTCCTTATGTTCAACCTAAATCTACTCTCTTTAGGTTTCATATAATTTCCCCTTTTCCAAGCATTCCAGGCCGTTGTACAAAGCCTCTCTCCATCTTTTTTATAAACCCCCTTTATACATTAGGAGGCCACAGTAAGGTCTCTCTGGAGCCTTCTCTTCTCCAGACTGAATATCTCAACTCTCTTAGCCTTTTTTCACAGGAGAGCTGTTCCAGCCCTATAACCATTTTCACAGTCCCCCTCTGGACATGCTTGGACAGGTCCATGTCTTTCTTTTGTTGTGGAGCTCCAGAGCTGGATGAAGTACTACAGCTGTGGTCTCACAAGAGAAAAGTGAGAAAAGGAGAATCACAGTTGGAGGTTGCCCATACGCTTGTGCAGGACTTTGTACTCGGTCGTGCTGAACTTCATGGGATTTTCATGCTCCCAGTCCTCAAGGCTGTCAAGACCCTTCCATGTGATGTCACTTCCCTCTAGCAAACCAACTGCACTGATCAGCTTGGTGCCTGCCACAAGCAAACCTGCTGAGGGTGTGCTCAATCCCACTGTGTCATTCCACTATGTGGGCTGAAGGCATTGGAAGCATTCAATCATTTTAACTATGCTTCTATTACCAGGTTAAAAACCTTAGCTTAGATGCAGTAGTTTAGCTGTAATCTTTTATAAATAGTGAAGAGTTTAATTAGATGTAGACTGTTGGGTTTTGTTTGTGTTAAGTTGCTACGGATGATATGTTGTCAGTGATGTGAAGAAATAGTGAAGCGTCATTAACCATTATTTAATCAAAACTCACTGTATTCTGTCCAGTCATTTTCATTCTTCAGAACTCAGCAAAATTTTAATATTAATCTGAATTGTCTGACATTTATCAGTCATGTAATCCTGGCTTTCCTGAAGTCTATTTGAATTAATATTTTCTAAAATGCTTTATATTAATTTATTCATTAATTCTAATAAATAACTGAATTGGTCCAGAAATAAAACGTCTTTTTGATTGCTTTTGTGTTTTAATGCCAGCCTCCATTAATCTGCTGATTAGCTACTGTGAGCTTAATTTTTTGAGTAACATGATAAAGCACTGAGGTATATATCTAGTCATTCATAAATTTAATAGTGAAAGACATATATTTTAATTTATATTCTTAGTAAGGACTGTTTAGTTCAAAAAGTAAAGAACTTCGGAAAGAAGGATTTAACATATAAAAAAATCGAACCCTAAAGCATTCATCTTTTCTTTTGTGAAAAAAAGACCCAAAACTAAACAACAACAAAAACAAACAAAAAACGAGGCTGAAAACACAACCCCTATCATTAACAATAGTTTTGTCAATTACTAATTTGTAATTAGCCTGGTTGTACTGTACTGTAATTAGTATAGTGATCTGCGCTACTAAACTTGCCAAGAAAACTCCTTCTTTCATCATCTGTTACCTTCAATCATTTCCTATAAGATTAAGTGGAATAGTAGTAGGCACATTTTTAACAGCTGAAACCAGGTTTTCATACTTTTCTTCTTTACTGAGTAGTATTTTACATGAAAACTATTCGTTACCAGATAGAAAAATATACTGATTTAAAATGTTTAAACAATTTGTATGGTGTCTGTTGTACAAAGAAATATAGCTGAGTAACAATTTTCTGCTTTTTAAAAGTCTGTTGACACTGAGGTTAATGGGATTTCTTGGCTAAGACCAGAAGAAAATGGATATACAAAGATTGCAGGATAGCACTGAATTACTATGCATTTCAAAAGCTTTTCATTGCAGTATATGTGTTGATGTATCCGTGAATATTACTGCACATATAGTTTTTACTAAAGAAAACAATATCAGAAATTGCCTTCTCATATAAAACTTTACTGATGAAATCTGAATGGATTTTGCAAATATTTAAAAGATTAAATTTATAAAAAGGGGGTCAGTTTTGTTTTGATTTGATTTGTTTTCTTCCATGGAGTCAGTGACACTGAAAGAATCCACACAATTTTAACAATCATATAATTACAGAATCACAGGTTTGGAAAGACCTTTAAAATTATTAAGTCCAGCTGTAAACCTGACACTGCCAAGTCCACCACTAAAGTATGTTCCTAAGAACAACATCTCCACTTCTTTTAAAAACTTCCAGGGATGGTGACTCAACTACTTGCATGAGCAGCCTGTTTGAATGTTTGACAAACCTTTTGATAAAGAAATTTTCCCTAATATCNCTTCCATGGAGTCAGTGACACTGAAAGAATCCACACAATTTTAACGATCATATAATTACAGAATCACAGGTTTGGAAAGACCTTTAAAATTATTAAGTCCAGCTGTAAACCTGACACTGCCAAGTCCACCACTAAAGTATGTTCCTAAGAACAACATCTCCACTTCTTTTAAAAACTTCCAGGGATGGTGACTCAACTACTTGCATGAGCAGCCTGTTTGAATGTTTGACAAACCTTTTGATAAAGAAATTTTCCCTAATATCCAACCTAAACCTCCTGTGGTGCAACTTGAAGCCATTTCTTCTTGCCCTGTCAGTTTTAACCTGAGAGAAGAGACTGATCCCAACCTCGCTGCACACTTCTCTCAGGTAGTTGTAGAGAGTAAAAAGATCTCCCCTGAGCCTCCTTTTCTCCCAGCTAAACAGCCCCAGCTCCTTCAGTTGCTCCTCATTAGACTTGTGCTCCAGACCAGTTCCGATGCCCTCCTCTGGACACATTCCAGCACCTCAATGACTTTCTTGTAGTGAGTGGCCCAGAACTGAACACAGGACTCGAGGTGCGGCCTGACCAGTGCTGAGTAAAAGGGGACAATCACTGCCCTGGTCCTGCTGGCCACAAGATTTATGATACAGGTCAGGACGCCACTGGCTGTCTTGGCCACCTAGGCACACACTTGCTCATGTTCAGGTGACTATTGACTAACACCCACAAGGCCCTTTATACTGGGCAACTTTCCAGACACTTTTCTCCCAGCCTGTAGCAGTGCATGGGGTTGTGAGCTAAGTGCAGGACCTGAGACTTTACCTTGTTGAACCTCATGCAATTGGTCTCTGTCCATCAATCCAGTCTGTCCAGATCCCTTTGCAGAGACTTCCTACCATCAAGCAGATCAACGTTCCCACCCAACCTGTTTCTATCAGCAAACTGAGGGTGCACTCATCTAAATTATTGGTAAAGATGTTAAACATGTCTGGCCCCAAAACTGAGCCCTGAGTAACATCACAAGTGACTGTCAACTGGATTTAACTCCACCCTCTGGGCCCAACAGTTCAGATAGTTTTTTACCCAGTGAAGAATCCATCTGTCCATGCCATGGGCAGCCAGTTTCTCCTGGACAATCCTGTGTAAAATGGTGTCAAAGACTTTTCTGCAGTCTAGGTAGACAACATCCACAGTGGCACTCAAGATAATCTACTCTATAACCCTCCCCAGAGGTCAGACTGACAGGCCTGTTCCATAGATCCTCCTTCCAGAACTTACTGCAGATGAGTCTCACATTTGTCAAACTCCAGACCACCAGGATCTCCCTGGTTAGCCAAGACTGCTGGTAAATAATGGAAAGTGGCTCAGTGAGTTCTTCTACCAGCTCCATCAGTAACCTTGGGTAGATCCTGTCTGGTCCCATAAGCTTGTGTATGTCTAAAAGGTGTAGCAGGTCACCAACCATTTCCTCTTGGATTATGGGGGCTTCCTTCTGCTCCCCATTCCTGTCATTCAATTCAGGGGGCTCTGTAACCCAAGAACAATTGATCTTGGTACTAACAACTGAGGCAAAGAAGAAATTAAGTACCTCTGCCTTTTCCCCATCCTTTGTCTTTACGTTTGTCACACCATCCAATAAAGAATGAAGATTCTCCTTAATCCTCCTTTTGTTGTCAATATACTTAGAGATAATAATTTTATTGTTGTCGAGACACTGTTACCGTGTCTTCAGCTCCTGCGATGGGAGCTTTTAATTTACGCTCGAGATACAGACGGGAACTTCAGGCTTTTTGCTGAAAGATAGGTGCTTATTCAGTCTTATCAGAGGATTGGAACTGCAAGCGCAGCCCCGACAGAATGAGAGCCATGAAGAACAGCTTATCTCTGTTACAGAGGTCTTTTAAAAGCAATTTAACCAATTAAAACTCATAACAAAAGATATTTTTACTTTTCTGCCAATGTGTGAAAAACGCATCGGCAAAGTTTACAGGAACTGCGGTATTTTTCATCCAATAATTTCAAATCACCTTTGCTGCAGAACATGGTTCCCTGAAGAAGAAGGAAGAAGCCTTATGATACCACAACAATCCTTCATGTTGAAGGATTTGTCACTATCTACTTGCTAAGTAAACAAACCCAAAAGCTCTAAGCTTTTTATCCCATAACAATTCCACATAATATTCTATCCCCCAATTCACATGGCAGTCGGTTGTAACTCCTCCAACAGCGTGGGGAGTTTTCTCCAGGGACGGAGGTGGAACACACTGCTGTCCAGGAGGGTAGAATTCTCCAGAGCAGGCTGAGAGGCTTCCTCTGCACTCTGGGTTCCAACATATTGTCTTTTATGGCAGTACTCAGATTGAGTTCTAGTTGAGCTTTGGCTCTTCTAATTGTGTCCTGGCATAACCTCACCTTATAGTACTTCAGAATGGTGTCCCCCTTCTTCTAAAGTTTATAAAGTCTCCTTTTCCCCTGATCTTGAACAATATTTTTTCAGCTAGATTGGTCTTTCCCACTGGTTCATATTTCGGCGCATTGGGACAGCGTGCCGCTGCTGTACTTAGGATCATTTTTATTCTAGTTGGTAGTTTTAGGAGTAATTTATATTTATATGGGGTTTTTTTAGAAGGTGTTGAGCATATAATTTTACTAGGAGATAAGCATAAAGGAGAATGCAGAAATTATACCACCTTCTGATGTAGGTATCTATCTTGACACCAAGAACTCCAGTGCTAGCTGGGGGTTTCTCATATAGTATTATTCTCATACTTAAATTCTTCACTCTACTGCAAATGCAATCTGTGCATTTACTGAAAAGATGGAAAGAAAGATTTTTTTGTTCATGAATAATATTCTAGACACACACCATATCAGCAGATTAGTAGTAAATTGAGGGAAATTTGTTTACGCTTAAGGTGCAGTGAAAGAGCAGCGGAGATAGCTAAATATCATTGACTAGTGCCATTTTAGATGATGCAAGGCACACAACACAAGCCTAGGGCTGGAGAGTGAGATACAGGACTGTGGGACACTGGAACTCTGGGATTTTTCTGGAGCAGCGGCTCAGGGCCAGGTAGGATACCCCAGAGCATCTTAACTGTCACTTTATACTTAGTCCCCTGAATTCCTCTCCTAGACTGTTTGTGGTTTAGATGCACTAGGTTTCTTGTTTCATTTGAACATTGAGAGTCAAAAGTGACTTGAAAAAATTATGGGTCCATTATTATTTCTGCTTCCCAACTTGTGGGCCTTTGATAGCAGCTAGCTGTAAACAGGTATAAATGAGTTTTTAATGCTCCAGTTGGCAACACCTGACCCTTCAGATGGTTGTATAATATGCTTTCAAATAATCTCTGTAGGGCTATGATTTGAAAGGGAGGTTTACCATGGCCTGATAGCAACTTGTGATTTATGAATTTCTCTGAACAGGATTTACAAGGAAATTGGATATCATTATGAAGCAGCTGTTTTCACCACGTCTGACCTAGGTCAGAGTGGCTTCAGAGTGTTATTGATTATGTTTGCCTGTCTCAAGTAAATTGCTTGTGAATGACTTTGTGAGGCAAAATTGCTTTAAAATAGATACTGTTGATAGCGTGCTGCAAGTTGTTAGCATGTTTTCTGACCACAAATCATAGAAGGTGTTTAATATCATTCCTGACTGAACACAAAGAAGCAAATCATAAAGCTATGAAACACAAAAATCTTTCTTTTTTGTATGCATTTTTTAGGGAAAAACAGTGTCAATTGTCATGAGACTGCCTTTGAGTGTTAGACTACGTTATAGTACAATGTCTGAATAAAAAAATGAATATATGATAACCTCTTCTGATGAAGCAGTCAAAAAAATATAATAAGGGTATTTTTCTTTATGTCAAAGCTTTAATTTCTGACGAGTGTCATATTTTCCAATATGCAACTTCTATCAGAGAGCAATTACAAGTATAAAAATTCTAGATTTACACAAAACATATGGGATTATTCTGACTTAACATGAATAATTATTTCTATTCTATTTCTTCCAAAATAACATCTAAAATCCTTCTCACTATTTCATTTGTGCATAACCAGAGAGATATACACATTTCCTGGAAGTCTGTAGAAGTTACAGTGTTCTAACTTTCAAGTCACTGTTGCTTTTATGAGAGGGGTGGAACTTGAGGTCTCCAGGGGATCTCAGAACAGACACTGGATTTCCGTGGGAACCCACTATTTTGCAGCATTATCATTTCTTCAGTTATTTCTGAATTCTTGAACTTACATGCATTTATACACTGAATGCTTCCTTGAATTAACATTTGGAAACTAAAATGCCAGCAGGATACTATGAAAATGCTGTATATTATATATTTTATACTCATATTGTGGCTTTGGCTAAGTCTGAACTTTCAACTGCAAATTTTTCAGCGTTTACTCTCTAAGCCAGAATCTAAATTAAACTGAAACAAAACTGTTGCTTTAATTTAATCTGTTCTCTATTCTATTATCTAATCAGAATAATGCAGTTTTATGTTGTGTAACAACTGACAAACTTTTTGCCAGGAAAATTTATGGAACTCTCTGTTTTCAATACTGGGCCAGAATTTTGTGTGCCTGATATTATTAGCATGCTTTCCAACAAATCCTGCTGAAACCTTCTGCTGCAAACAAAATGAGATGTTGCTTGTCCGAAATAGTAGGCTCCAAATTCTACTTATTTCATTTTTATGCCTGAAAATCATAGTAGGTTTCAGTAAGTGAATAAATGATTTTATTTTCTTCAACATTGGCCTCATAAAAGTAAGTCTAAACTGTATTATGTGAAAAATTGCTTGAGCATCAGAACTAGCTGCAGTTGCTGTTAGTTCAACAGGTGGGCAAAGATTCACATAGAGAATATAAGGGCTTGATCTAAATCTCTTCAAAAAACAAGTTTTCATCAGGCCTGAAAAGTTGTGATTGAGGCATTGTCTAGAGGATTTAAAGTAAATTCATGTTCAATTAAACATTACTGTCTAAATTGCTAATTGCTATTCTTTTAATCATGTATTCTTTCCTTCACTTACCTTTCCCTCAATCACAGTTACACATGATAATGCCTTCTCTCTCAAGGTATGTGGGTCTCTTTACTAGTATTGTAATTTCTGGATAAATACTCAGAATAATAATTTCAAATAGCTTCTTTGATAATTATGCTCCTCTTCACAATGTGCATGTCATATGACTCAAAAGGAAAATCATGCAGCAATCAGAGTCACATGCAGACTCTCATATTTATGTCCAACAAAGTGGTTGTCCTCATCTCTGTTTTCAACAGCTGGCAGGAGGCAGTGCTTCATACTGAATGGTTACCCCCGTCCTTTGGGAAGGGTCTCCTTTATTCTTCATTAATGAAGTTTTCAAGCCCAAGCTTGTTTTGATTTCCATAGCATTTATTCTGTCATGGGGGAATAGAAAATGGTTTCATTTTTTATTCTTGTTTTGTCATATTTCTTAGCAGTTGTTGCAAAGAAGCAAGAGAACACATTATGGTATATGCTATCCTTTTCTACCCTTGCTTCAGTAGGAGGGCAGTACAGAGTTTAAAATTTATTTGAATGTAATGCAGTTTTCAAAATGGCAGGCAAATAAATGTGAGCAATAGCTTGCAAAGATATAGAACAAAGAGAATGTAAAAGAATATTCTTCTTTGGCTCTATTTCTGTGCTTTCTTAAAGAACATGCAGGCTGTATAAAGCCTCCTTTATCTCACAAGGCGGCCATGCACTGCTACCCTAACATCACAAATAAACTTTGATATTATTTTTATCTTATTGTTCAAAATTATAGTGTTTTCATTTATTGAATCTAAAATCACACATCATCACTGAAGAGGCTTTCAAATTTTTTTTTTGATTACTTGCACTTTTTAAACACTGTGTATTTTTACATTTTCCATGTTACTTCCCATTCTACTTAAAAAGAATGGTTCATATGCTATGTTCTAAACTATGAAGAATAAAATAGTATACTGTCAAAAATATTTTACATCTACAAATTTTGTCACTATTCTCAATGGAATTAGCTTAAAAAGTCAAAGAAGCCATTGTTGTTCTTTAGTGACAAAATATTTTCAGAAAAAAAGATAGAAACATCTGCTTGCAATAAGCCTCCTTGCAGGAAAATAGAACCCTCCATCTCGTGCATAAATGACAGCCAAGACAGGGTCACTGATCTGTCCATCTCTCATTCACAGGTCTGCTCTGAAGCCACAGTATCAGTATGTTTTGTCCAAAGTTTAATAATCACACTCCTGTCCAGTGTATATGTCTTTTTCTATTTGTACTTGATTGTGAGTTGATAGAAATGTAAGAAAAGGTGTTATTGATGAATCTGTAGTACATAAAATTTATGCAATGTCATTCCCTCATGTTTCCTTTATTTTGGCTGTCTTCAAGTGTGATTTAAAATACCTCCAACCTAGAGTTTGTTTGGTTGGTTTCAGAGAAACTGGGCAGAGTGAAAAGCAATATATTTAAATAAACAATGTTTTCATTACTTGGAAATTCTTAAACTCTTCCATTTCCGTATAATCCACAAAATCATGTGCAATATTCAGTCGCTATGGATGAAATAAATTTGTCTATTTTCAGATATAAAGGCAGAATGGTATGAATAGTTTGATTTTGGGACATTAGATGTTGTTCTTTGTTGTGGAATTTTTTTAAGATGCATTTAGCTATTAGATCATACATATAATAAGAGTGTATTTGTTAAAAATTTGGTGTGATTGTCACAACTCTCCAAGAGATGGTCATTCTGATATTTTATCTAAGTCAGGGATTTCCACTGACAAAAGTAATACAAGGGGTAGTTTTTGCAGTGACAATATCTCAAGTTAATTAAATAATTTCATATCAGTTAAATTCACAAGGAAGAAGGTACTCTTAACGATGAAAAATTTTCTGATTTTAAACTGGCATTTGAAAAAGATATTTATTATAAAAGAACATACACATTCTTTTGTGTATGCTTTGCTTTAAACCCAAAAATTAACTAAATTCAACAGAATGAGTAGTACAAAAAATTATTAGTGCAATAATGCACGTGAAACCATCACCTTAGATATACAGTATAAGTCTAAACATTTTATTGCTCAATTAAACAAATTTGTAATTAACCTAAAGTTGATTTTGGCCAGAGATAATGAATGCAATGGATTCTTAAGGAAAAAAACTCAACAAAACTTAATCAGTGCTTAGATGTTCAAAGGATTAATGAGATCTGATGAAACAATTGGAAGTATTAAAATGTTGTCAGTCTTTCTCAGTCCGTCTTATTATTTCTGGATCTTTTAATATATGTATATATTACGAGAATTTAATGTCACACAATGTCCATTGTCCATTGCTAAAGGCAATATATTTGATAGATGTCCCATAACTGTTGCTGTCACACAACTGCATAAAAGCAAGATGTAAAAATACAAAGCATTTAGTTGTGGGTTTGATTTTTTTTTTTTTATTTTTTTTCTTTTTAACTGACTGTCTAACTGTCAATAATTTAGTCTTTTACTGGGTCATGGACAATTAAGAGACACTTTCTACAAACTTTCATTTTAGGAAGAAAAGACTGTCAAGAAAAAGAGTACTCAATGTTTTTTTGATCAAAAAGCAGTTTTTTGCCAAGTGAGCTAAATTGTCCATCTGCCTGTACCTTGAATTAATTCAGAATCCTTTGTTTATGAAAGCACAAGCTGTTGCTATTGGAAGTGTGGCATTGTCACATACTTTTCATTTCAACTTCACTGAAGATTCAAACAGGAGGAAAAAGTGGGCTAAAATGGCTAAATTTCTTCATCATTATCATAATATTTATTAACACAGATGTCTATAAGCTGCAGATGTAGATAGGTAAATGATATAGGACAATATAAATCATGCATATAGGATTTTGCTTCCCATGGGAATATGGTAGATAAAAATTGGAAAGGCACTGGTTGTGAAGCAATAGATTCCTTCTTCTATTGCCATTGTATATATTAATATTCCATTTTTTACAGTGTTATTTTAGATGCAGATGGATGAATGCCATACAAACAGGAATTGCCTCTGGTATGTATATCAAAATCTTGTTTGGATTTTCAGAGTGGGGAGCTTGGCCTAGTGATACCTGGGATAAAACAGTCTTAAATTGCTCTTTCTATCATCATCATGTCAATTATGGCACTTAAGCCTTGGTGTGTCTCCCTATAGATTTTAATACCTCCTAACTATTAACATGTATCCAGATTTTTAATCAAAATGCTTTCATGAAGATTGCAAAATCTGTTATTTGATTATCTGAATAATTAAGAAGGAAGGTCAAAAGTGATGAAGATATTTTCCTTTTTTCTTTCTTAGCTGCAGAAATCTTGAGGTGCCTTTTAAAGTCTTAATTCAAACTTAGCATTAGACTGTGTAATATTTTTCACATAGGCGCTGCATATTTGTCACAACTTTTCTTTACCACATCCCAATTCTATGACAGGTTTTGCAGCTGCTGCCACCCTGTTTGTCACTTGTTTCATTCTCAATCAGCCAAGAGAGTTATGAAAAGCAGGAGACAGAGAGGCTTTAGGAATAATATCAGTCTTGATTTGTTTGTGCTGTTCTCTATGTCTCTTAATAAAATCTTGATTATTTCAAGATCCTGCTGCATTTGGATCCAGAGAGCAATTAATGGTTTCAGCCTAATGTCAGTACTGTGCAACACAATGAAGAATCACAGAACCATGGAATCCACTCAATAGTTTATGGGTCACCTCACTACAGCCCAAAATTTTAGACCTTATTTTCCTGTTAACTGTTTCTACTTGCACTGCTATTACGTTCTGGTCTCCATATTGTGTTATAAATCAGAAAAACTGCTGAGTTCACCTGTACTTCTTTGTTTCTTCCCTGCACATGTCTAAAGTACTTTTGTGTAACCCCAATTATCTATGCTTTGTTTTCCCATCAGACAACAGAACCATCTAGTGGGTTAGAGCAGGGCAGACATGGTCATGGTGCCATTTGTCTAAGAGATGCTTTTGGGTAGGCTTTAAACCACACTATCACCATATCATTCTAAAATAAGTAAAAAGATAACTTATTTTCTCTGATCATCTATTTTTTAAGTCCCTTTTTCTCTTGAGCTTTTTGATAATCTATGAGGAAAACTAAGACCCAACACTTCCTGCAGCTGGGAACTGTGTTTATCACTTTCTTTTCTGGCCTCTGATTTATATACTCTTCTACCTGTAAAAGAGGATTAAGAGATTTTTTAAAAACTATGCACATAATGAATATATCTGCTCTTCTAACTATGTGCTGTCACATATTTTATCATGTAGAAAGGGGAAATTTACTCAAAGCCTTAATATTTAACTAGAGTTTCAGCACCCCAGGAATGGTGAGACCCTTGTGCCCAACAAGCCTTTCAGCATCCTGTTTTGGGGACCCTTCACTGAGCAGTTCACTGGGTCAGAGGCTAGTTTGACTAACTTGTTCAGGGTCACACACCCACCCTCCCGGGTATCCACACCTTTATCCACTGTCACTGACTGCCAGTGCCCTTGAAGGACTCACATTAAGAGCTTACAGAATAATGCTTTATTAATAAAATTGTGACAGGTTAAGGTTCAAGGATTGCTGGTGATGATATCTGACTGCAAAAATGCATTCAAATCAATATACTGATTCAAAGCAATATACTAGCAAGCTGTAATCCCTAAAAAAAGCTAGCTCAAGATAATCATTCAGCATACACAGAGTACAGGTTCTCCACATTCTTAACTCACTTTTATACTATTTTTTTTACATTTAGGTGGAGCTTAAGTGACTTTATTGACCATGCTACTCTGTGAGAGGTTTTCATACTTTGAGGGTGGATGTCTTAATATAGTACCTGAGAAAATCTTGGAATGGGGACATACATCAGTCCACCGAGAGTTATTTTGAAGCATTTTGAAGATTTTGAAAGAGCCTGGCCCCAGTGTCTCCACTCCTCAGATTGTTCTGTGTGTGGAAAGTTGGCTATGCTGACTGTGGTTCATCCAAGAAAGAACAACTGCATTTTCCCCTATAATTTCTGTACCTTTACCTTTTAATCCACATTCAGTTTACCACACACTTTCACTTACTTCAATAAGATAGTTGTACCAACAGGTGTCATTAACAACAATATTTTTTAAATAGTGTCAAAGCCTTGGAGAAAACACTTATACAAAAACACAGAGAGAATACGTATTTAACTATACCTTGTTAATGTAGTTACTGCTACGTATTAAACCTGTAACATCTGATCCTCACAACACAAAATGTAACAAATTCTTTAAAGAATGGTGTTGTTTTTAAAGAGGCAGATGTATTAACAGGTATGTTTAGAAAACTTATCAAAATGAAATAAACAGAACAAAAACAAACTCTGTATGTTTACAAGACAAAATAAATGTAAAGAATGCATATACCCAAACAGCAACACGTACTCACGCTCCTGTCTACAATACGTGACTGGATTATAACGAAATAACACCTGAGGTAGTTGTAAATGGACTAACTTGGATGCCAATTTCTTAGTTTAGTGAAGGCAGGATAGACCTCAGCACAGGCTGTTTTAGTCTTTTTCTTCATAATGAAGTGCTGCTGAGGCTGGGTTCTAAACAGAATCAAAATTTCCCACTGTTTTTTCACCCGACATACTAATAACTAAATGAAGAAATTAAAAAAAAAAAAAGAGTGAAAAATTCAAAATACAAATTTCTCCCAATCCGTAATTCAGCTGCATTCCAGGGCTATATGGTATGTGGTGGGCAAATGTGTACAAGTTTAAGTCAGGTGTAGAGACTTATATATGAATTCCAATCCAGTTATGTTTGGGCTAAGTCACAACTAATGAAATCACTGGGGCTTTTTAGCCAGATTTTGATAAGGTGTCACTTACATGTACTTACATGAATTTTGATTGCCCAAGAGCACAAGTAGATGCAGTTTGTCCACAACATGACTTAAGCATACCAATTTTTTTCTTTTCCCATGAGTTAAATTTTTATTTCAAATAAAATATATATTATAATGTATTGTTATAAAACAGTCAGTATCTCCTTAGTCTATGTCTATAACATTTGGGATTGTGTGTCCTTAAGTCTTCTAAGAAACAAATTCTATGATATCTTGCTATATATTTTCTTTATCTAGCCCTTTGATCACACTAGCCCAAAAAAGGCAGTCTGCATAACTTGTAGTGCTATTTTGCCTGTAAGGATTAGTGGACCATGCAGTTCTCTTCTTTTTGCCTGGAGAATATTTCAAACTTTTGTCTAATCAAATGCTGTGTGCACACATTTTGAAGTGTAGGCAAAACTGAGCTCATTGACCTCATTTCAAATCCATTAAGATACAGCAGTGATGACCAAGGAAGTTGCTAGCTGCACTGGTTTGTAAATTTTGTGCTATTAAGATGTGTAAATATCAACTCTAGAACATGAAATAAAGTTTTCAATTATTTTTGGTTTTTATTTAGCCAGTGTAAGCCAATATACAAAAAAATACTGTATTAGCTTTGTGAAGAAAGAAACCGCTATTTTTTTAATTGTGAAATGTTAGACTGAAATACTATTATTAGGATTCAGTCTTTAATAGAGGAGACAGCTATGACTTACGTACAAATGTTATGGTAATTGGAATGCTAATAGATGCATTACAAATGCAAGAATTTACAATTTAATGGACTTTTCACTACTCTTTTACTACATTTTAGTGGAAAGATTGTATTTGTGTAACGCCGCTGCTGCGTGGCTATGGCGAGATAGCCACCACTCTCACAGAAGTCTCCCGCCAGGGGGAAGCTACTTCAGCTCAGGGGGCCA
>VZTH01015916.1:0-48194 GCA_013397815.1 Aleadryas rufinucha
CAGCTCAGGCTCAACCTACCATAGACCCTCACACGGAGCACCATTTGTCGGTGATTGAACACGGACTTCGCCAGGTGCATGCAAAGCCAAGCCTTTATTGAATGAGGCACATCTTCATATACTATTACAAACCAACAGTTCAGCAGCTACAAACTTCAGCTTCTAGGGTTATTACACGTTTTACATCTCCAACGGCTATAGATCACAATCTCCTTGCCCAATCTCCCGTTAACTATCCTACTCTTTATTTCACCTCCTGCTCTTTGTTTCACCTCTGCCAGATGCAGCCTGCCCGTCTCTCTCAATGCCCTACGCCAACCAAAGCCATTCTCTGTGGCAACACTCTGAATTCCCCATACTTCTCTTTGGTTACCCAGCAGTGATTGCTGATGGCACCATGTGGTGCAGAATTTCAGGGTGCTCAGCTCCTAAAGTCTAAAGGGCATGGTTAAATACTTTGCAAGGTCTGAGAACTAACATGTATCTAGGTGTTCTTTCTGGTACCTGATGTTAAGTGCTACCAGTACTTAACAGCATCTAAAGGCTAGTGCTTTCATTTCTGCTAGTCTCTAATCACTCTATTTTCTATCTTCATGCACATATCTCCTTTCTGTTCCTCCCAGTATACCCACCATGCCTTATGTGCATTTTATCTTACATGGGCAAAGTGTAAGTGGACCTGGGTAGTAGTTTTGTTTGACTAGAGGCTTCCTGTAAATGGCAACCAGAGGGCCTAGCCCACCCCTGTGGCACAAGCTTTTAAAGTCCCATTATTGCTCTGAATCACACCTTCATCTCCATACCCTGAGTCATATATTAAAATAAAACTGTGGGAAATAATAAAACCCAGTTATATGAATGCATTTTTTATTATAAGAGTTCTTTTTTTTTTATTACTGCTTTGAGGCCAACTCATCATCTTTTGTTATGTTTATTAAAAAAGGGTTTACTCCAGTCCCTGTTAACTTGAAGGGAAAGGAATAGAGTGCACAGACAGAAGAACAGTTCCTTGCTGGCATCCATTCCCTTGTCCTTAGTATTCCTCAGTCTTTACCGCAGCTGGTGTACAAGAGCCTCCTGGGGCAAGCTGGGTTACAAGGAGGATTGACAAGTTTGCAGAAGAGAAGGGCAGATCAAGTCCTCTTTAAGTCCCGTATCTAGCTTCTGGCCTGTTTTTCCAGGTACTCCTGGTACAGCTACTGTCCTTGTCAAGCAAATAAGAAACAGTTTTCAGCTTTGCCCCAGCAAAGTGAGTAGTTTTCCTCAGTCACAAAGAGGTAGAAGATGAGATTGGAGGGGAAGGAAAGAAAAAGAAAGTAAAAGGCAGAAGGCTTGTTTATATTTGCTAATTAGAAAAGTAGACAGTTTCAGTTTGAAAAGGAATACTCTACAAGACTATGTTTTTGTTACGTATGTAGGCTCTGTAGACTGGGGAGATGGGTGGAGCCCTTTTCTTTCTCAGGCTTTTTAAATTAAAGTGTTTGTATCTTGACTGAAGCTTGAGAAATTCCTTTTCATCTTCAATTTTAGACTGTACTTGTTGATCACACCAGTACCAGGACTCCTTGCTCAAAATACAGCACATAATCCGTGCCATTTTCTCTCACCCTAAAAAGTAGCTGAATGTACAGAAACTGAGTCCTGAACCAATACTCCCCTGGAGCCTGGCATCATACTGAAAGAATTCCTTTGTGCACCTCTGGCTACAGTTTCCAACTTTCCCCCCGCCCCCAACCCCCACCACCTTTTATTTCTTTTCATGTGTCTCTGCTTTCTCAGATAATAGCACAAGCCTTAGCCTGTGCTCTAGGAATAGTCTGATATTCGAGATCTGCCTCTGTTGTAGGACTTTCTGCTATTCCTGTCACACATTTATCTAGGTCATCTTAATTTCTTTTGGGTTTTCAAAGAGCAGGTGCTTCAGAGACTACAGCCTGATGGAGCAGGTCTGATGGAGCAGGTGAGTCAGAAGGTGGCTTCCTATTTACTCTATGGGGAGAGCATGTTAAAATCTTTATTACAGATTTGCTGTAGTTTTTTTTCCTGAATTTTCTCATAGAGGCACTACTCAAAAAGATGTGTTTATGACGTGGGCTTCTGTTACTCTAAAATTCTGCTGCCACCAAACTTTCCATTCACAGGGCACCCAACAACTCCGTGGTGGTGGATGACTTCCCAGTAGATTTTTTATGTATCTACTTCTGTCTGTTTCTGAACATGGATTAAATAATGCTCCATCATCAGAAATTAATTAAGTGTTCCCTGATGGACCATCCACAAATCATTTAAATAGTGTTCTTCTGGTTTATTGAATGTCTTTTGAGACATGTATTATTCTCTGCTTAATAAACCACACAGGATCTTAAACTGTGGCAAGTCTACTTGATCTCCAAGGATGGCATGTATTTTAAAATTATTTTACCCATAGACTCATTAAATTGTGAGATATTTTCTGTTTCACTGCTAGGAAATAAATAGAAGTTCCTGTCAGGTAATAAAAAACCCAACAGACCAAGGAACTGGCTCTTGAAAGATGCAATAGATCAACAGGATATCCCCATGTGGACCAAATGCCTGGAAACTGAGAGTCATCTGAAAATAATGTACATGATGGTTTAAATCTCTGGACACAGCTGTGAAATCCCTGCAGGTATTTTATTCCCTGTTTCTCAGTAATTCAGGTGAATTTTCTAAGGCTAATGTCTGGAGAGCTCCCGTGGAAACGAAAACTAATGATAGGTAGAAATAGAGCTGAGGGAAGCGCGTTACAAAGACTTCATAAAAACTCCTAATCCATGAGATCTAGCATATTCTGTTGAGGATACTGAATAATGGATTTGCTCACTGTACAAACATAAGTTACAAGCCCCTTCCACTTACTGGCATTCTGAAAATGTTCATCCGAGCTCCAATGCCCACCCTTTTTTGGTACTGAGTTATTGTAAGATATGTTATGAAACTGAAATACTGGCTGCTTCATTCTTTCTGTTTCTGTGGTTTGTCAGAGCTTCTGCCTTTCTGAAAAGAAGTGTATTAAGGGAAGTGCTTTAAAGGAAGAAAATGATAGCTTTGAATCTGGGTGTTTACCCACAGGGAAGCTGTTCATGGTCTTTTTCTTTATGTGAGTAATTGGTCTGGTCCTGGGCACTCAGTATCTAACATTTTGCATACCGTGAATGGATGAATGACTTACGTATGACGGTGGGGCCTGTGGGAAGATAGAACAACTGGGAAATTCAGTTCTTATACATCTATAAAAGTAGCTAAGAGGTGTAATGTACTGTAAAACTGCCACATTAACACACATTGGGCTGTCTTTTCATTGTTTTGATATGCAGCAACAGCTTGTGTGTCAAATGTACTTCTGGTGTTTAATATAATAGTAAGTTTACCTTTCAGGTAAGCAATGCCCTCTGAGGGTAAAGTTTTCTTATGACTGAGGTTGTATGAGAACCAAATAAATTCAGTGTCCAAAGCATTCATGCTTAGTGTTTTAGTTCCAAAGATGGCAAATGTTTACGTGCATTTAGCCTGTACTTCACCTTGTTAGAGAAATAAAACTAGAGAGGTTTGGATCTACATTTGGTTGTTAAAGGGAATTGTTTTAATGGTAGTAATGTAGTCTAGGAACTTTGCCCAATTTCTGTTTGTTCTCTTTCTGGTCCTTGGAAATATTCTCAGGTTTCTTTCTCAGCATTAAAAGGGGGATCATACGTCATTATTTTTGGTCTAAAATTTGACATCTGTGTCAAGGTGATTCTAGAAAGATTGCTAAAAATGAGCAAACCACCTTGAAAATGACAACCTGCAGGTGATGCAGGCTGCTGTGATGTCAGTAATGGCTATTTTGTGCAACTCTTCTATAAGCTTCTTACAGTAGAAATATCAAAATACTTCTCAGATTGACTGAGAAAACAATATAATCTTGTGTCTTTTAACTCACTCTGCTTTGTTGGTACAGTGTATATATAGCTGATAATTTTTCTTTTATATTATGCCAACAGGCAGTAACTCTAGCTGAAAAGTATCATCAAAACAATATTGATGAGGAGAAGAAGGATGAGTACTGAACAGAGATTTTAAGTGGTGGGTGTTAGAAATTAGTCCTAAGTTCTTTTACAGTATAGGTAGTCCTAGTTTATACTCACATTTCAATTTTAGTGATAGTAACAATTAGTGTCACAATTATTTGTGTCATAATGCACAAATAGGTATATTTTGCTAGAACTCTGGAATTGTGATGACAGGAACCATAAAAAATGGGGTGAATTGAAGTCTGTGTGCTGGATTCTGCTCCTTACTATGTGTCTCTGCATCTCTTCCTGTGCTGGTAAGAGAAGGGCTGGCCTATTCCTCTCTTCTGACAAGAGGGATATTGCACACATTCTTTTCCCTCTACTCAGAAGTGAGCTAGGTTCAGTACTTTGCTGTGTGAGACAGCTTGCATTCTTTTCCTGCCCCTTTCCACAGTTGTCTTTCAAACAAACAAACAAATCAACCAACCTGAAACAAAACAAAAACCCAACCCTTCCCCCTACAAAACCCCACATTTGCCTAAAGCAGGCCTATTTCTGTTTTTGTGGTGTATAAAACAGTGATTTCACTGTTGATAAGGCAGCTGAATAGTGTCTACCTGCTTTCCATTAAGGTAATACAATATTTATTCCTTCCTGTGGAAGTGGTGGAGTCGTAGTGGGATTTCATCTGCTTTTGCACCACTCTTTACCAGAATCAGCCTTTCTCCTGCATTTTCCTTGGAAAGGGGATAATATGGGGAAAGCATATTTGACATTCGTATTTTCTATCTTTTTTTTCTTCAAACATTGTTTTTACTCTGATTCCCATACAGGAACCCACAGCAGTCAGAAAATCTGTTTTACTTAATGGCAAATGCAGATAAAGCTTGCTTGTTGGAGAGCCATTTTAACTTTCTTAGTACTGGCCCTATTGTAGGATTTGCAGAGGAGAATGTAGACCTCTAGTGCCTTAATTTTTCAAAGTTCTAGTGTTGTAAGGGTTGCAAAAGTTTTCATCACAGCTTGCTTGGATTTACTTTCACTTTTGGGATTCCTCAGTTTCTGTGGATCACATGTACTAAACGGAGGGGTTTGGATTTGTTCTTTCCTTGTCAGCAGCACCTCTGAGGGACAGTTCAGGACTTAAAAAGTTTTAAATGCTAGAAGTAATTCCAAGGAAGAATTGAAATGTGAATGTAAACATGAATGTCAAGAATTTTGAAGTATAACACCCCCAATGTGATTTCTGATATGAAACTGTTTTGAGACCAATGAATGCCACTGAAGGATCTGATTCAGTAAATGGAGAGTAATGCCATGAGATGCTGGCAAACCAAATGTTAAACTCAGTAAGATGTGTTTGAAGGATCGGGGCCCCAAATATGATTCTCTGGTTTCATATTGAGCTGTGGGTGAGTAGGTGTATGCTGTATGACAGCGAGGTTGTTGTAGTAATTATTCATTAGCTTTAAATAACAGGGTAATTATGAAGTTAAAATTCATATACCCCAACACACCCTTTTTCCCCTAGCTTTTCAATTTCTGAAGAATGCCTACAGCCATCTGCTTTGTGTTGTAAAACGGGGCACTAGCCCTAGTTGTACATGGTTGTTTCTTTGATTTTTGTGTGCTCCTTGCAACAAGAATGTTAACTGGGGTGAAAAGGTAACATGAATCAGGGAGGCCAGCACTACAAGAAAATAAAAACTCATTTTTTCCTATGCCTCCAAGGATAAAGAAGATCACTCTGGTACTCATAAACACATGTATACTCCACATAGGACTGTTTTTTCCCTGGAATTCTCAAATTATCTGGTTTTGTTTAAATTTCTGTTCGCTTCTATTCTGGGGCAAAAAACAACTAGCAGAACAGAGATGAAGAGGACAAGTGGCAGTATTTTGGAATGACAGGATCCATTCTGGCTTTCTATATCCTAGATATATAACCATCAGCTGCTTTTGGATGACGAGGCATGACCAGTGAACTTGTATTTCATAGGCAGAACAGACAGAGTTGGAATGCTTTTGAATAAAAGTTCCCATCCAGGAGTTGGTTTATCTCACATGCGTTGAACCTAATTCAGTGTTTTCAGAATCCTGGAATGAAGTCCACAAAAATTACTCTGTCTTTATATGTGTAACTGGGGACCGTTGCCCGTGATATGCTGTGGTTATGCTCCAGAGGTTCTGCGTGGCAGCTGTGATTTACTGCACTCATGAAGGGCTGCTGCAGTGCGTGGGGCAGGGTGCCTGGCCTATGATGTGATGTGATATGCAACCTGTATGGACAGCAGGTGGAAGCACACCTGTGGTCCTGTGCATAACCATAAACTAAGACAGCCTCCTTCTACACTGCCTGTGCTGGAAACCCCATAACCCTGCCTTACACATCGAGGTCTTCACCCTGTGAAAAGGGTGGATGATTTGGCAAGGGCAATGTGCTCAGCAGTGCTCTTCTGGCTAGCTTGTCAAGGACACACTGTCACTGCCGATTTCTTTTACTGAAGTTGTTCAGTTTGCTGTTCTTGACAATTTAATGCTGTAACCACTGGCTAAGGGTTCATTCTCTGTTTCTTTCACATCATATTGTGAGCAGGATATTGTGAATGTCCAGTGAAATGTAATGGAGCTTATGCCTTTAAAGGTGTATCTGGCTCAGGCCCTCACACAGGCTAGTGTACATGTGCCAGGTGTCTTACATTGCAGATAAATTTTTGGTGCACTGAACTCATGAGATAGAAGGGTCAGCAACAGTACCATGTCTGTTTGTTTTCAAATATCTTCTTCAAGGTCCAGTCTGGTAAGTCTGCTCTAGGATCTGAGAATGAGTTTTCTGAATGAGATCGACAAGATGGTTCTGAGTTTGTAATCCTGGATATATCTTAAATGTGAAACTAAGCTTAATGTCTAGTGCTCTTGCAATTTTTTTCTTGCCACCTGATATTTGCAACTTCATATATTAGTAAAGTGCTAATGAATTCTAAGTGAGTCACTTGATGAGTTAGGCAAGAACTTATGATCTTGTGTGGAAATTGCATATAACGTTTTTTCTGTTCTAGTGGAGAGGATGTGGGCGAAGATGGGAGTCTAAAAAGACCCATGTAGACCATGGATTCTGGTGTGTTCTGAACTCCAGAGTTGAAATAGTTCTGGTGGGGTGAGAATCTGGCACATTTTCTAGGGTGAAACGCTGACAAGACTGGAGAGTTGGACAGACTTGTGGTAAGGGAAGAAATAAATTGTCAGAAACTTGAACTTTCTGAAGACAACTGTTACTATGTTAGGAAGTAAGGAGAGCAGATCTGTGAGACCAACCATTTGAAAACAAAATGGTAATATTAATTAGCTAATTCTTGGAATTTAATAGAGGCTTTTCAACAGTGAGTGCTTTGTTGCTGCAGTGTCTGGGTGCTCTAACCCTGCACTAGGGTTCATGTTATTTATTCTGAGATATCCTATTATGTTGCAAAAGCTGGTTTTAAGAAAAGCGGAAAAAGAAACAAGCTGTTGGATATCTTCATGGGCAACAAATGGTTTTCATGTTAAAAAAAATCCAAACCAAATCTACTTCTACTAATTAAACTCCTGCAAAAAGTCTTTTTGCATTGTCACTGAATTAAAAAAAATAACAGAGTCTAGGCCTATAAAGAAAGGGAGAGCTTCTATCCAAGCAGCCTGGACAGGGTGATTCTTTTTTTCAAATCCTGAGCATTTTGTTAGTGGAGCTTTATCTTTGCCTGCTTCTATTCATCCTCTTGCTTTTTGTCCTCAAAGCAGCACTGTTACTTTTAAACACCTTGGCAGCTTAGAAAAAAAATCTTGTTAGGATCTTTCAGTAACTATCTCTCTCTGTCCACCTGCTCCACTGAGCCCTCCAGCAGAAATGGGACACACTTGGCCATGAAGTGTATAGGTGTGTGGAGGGCTGGGCAACAACTCAGTGTTGGCTACAAGAGTATTTGAGACCTTATTGAACTAAGGTTAGTATATCTGTAAGAAATACACGAAATAAGCAGTGTTTGATGCAATAGAAAAGTGGAAACTGGTACAAAAGCAATTGGTAACAGATGATCTGTGATTGTTTGCAAAATGCTAAGAGTTAAAATGGAAGGTTGTTGTGGTTTAACCCCAGCCAGCAACCAAGCCCCATGCAGCCACTTGCTCACTCTCCTACCAGTGGGATCTGAGAGAGTATTGGAACAGTAGAAACTAGAAAACTTGTGGGTTAAGACAGTTTAATAGGGAAAGCAAAAACTGTACAAAAAAGCAAAGCAAAACAAGGAGTTAATTGACTGCTTCCCATGGGCAAGTAGGTGTTCAGCCATGTCCAGGAGAGCAGGGCCCCATCCTGCATAACAGTGACTTGGGAAGACAAACGCCATCCTCCAAACATCCCCCTTTCCTCCTTCTTCCCCTCACTTTATACATTGAGCATGATGTCAGATGGTCTGGAATATCTCTTTGGTCCATTTGGGTCACCTGTCCCACCTGTGTCTCCTCCCAGCCTCCTATGCACCCCCAATGTCCCTGCAAGTATGGCAGTACAAAAATCAGAAAAGGCCTTTGCTCTGTGTAAGTCCTGCTCAGCAATAACAAAAACTTCTCTATATTGTCAATGGTGTATTCATCACAAAACTGAAAGCCCCATACCAGCCATTGTGAAGAAAATGAACTCCACCCCCGCCCAAACCAGCATGAAGATCAAAACCATCTGGATTGTTTTCTTGCACAATATTGTAAGCTGCACACATGTGATATATATATATATAAATATATACCTTGCTCTCTTATGTGTATTCCTTGGGCCTCACACTGTATTGTTTCATGAATAGAATCTGTAAATACCTATTGTAGTGAGCCTTTGGTTATTTTTAGTTCATAACACTATCATGTTTTTTTTTTTATTTGAAAGCATCTGAGAGCCAAGCAGGTCTTTATAGGAAGCGTGTTGACCTGTATTGCTGGATTACTTAGCCAGTGGCCTCTGATCCTATCACACATTTTGCATCCTAGCATCACAGTGACATTAAATCAACTTGAGAGTCATGTAAATATTTCAAACCCAACTTTTGAGTCCTAAAGACTGAGGCCTTTATATTTGCAAAGTCTTGAAAATTTGAATGCCTAGCTTTGGATGATAATGATGACCATGGTGGACAATCAGGAACACAGTCTTCTTCACAGGAGCTATTGGTGCTTAGTATCTCTGAGAGTTTAGATGTCTTGGGCAGGATATAATGAACTAACACTTCTGTGGATCTTAGTCTTACACTGATGAAATTTACCCATGATTCTTACAGACTGTTGATGTATCAGGCACGAACAGGAAATTTTCTCTTTGCCTTTCAGTGCTCTGTGCTAACCATAGAGTCATTCTTCTCGTGTTGCTCCAATTAAATGATTGACATGCCAATGTGTTACTTCAGAGGTTAATGGCTACGTGGAAAGTAATAGAGCAGGCCTTTGCAGCAAAACAGGAGCCTATCACACAGTTTCCTTTCTGATCCCATCAGTTTTGACATTGAAAAGAAAAAAAAAGCTTTTTGTACCTTGATTTCTCTCAGAAACATTGGTCAGTAAAACTAGGATTTTTCAAGTGGAATGGATTGAGTTTTGTGTTTCCTTTTCCTTGTCTCTCAATCAAAAAAAACCCCAAACTAAACCAAATCAAAAACCAGTGTGTGGAAGTTTCAATTATTTTGTAGATTGAAGTGAATAGAAATTGGATTATAGACTCTGAGAAACTGAGGATTGTAAAAGCAGAACTCTCATAAAATGAGTCTCTGGTTATTAAATAGAATTAGCTCTGTTCTGCAAGTATTCAGGTGTAGCAAGCACAAGCAGAAAACAAGCAATTTTCTCACCTTTGTAGAATGGTATCCTATCCTACTCCTTATGGTGTCCTGTGCCATCATAACACTACCATTTCAGTTAAAAAACTCTGCACTTAAAAAAATAAATACATCCCCACCCCCCTCCCCTTGATGTAAAGACTTGGCAAAATTGCAAAATATATTTTAAACAGGAAACGTTGCTGATAGAGTAAAAGAAAGAGGAAGGTTTTATTGCTAAATTAGGAAGTAGAAGTTCATCTGAAAGACGTTTTCCTCAGGAAAAGATTGGTAGATGTGAGGCAAGGTGATCTGCTACTGCAGTGTAGCAGCTTTCATCTCTCACGTCCCCCTCATACCAACGCAGAGTTCTTCCAGGATCACAGTTTTTATGTGTACCTTATGTACTTAGAACCCAAACAATAACAGCGAAGAATGAATTTCTATATGATGGTCTGAATAGTAACCAAGGATTCTGTAGCTGCAAGGTATTTGATATTAGTGACCACTTATTGGTGCAGTGCTTTGCCATCTGCTTTTTTTGTGCGTTGGTTTACTTGTTCCTTCTGGAATGCATGCTAAGGTTTTTCTGTTGGTGATTCCAGCTGTTCAGTTTAATTGATTACAGTTTGCTCATAAGCCACATGAAATACCTAGTCTTCAACTCAGAAAAACATAGGAAGAAAGAAGAAATGAAACATCCTTACTGTTGTTGGTTATATGGGCAAGATCCAGGAGTTCAGATACCAAACACTAGTCATGAAAAAGAAGGCTTGGTAAGGAATTGTTTAATACTTCTCCATTCTTTCTACTCAGAGGCATGCAACAAAACAGAAGGTCAATGGTCACATGTTGTAACAAGAGATGTTTCAACCAGATATGAGAAATTTTTTTTCTCTAGGGTGCTGGTCCAGCACTAGAACAGGCTACCCAAAGAGATGGCAGTCACTGCTCTTGAGGTGTTCAAAAGCTGAGCCTTGACCAATCTGCTGTAGCTAGCTTTGTGCTGAGCAAGGGGGTTGGACTAGGGGTCTCCAAAAGTCCCTTCCAGCCTCAGCTATTCTGTGATCTGTATCTCATTCTGCATATCTTAGTTCCAGAAATGACTTATTATGGACCAGATTTTTAGATACTGTGGCACAAAAATGATAGATGGTTTTTTACTCATCAGAATATGTAATTTTTCTATTAAAAAAATGGGTAAATTCAGCAGACACACTGTTAAATAGACTTAATCCTGTGTTATGTATTTTAATAATTTTAAGCATAATGATTTGTCCTGTCTATAGTAATTTCCTTGATCTTGTCCTTTTATGGGTGGTTACAATCAGATTTTTAATTTTCTGTCCTGCTTTCCTTCATGTAGAAAGGACCTATAGTGTTAAAGGGCATGTAAATGCTGTCAGCTTCAGTTGTTTGGCAAGTGGAAATTATGTAGGATATAGGACCGTGAAAATTGAATTTTCTTTGGGAGTTAGTAATAGTTTTGTCCCCATTTCCCGAATGTCCACATTATGTATCATATTTTTAATGAAAATCAATGACATTTTGAATTACATTGATGAAATTAAGCATCCAGAATAGTAGGTACTTGCAGATGAAATCTCTTCCATGATGACCTGCAAATAACTGCTATGATTATTAAGTCTGCTGATATTTTTCAAATAATAGATTTGAGGGATATTTAACAAGATTCACCAGTTGAAAAAGGCACTTTTTTCTACCTTGTAGTTTAAATAACTATAAGATAAGAAAAAAGACAAAAAAATCTTCTCTTTTGCAGGTGTTACATCTCTTGTAATGTGAAATGTTATTCTTATGCTTTAGAAAGTGTTTCTCTTTAGTCTAAGCAATTATCTGATTGGCACCTTTCTTTTTCATCTCCCACTATCTTTTCTCTTGTCTGGATTCTTCAGTTTCCCTCTTTCTTTCCTGAGAATTGAATAATAATTAAAAAAAACCTCATTAAAATACAGTTAATTAAATATGTATGTTTTAACAAGTATTTCTAATGGAAAGCACTACTTGTGATGGCTGCCTGCTGCTATTATATGTATTTTGAAATTTTTCTAGATTTGGAAAATACATGTTGTGTGGACAAACAAAACCTTTCCCTTCTGGAGGTAATTTCTATCCTCACAGTGCTTGATTCAACATGCTCAGACTACGTATGAGATGAAAACCCGGGGAATGAAGAAGCATATATAGAGCCTGAAGAAAATAGTCAGTTATTAAAACAATTTAGCTCGAAATTAAATCTCACAATTTTGGAATATAAATAGGTTGCTGTTCCCTTTGCCTCATCTGTCATTTTACTATAGCAGAAAATCTGGTGCTGGACAAAAGAGGAAGGGTAGCCTAGCAGTTAAAATAGAACTTGAAGCCAGGATCTTGATTTCTGTTCTGACTCCACCATTGACAAACTGTATCATCCTGTGCAACTTACGAAACCTCTGAGTCTCACCTACCATTCTGTAAATGTCATGTAACTACATAGGATGCTGTGAGGTTTAATTAGAATTAATTTTAGTCCTTCAAGTACCTTGTGTTTCTCAGATGACACGCTATTCAAGTGCGAAGGATAATTATTATGTTGCGTCTGTGTTTTTCTGATACATTATTACTATTTTACTAACCATGTTTTGGGGGAAAAAACCCCAAAACCATGGTACTTACTGCTTTTCAGTTTTATTTGTATGGTATAAAGTTAGTCCCTATGAACACAGTAAATAATTAAACTAACATTGGCATTGAGATGTGAGGTGGTTTTATTTCAGTGTTAATGACTATTAGCAAATTGTCACAAAATGTCTGGCTGTTTGGATACTTTGAGCACCTTAAATCATTCACTTAGGTGTAAGATGTTCATATTGTTTCTGAATGTAGTGAATTAGCCCAGCAATAACAGCCTGCAAAGTCTGTTGATAGCTTCCTTGTAGCTGGTCAGACTTGACCGAGACAGCATTGTGGAGCAATCATTCAGAAAATTGTTCTAGCAATCTGTGCCTGGTGCCACCTTAATGTTTGCCAGTCTTGTGGGGAGCTGAGCATGCCTTGTGCAACAGGCCAGTCCTGTTTCTCCTTTTTTTTCCAGTGGTAGCACTGAAGTCCAGGGAAAGCCGAGATACCAGAGGATGACACGTAATACATGGAAGCTCACTGTCTTGGTGGATATGAGATAACTGTGTTGTTTCCAGATGGAATCACGACTACATAAGAAATAAAAATAACTGACTGTAGCAGTAACTCCATATCCCAAGGACATAATAATTCAGAAAGTGTTGAGTTATAAACTGTTCTTGTACTTTAACATGGATTTGAGCATGTGATTGGGCTTTTCTTGTAGCTGAGCTTTCAGGAGCCTGAAATAGAAAGGCAGTATTAACAAATAAGATCAGATCATTTGGGGATAATGAACTTCTTTCAATAAGGTTATTGTTTTATCAGCAGGTCACATTCTTTTTGTCCTCACTTGCCGTGAACTATAAAGTATGACTGTGTAACACACAGAACTTCTGTGTTAATTGCAGTTAGATAAATGTGTCTGGAGAGACAGTCTTTGCCAGTCAAGGCCACTGATGTAACCAACTTACCTTGCTCATAGATACACTTACGGGAAAAACTGCTTGAGCTGCTTTGGTGCCATCCTATTCTAAAGTAGGTTAGAGCATAAAAATAAAAATGAAATGAATAGGTTTATGCTATTCTTACACTTCCTATGCTGCAATACTACTTAAGCCAAATGCAGACCCAACTCTTCCACTGAGGCTGCATTTTTGTTCTGCTTTAATAAAGCCATTATGGAACAAAGCCCTTCAGAGTGGCAGTCTTACTTGTATCATTGTCTCCACTGTCCTAAGTAGCATTTGATAATCCTGACAGATGTAGAGTAGTATTGGCCAATGTGAGCTTTGTCAGCTTTATGCAAGAGTTCTTTGCCAGCATAGACCAGATAGTAACTTCAAGATTCCAAGCTTACACGAAAAGTGTATCTTAAATGCTAATCCAGCCCTGATTGAGGTACATTAACATGGGAGCTCCAGGCTGTCAGCTGAGAGCCACATCTAGTTGGCTATTCTTTTGCAAGCAGGCATCTTTGGTTTACCTGGCAACTTGTTTATATGTAGGATAGGGTGCTAAATGAAAAGGCATATGCGTTTTGTAGGACTTGTTAGATAAAAAATGTCATTTGACATACTTTGCTATTATCAGGAATGATATGGTACTGGAATGTTCTCAGAGTGGGGATTAGGCACAGGTACATCTGTTGACTCCAGCAGTTCCTTGTTTCTCCCTTCCAGTATGTGTCAGCCTGTGATGCCTATGTTAACATAGGGGATTTGAAACCTGAAGTCATGTAACAAGCTAAATGCTGATTGTGCTGTAATGCCTGATGATCACTTGGATGCCTGGGGTCTGATGAGTCTGGCACCATACTGGGCGGACAGCAGTTTGCTGTCTGGCACAGCTTTGTTGCCCTTTGAGGAATAACTGGTCGTGGACATGAACTTAGCTGAGCCATTAACAACGTGACTACCAGGTCTGTGAAGACACTGACAGACTGAAAGGAAATGCAGATGGGTACTATGCATTTGCAAATGTTTATTATTTAAAGTCAGTTACTGGGAAATATATCAAATGAAAGGGTCAGATTAAGACATTGTGCCTTGTTGGCTTTGCCTTTTAGATTTTAGGAGATCAAAAAGAAAAAAGGAGGAATTTGTCATATTGCAGGTAATTAAGGATTCATCGGGAAATAAGGAACACTTGGTCTTTCTCATAGCTTTGAGGACAAAAGGTGAAGGGTAGCTGGTATAATATCTTCCATATGTGGCATGCTAATTGGAAGAATAGAAATGAGGCATTTGGAAAGCTGAATCTAAGCTCTTATAAATGGAAATTGCTTTTGTGTAATGAGTTTGCTGGTAGGCTCAGTGCTTTACACTTGGAAAAGAAGAAAAGATTTTTGATTATATATTTGTAAATTAGGGCTAGCCTACTTGTTGAGTTAGTCCTAAGGATTTAATAACCTATAAGTGAAGAATTGTGTTTTTTCTTTCCCTATAAGTACTTGGGATTTAATGATGATTTGCAAGCACTGCAGTATCATCTTACTAGTGCCTTAGTCTAGGCTTTGGGTATTTTAGTTTAAGTCTTTCCAGAGTTTTGAAAACCTCACATTGGGAATGACATACAGGAATAGCTTGTTTCTCAGACCTCAGGAAAGTGCGAGGCTTATTCTGATTAGGTGTAGCTTCGTCTTTGAGGACAGAAGGGCATCACCACCACTTTGTTTTGATAGACATCCCCTGGCCCAGAAAAAATGGGTTTCTGTCCAGGTGGGTCGAGCCAGTGAAAACACCTTCTGGGTAGTTATGTCCTGCAAATATACAAGTTCTTCTGGGATGGAGAGGGCAGGACTTCTCTGTGAAAGGCTGTAACGTGAGAAAAGTCGAGAGACGGAGTTGCACATTATTCCCGCTAGATGGCAATTAAACCCCATTGGATAAAACGGGTGGTAACGCCAACGCTTTCGAGTCCTGTAGTTACTTCAAAGTGCTAAAAGCTGGACTTTGGAGTAAGATTTTGGGATATCTGTATTTTCCTTGGACTAGAACATGCAATGATTTCCATATGACAAAGGAAATAGTTAAAGCTGAACCGAATTTTGGATTGCACATTTGGATTAATACATGTCTTGGCAGTTTAGTAAAGGATGTATTTGGTTTCTGTGCTGTAGAACCCCCATCTCCTTGGGGAGAGGGAGTAGTAGAGTCAGCAGCAAGTAGGAGAGCTCTTGGCAGGGTGGCCAATTGGAAATTCGCTGCCAGGAAGCCAGAAGAGCCCTAATTAGGCAGGCAAGTAGAGCCTGATCCAAAGCCTGCTGAAGTTAATGGGAGCATCTTTGGTTAGTGCATTTTTTCCTATTTCCAGGTAAACTAACCAAATGAGTCTCTCCCCTTAGCAGTCTGCTTTATGTGTGTTACATCATCTACTGCAATTGCTAGTATACTAGGAATAAATGCATGTCTGTACTATTTGTAATAAAGATACAGCATTCACGTGCTCTGTATGAGCAACTTACCAGAGTACTTGTGGAGTAATTGAATTGTTTTTCTATTTTTTTCCTAATTAGAATTTGCAACAATATAATTTTCTCACATGTGTTTTGGAGAGTATAATGTCTTCTGAATGAATGAAGGGGAGGGAGACCTTTTATCCTGACTATTATCTCAATATATTTCAGCTAAAGTTCTAATTAAATGGAGAATATCAAAAGTTCTGCTGCCCTAGCATGCACCCAGGGATCTTAATAACAGCTGGTTCTGGATTTCTAAAATGTCATAGTTAGCAGAATTCAGGCGAAAGCTGCTATAGTCTTGCTTCTCCAGTTTAAAGTTGCTCCAGTACTGGCAATACTCATCTCAGAGACAACTAATATAAAATACTGGGAATTACTCTGTGCTCTATAATCAGGAAAAAAAATCCCCATAGATTCAGTGGGAATACTGCCTGGGTAAACCCACAGGTATTGTGTGCATTGTGAGATTGCATGCAAAGAAAGATCATCCCTATAAACTAAGTTTATGGCCTATTTTTAAAAAAAATCTAAATAAAGATTAATGGAAATAGCTTCTCTGATTACACCACTGCTTTATGCTTATTTGAGCAACTTTAAATAGATAAGGAAATATGAGTTTCAATCTGTGCCTGGTGCCCCAGAGTAATTGAAACTCCCCTTTGTTGCAGAAGTGCTGGCTATAACCACTGTAAAACTGTAAAATGTCTGCTAGTTATTCTTGCAGAATTCTGGCTTTGTCTGTTAAAGTTTTTTCACCCTATTCACACAATGTTAGTGAAATTTTGTGCTTATTTTAAAAGATACACCTAATCTTTTCATTACAGAAGAACTGCATATGGAAAAAATGAAAGATAGCACTGTCAGGTTTTCATATTGGTCAGTCACAGTTGGATTCAGGTGGCTTTGCACTAGGCTTTGTACAGAGTTGATTTGTGATTGCAAAAGGACACTAGTTTCCTAATAGCTGACAATGACTGCTACACATCACACACACTGAAAAGTTTTCATGTTTTTCAGTCTAGATGAGTTGATGTTGCATCCCTGAAAGGCTCAGCTTCCTTCTACAAGATGCTGCACTCCAGCTCTGAGGAAGTAAATAAGTTCCCTGTTTGTACAGATGGGTGATGTAGCTGTCTTTGACCTTAAAGACAGATGAGTTTGTCTGTCCCCATCTCCTCTCAGCCAACTCTAGATACACTTCAGGTAGACACTTTCATATTCTAGGCTTGGACTCCCTCCTTATCCTTTCAGTTCTTCCATATTCTCATTGGAATTCTGCCATGCCATCTTTTTCAGCATAGTAGACAGAATTGAGGAATTGATCAGTTTGCAAAGGATCACAGCTAGATCAGTTTGGAAGGGAAATGCAAGATTTGGTGTTCATGTGGGTGCTTAGTGAGATGGGAGAAACTGTTGATTGGTGTCCTTTGTCTAGAGCTTTTAGACTTGGAGGGTAGATCCAGGTAGGAGTGTAGTTCCTAGGCAGTGATGGCTTATTAAGCCCTGTGTGGAGCAGCACAGGGCTGTACAGTGATACCAAGGCAATTGCTGCACAAGCTAGTTTGGATATGGAAAATAGTGTAATAACTTTCAGGAAGAGTGCAGGGCACTGAATCTTTAGCTGGGGGTATGTAGGCAGGTGGTTCAGTGGGCCCATATAAGGCAGGAGCTGTGGATTCATAGCTTAAGCAACCTTCCCAAGGATAGATGCTGGCTCCATTCTTTCTAAAAATTAAGTAAAAATAATATGGTTTAAAAAGTGATTTTAGCTACTTTTGTATATAATAATCCAGCAGTTTAATGAGGAAGCAAATATTCAGGTAGGAGAGTCTTCAGTCATCTTTCTTCTCCCAGGAGAGCTGTGTCAACTGCCTCTAAGGAATACAACACAGTGTGAGTGTGTGAGTGCAAGGAAGGGAATGAATCTGTCAGTTAGTGACTAAAGAATTCACCAGAAGTCAGGGTTTAGTCCCAATTCAAAACAGTTCCCAGGTGAGCTCTTTGGCCACCTGGCTAGGAAGGTAGGTTCCTGTTGGCTTCTCTCTCTTTCTTTTCTGGTCCAGTGAATTCTGAATTCCTTCTTGCACACAAGCACTTTAACAGAGTGTGCTCTCTGCATTTTGAAAGAATGGTGTCTTCTGATTGCTGTCAGGCATGAGACCATCTGTCAAGTCAAGAGACTTTGATGGGCAAGCACTGAATTCTTGCGTCCTGATTGATGTTAGCAGTTGTATACGTGCTGAGCAGAACTCAAGGAACAAGACAATATTGTAAAAATAAAGGGTTCCTCTGGAATTAGGACATATCACAGAATTACAGAATATGCTGAGCTCTGAGGGGCCTACAAGGATCATCAAGTCCAAATCCTGGCCCTGCAGAGGACCATCCCCAAGAGTCACACCGGGTGCCCAAGAGTGTTGTCCAAATGCTCCTTGAGCTCTGTCAGGCTTGGTGCTGTGACCACTAACCTGGGGAGCCTGTTCCAGTGCCCTACCACCCACTGGGGGAAGAACGTTTATCTCATATCCAACCTAACACTCCCCTGATACAACTTCAGGCTATTCCTTTGGGTTCTGTCACTGGTCACCAGAGAGAAGAGATCAGTGTCTACACCTCCTCTTCCCCTCATGAGCAAGTTGTAGATTGCAATGAAGTCTCCCCTCAGTCTCCTTTTCTCCAGGCTGAACACACCAAGTGCCCTCAGCCACTGCTTATACAGCTTCCCCTCAAGGCCCTTCACCATCTTCGTTGCCCTCTTTTGATGCTCTCTAATAGTTTAATATCTCTTTTATATTACAGTGACCAAAACTACACACAATGTTCAAGGTGAGGCTGCCCAAGCCCAGAGCAGAGCTGGACAATCCCCTCCCTGGCCTGGCTGGCAATGCTGGGCCCAATGCCCCCATGACAGAGATGTCCCTCCTGGCTGCCAGGGCACTGCTGACTCACATTCCACTTGCCATTGACCAGGATCCCCAGGTCCCTTTCTGTGGCACTTCTTTCCAGCATCGCATTCCTCAGTCTGTCCATACATCCTGGGCTGCCCTGTCCCAGGTGCAGGATCAGGCCCTTCCCTTGTTGAACTTCATATGATTGGTGATTGCCCAGTCCTCTTATTTGTTGAGGTCTCTCTGCAGGGCTTTTCTGCCTTCGGGTGAGCCGACAGCTCCCCTCAGTTTTGTATGTCTGCAAACTTGCTTAGTATCTAGTTGAAGTATCAGGTTTTTGTATCATGGTTTTGTATTAAGATACCTTCCTGCCTTTGTATTAATGCACCTTCCTCATAAATGATACTGTGAAATGTCTGCCTGCATCTTTCTTGCGAGTTAATCCTTAGATCTCTACATATTTTCGTAAACTAAAGTGGCATCTTCTTTGGAATCCTTGTATCTGCTGCTTTAATTTACTTCAGTTCCATTAGAGTATACACAGGTCACAAAATACCTTTAACTTAGTTATTGCAAAGCCTTGAGTGACAGGTTCTTGGTAGAGTTTTACCATGACACAAATGAAGTGTGAAAAAATACAAGTTGATGACAGTACAGTCCCTGAATGTTGACTGTCAGAAATTGAGAAAAGCATGTGTTTGATTACTGTACCTGACAGCATTTTAACATTGTTCCACTGGTGCTTAAGGATAAATTTTGTATGATTTCTTGTAGTGTCTGAACTAATTTGAGCCTCTACAGGACTGAAATATGCAGAATAAGTTAGTGTGAGACTTCTTTACCCTGAATGAGGTGCTATGACAGATCCTACAGATGAAACATGGAAGCTTTCATTTTGTTGGCAATAGAAAATCTGAGCAGAGCAAAGGCCTTACAGAATAGTGTGATAATCATTGGAGGATCCTTGGTCAGAGACGACCGATGTGCTGATTCATGCTCTGGCACTTGGAATGATTGTGCTGCTCGTTGGGAATCACTTCATTGTATCAGTAGAACTGAGGTGGAAAAAGGCTAGGAATTCATTCTGGCTCTTCATTAGACTTCATGACTCCTGGCTGTATTCTGCATTTCAGTATCTTCCTGCTGCCAGAGAAAGTTTGAAAGGACCACGTGGCAATCCTCCCTGCCAGCAGCGAGCCTGATATTAGATTGCCTGTGGGCCTCTAGCCCATGTCCTCAAAAACACAGGTAACCTTCAGTTCCTCTTTCTTTAGTAATTCCAGGCAAGTTAATGGTTGCTACTGGAGGTTATTGAAAAGGTGGAAAGATGCCCAGAGAATGGAAGGAACAAAGTCCCAGTGAATAAGTCATGGAACAAGCAATGTGAGAAGACCTGGATTTCAGTATCAGCACTTCTGCAGAGCTGGTACTTGTTTGCTGTCTTTTCCCTTGTCTGTGAAATAAAGCTAGACATTTTGCCCCTGCTTTGAGGCAAAAAATTTGTGGATGAAAAGATCTACGTAACTGCTAAGCAAATCCTATAAATTGCTGTTCATACTGTGCGACCATCTCACTTCAGATAGAAGTTCTAAAAATACACCCAAAAAATCTTCACTGTTCAGGTGAATTTATTTCAGATGCAGTGAAGTTATAACAATATTATAGTGCTGTAGTGTTTCAGTTTCTCCATCATTGTATGAAGAGAGGGCTTAATTTTGAAAATTGCCAGAGGTTGCCAGACAGCAGAAACAAATGAAAACATTATTACACATAATGGACGTAACATTATTAAAAGTAATGGGCAATATGATTGTACAACTAGTACTTATGTATTTGTCCTAAGCTGTGTTGTTTTTTTGCTGAGGGATGGTAAGGGAAGGTGTAATGGCTCAGCAGCTAGTTAGAAAGGTGCTTTTCTGAGAGTTTTGTCTGATAGTGGAAGCAAAAGTCACGTGTAACACTCAGTGTGTGAGAGGATGAGTTCCGACACGATCTGCTGTATTGCTGTGTTCCAGCAGCAGTTTTAGTGGCTATCTGCTATAGTTCTGCTAGGAAAGGCTTCCAACTGTTCAAATGATATATATAGCATGAAGATATGTTTTAGCAAGTACATGTTCTGCATATTATCCTTAATAATATGGGTTACTTGTGCTTGACAGTCAGCTGTTAGCTATCTTTGCTGACATGGGTTATCCCATTTGAGATGTTTGGGTTTTTTCATAGTTTAGTTTGTTAGCTTTAAAGTCTTTTATTCTTAAGTTACCTTAAGGAAAGCCTTAAGGCAGCAAGTAAATACATCCCACATTATATGTATTCTGGGACATATGCTCCAAATCCCTGTTGGGAACGTGTCAGGAGGAAAGAGATCAGCCGTGAGTGTTTGTATATGAGCATTCAAACATAAAAACTCGTGTCTCCTTCCTGTCAACTTTGTTGTCTTGCAATTATAAGTTTTCTGGTTGGTATCCTGGAGCAGATAAGGGGCTAAGTATGACAAAGAGAGCAGTTCTTTCTCAGCAGCTTGTGTCACATCAGTCCTGTGACTGCTGGTGCCAAGGAGGTTCTTGAGCTTTGATGTTAGCATGTACCATACCAGCTGAGTGCTGTTTATCTTCCTCTGTCCATGATGATTTTCCATCACTTCCAACAGGGCATGGACCTGTTGAAGTTCCAGTTGAGGATGGATGTTAGACAAAGATCCTTTGAGAACCACTGGACCCCTGTTGATCTCAATCTGTACTGCTGATTTTCTTTTGACTCAGTGAAAAGAATCCACACCAACACAGTCTGACTTGTCTTGAACTAATTTTCCTAGGGCAGCTGCAATTGAGTATTACTTTTTGGCATTCTTCACCTTCAACTTGAAAAGAGTGTCTCAGTGTTTAGATTAAAAAAAAAAAAAAAATTTTTACGCTTTTAATTCTTGCCTAGATTAAAAGATGATAATAACTAAGTGTCATTGAGGTAATTCCCACTGGTTTAAATAGTCATTTTTCTTTCGTGGCAAATCTCTGGAAGTTCAGTTTAACAATAGAGTGAAGAAACACATTAAAAATTCAGTAGCTTAATAGTAGATGCAATAAATAAATTAAATCAGACATACCTCTGAATTTCTTATGCAAATGTTGTGTGACAGAATTGGGTACAGTATATATGTTTGTATACTTGTCTATGCAAGTACCTTTATGGTACCTGTCCCTGCAGGTAATCTTACCCATATGTGGTATTTGCATATGCCAATTTGTTCTTTGCACAGAAAGCATTCTTCACTGCCTGGAAAATTTGCACATTATGCTCTTATTTTTAATGTTTTCATTGAAGATTGTAGAAGAGTAAAAGGTAAAGAATTGCTCCAGGAATTAATATTCAGAAAATGCATTAAGATACAGACTAAACTTGAATTTCTGTGATGTGTTAGGAGAAAAGAAAATCTCAGCAGAGAAATTCTGAAGTCAAGAAGTACATGTATTCAGGAGGATAATGCTGGTCTGTTGTGGGAGGCATATGTGTAGCCAGCTGGAGAATGAAACTGTAGCCAGTGCCAGTAGTGTGAGGACAGGGGGCATATCTCAGCTAGCAGAGCTGTACTGTTCCAACATATTCAGTGTATCTGCACCTCCTCCAGTAACACAGCACTTGCCTTTGTTGGCTTCCTTCTCAGTTTGTATGATACCCTCCAGGCCAGTCCCTGACAGACGTACAGCCAGGCTGGACGGGACTGTCAGCTGTAGAAAGGGTCAACAAAAAGGATTTGATCCTGCAGAGCAGACAACAGCAGTTGTTATGTTGCAGAAGGTGACCCAAATCTGTTTCATGACTTCTCTGCTCGTAAGATTTGTCTGCCTTAGTGATAAAATCCCAAGAGGGAGGATGACAAAAATCTGATGACTGGTGTTCTTCCAGAGGTGATGTATAGATCTACTTGTATAGAACATGTATTGCTTTTGCCAGCATGATGACTGATTTCAGCAGTACAGGCAATGGTTAATGTCACCCTTTGGCAATGGTGGGATTCTTAAATCCCACGTAAGGTCCATTTAGAGAGTTTCAGTGAGACTTTAGCAGTGTGTGAGATGTGCCAAGAGTTTTTGCGCTGGAGGAGTACGGGTTGACGAGATCAGCCCTAACATGTTAAGTGCTGTTTATGATATTATTATTGCTTTGTGAATTCATTTCCCGTAGAGACAGACTGGAGATGAAATGTTCAGATTCCAACTTCCTCTCTGCTCTGGGGTGTCAGCTCCATGGCTTAGATTTGCGCCCATGTCATTCTAGTTATTAACAGCAGTATTGGTATTGTGATTATAGACTATAAACTGTATGAGGAATGCAAACAATTGATTTTCATGAAAAGGCTAGGAAGACAGTATTTTCAAGAATAAAAGGAACATAATCACCCTTCATAGGTAAGATCTGTTATTTACACTATGGGGATTCAAGTCAGTACATTTTAAGTAAGTTGCTTGGCTGAACTTGCTACCTAGCTGCCAAGAATGGAAGTGAGAGAGAAGAGCCAGAGAGAATTATTGGACTCTACACTCCAAACTTACATCATGTAAACATTTATAACATGACTTTTATATTCAGCATTGACCATTCTGGAGGGGGCCTCTTTGTTGCTGTATTGCTGGCAGACTGCTTTTGAAGGCACTTTTTGGCTTATTTGTGATGATGCAGCAAACCAACAGACTTGGACCTACATGGTACTTGCAACATGTACAATGAAAACTTCTAGTCATCCTTTTCTCTCTCCAGGTTCCCAGCCACAGTCAGCTGCTTGGAGTTAAGTACTTCCTTCTGCCCCTGCTGTTAATGCTCACTTCCAGTGATCAATGGTCCCACCCTGCTTTCTCAGCATATTGTGGTGAAATCAATAATCATGCATATGAGAGAAAGAAAGAGGCTGACGTTTCCATTTCTCCTTATTCTCACAGTTACAAAAAAGAGTATAAATTTGAAATATGTTATTTTCCATTGAAGAATAGTAACAGATAACAATTTGCAGTATACCTGGCAACATTTACCTTGGCACAGGAAACAATCTTCTATTGCAGTCCAGCCTTCCTGCTGGTATCAACAGTGCTTTTCTCTTTCATAGTTCCAAGTTGTGTTCTTCCCAAATCACTTCAGTTCATGTTAGGAATGAAATGCATAATTCAACAAGTTACGTGTTTCTTTGAGATTAATCTTGTCTGTAAAAAAACAAAGAGCAGAACAGTGGGGAAGAGCAGAATAATTCAGGTTTTTTCCTTCATGCAGATTTCAGATTTCTGATGATGCTACAAGTATCTGACCCAGTGCAATTATGTGGGTAAACGCCATAAGTTTTTCTTAGCATTTTATTGCAGTTCATCAGTTTGTACTATTTAGGCTGTAACCACAGCTGAGTTTATATAGGAGTTTTGTTTGTTGTTGTTGTTTTCAGAGCCCCTTAATGCTCCTCACTGACCCTTTTATAAGCTATAACTTTTGCTCACACTCCATAAGTCAAGGAGTCTTTAGTAAAAGAGCCTATCAAGAAAAAAAATCTGGGATGCTTTCCAGGGAAATGCATGTATAATAGAGAATTCTGGCAGTTTTTCATCTGGCACTAATTTATTACTTCAAGCTGGCTTGCTCTTTAGACTATAATAAACAGTATTTTACATCTAACAAATCACTTTTAATATCCCTGACCTTGACAACGGGTATCTAGTATGGGTTTAAAAGAAAAAATTGTAACCAGAAATGCAGTGTGTCACAAACTGATGTAATCATGGTTCTTTGTTAAGTTTCAGAGTTTCTGGGGAAATGAAAGATATATGGAAGAATAGGTTGTTTTAATAGAGACATCTACTATCTCCAGCTATGCCATATATGTTAAGTCTTGGAGAATACAGTCTTTATGTTTAGTCTAAAAGAATTTAAATTATGTGGTCATGGGCAGAGACATTCAATTCAATGACATAAAGGCAGCGTTTTGCTGAAGTCAGGAGGCTGCTGTTTGTGTACCCTTAAGAATTCAAAGAAATACTGTATCAACGCACTCAAATGTGTTCGATGGAAGTTGCATTCATTCACAAGTTCTTTACTGTCTCAAAGCGAGGATTGCTCTTTTATTAAAAATCACGTGTGAACTCCCAAAAGAAAACAGTGTCAAAAGATTCTCTGTGCCCCTGGGACATGCCGTCTTTCTCTTTTAAGACAAGTTGTAGCTAGGGAGTTGCTTCTCAGGTCCCTGGATGGGAGAAATAATGAGAAGTTGAAATATATCTTGATTAAAGAGCAGCAGATCATGCTTGCTTCACGATCTCAGCAACAGTTTGATTCTTCAACTCCTTCCTCTTTCTTAGTAGTATGTGTAGCCCTTGAATGCCTCAGATGTATTGAAACATGATACTGGTCATTAGGCAAAGGTTTTTCATCTTTTTCCAGTTTACATCATCTTCCTTTTATAGTTCTAGACCAATTAGGGTAACACAGGTAGATGCTTTGCGTAACTCATAAGCAGTTGCTACACGTGTATAGACACACATACAGAGTCATACACAAAGTGTGTCAGTTTACATTGCTGTTGGAATTGTCTTAATCACTTTATTGATAAAAGAAAGCTGTAAGCCCTAGCTTGTTATGACCATTCAAGATGTAAAGAAATTACTTCTTATTTGTGTAATACTATTAGTAAACCTGCTCGCAGAAATGCTAACCCACTGTTTTTCTTAATAGCCTGCAAATGACTTCAAGGCTCACTGAAATTAAGTTTATTAGTTCTACTCATGTTGTTATTATGCAGACACCTGTTCAATGATAGCTCTTGTACTTTTCTCTTTCACACCCTTTTTTTCCCTTTTCTTTCTTCCTTCCCTTCTTCAACCTTTAAGGTGAAACTTGGCGCTGGTGTGTACACTTTTCATTTCAAAAGTAAGGATGGCTAGTTCTCTTTCTGTCCTGCACTGCTAGTATTTTTCTAGGGCATGAAGATGGGCAGGGGTTCCCAAAATAAATGGTAAGTGTTTAAGGACAGAATAGTAGGCAGCCCTTTCTATGATGTTAATGTGTTAGTGATTAGATTAGTTTGGTATTGCTTCTCCTTAGCGTTTCCCTCCACCAAGCTAAATGTGTGCATGTGAATTTAAAATATCTTTGCAAAGATGTTTTTGATTCAAAACCTGAATGACATAAGGTATCCTTCCTTTATTATTCCAGAGGTTAAATAGAGCTTTCTAGCAGTGTAAATTTAAGGTTTTCTGGATATGCTATTATGAGATTTTAAGAAGATCAGAAAAAAGAAGTTGTGACAGTTGGTAAGAGCTTTCCAGCTATTAACTGTTTTCTGCTTAACCTGTGTAACAGAGGGAAACTAGCTGGGCTTTTTCAAACTCTGATCATAGGGGCCCAAAACCTTTGCTTCAGCAGCTCTGTGGTCAGGATATGTGCACAGTATGAGCACACTCAAAGAATTTAAAGAACAATCTATTATGATTTTTAAAAGGGGATGTTGGATAAATCCTGTGTATCTTGTTCTAGCACACACCCCTCTGAAGCCAGGAGATTGATTGTATGAAAATGGTTGAATGTATACAAAATGTCATGTACAGTTACAATGCTAAATAGAGGAATTAGAATAACTCTAAAATATGCAGACCTCCAGTCATTTTGGGCAGCCCGAGTCTAGTCATTGCAGCAAAGAAATTAGCTTTTGTCTCAGCTGTTGAGCTAAAGTTAGTCAAATGCTTGTAGTATGTGAATGCACTAAAAAAAAAAAACAAAAAAACCCCAGCTTTTAAAAGAAACAGTTTAGCTAAAAATGTGCCAGATGTTCAGACTAAAACACCAGTTATCCAATTTTCTTGTCAAAAGTTAATCTCCTCTTACATTTAAACCATGCTGTGTTATGTGAGGTTATACTGGAGTAAAACATGAAGGGGTGGAGAATGCCATATTGTCAGCAATACAATGGGATAGCTTATATTTGAATGGAGAAACACATATTCAGATTTGTGCCAGGAAGATTTGCACATTTTATGTTTCATTGGGAAAGTCGACCAAATTTCACAAGCTGTGCTGTTGAAGAATGAATTAACATTGACTGGGGCCAGTGCCATAATATCTTTCCTCAAAGTACAGCCTACATATTAATTAACATTTGTGAAGTACTTTGAGGTGCTGGATGAAAGGCAGCATAGAGTACAAAGTTGTTGCTATGATTAATTAGTTATCACATTGGACATATGAAGGGCTATGTTAAAGTGTTGCAAACTATTATTTGTTAATTGTTGCTTTTGCCAGTGGCCACCTTTGTTCCATCCTTTACAAACTGTGTTACTGCCCTTATTAATCACATTCTTTGGGCTGGAAGGGAATGCTTTGACCTGTATGGCAAAGGCCAAGACTTTCATCAAGCAATACCTGCAGGAAACCAGTATCCTATTAAAAATGCATGGCATGAATTTTGCCTGTCTAAAGCATATGCTGTCTTTGCGTCCTATTATTTGTAGTGCTTACTGTAATATCCAGTGAAAATACAGGAATCAAATTTTCCAGTTTTTCAAGTGGATCCTCATGTGAATGCAACTGGTCATCAAGAAACATAATAATGTGCTTTGTGCATAGAGACTGGATCTCGTTGCTAACAGGGTACATATTCAATAAAATACAGCACATTCCTATGGCCTTTGATTTCCACACTAGAAAACATCTCAGTAACTCAGTTCAGCATGTTTTCTTAGCTTTTCAGGAAGCTAGATTATGGTGAGAAAAACCCAGTCCATGGTCCCCCTAGGCTGATACCTTTTCTGTAAAGAACTCCGGGAGAAACCAAATCCAGAATGTGGCTTGGTGTTTTCAGGGCTATGAAGTAAATACTGCTGCTTGTTTCATCCAGTGTCATTGGAAGCTGAGAGTGGGCCTTTGCTTCTCTTTCTCTCTTTTTCTGTTCTTTGAATAATGAGAGTGGAAAACCTGTACACACTAAGATCATTATTACATACAGGAAAAAAACAAAGGAAAGGCAAGGACCTTTTGTTCCTATTTCTCTTCCTTTCAGACAGAGTTCTGTAAATTGTCCCAAAGGAGCTCCAGTGCCTGCAGGTCATTCCATTCCACTCCTATTCTGCATTACAGAGCACTATCTAATAGTGAGCTGCAAAATTGCTTAATACTTTTCCAAGCAGGAATCTTTTATGGATCTGAAAATTCCTTACCTGGTACTTGATTTTCTGTTATTTGGAGACAGCTCTAGTTCTTTCATTTTGTCTGCACAAATCACAATTTCTAGCTCCCTGAGTGTTACGGTTGTTGAATTCCCGCCTTTCTCCCCATCTGAGCAGAGAGCTGTGGCATAGAGTACCAGTAGCCGTGGTGGGGGATTGGTGGAGGGGAAAGTAACTTTCTTTTTTTTGCATATTGTTCCTTCTGGCTTCTCAACTTGATGATTGCTCACTTTACAACAGCAGACCACTGTTCAGATTCCCCTTCATCCTGTCACTCGCCAGGCTTTCTCTTCTGCGTCTAACAGTCATTGTCACATGTCAACCGTCTTGTCCTTCTGGAGTTCATGACAATAGCAAAATAATAAAGATGTTGTGTAACATTAAGTCTCTCATTTGAATAACAGCTTTGTTTTCTCATGTTTTCATCCAACAGAAACCCAGATAGAAAAAATTTCCTTGTGGTATCGAGTACCTAGCAGACTGTGGCAGCAACAGGTATAAAAAAAATTACATAGCATTGTTTTTGTCTTAAGCAATTTATTATTACTGTATTGGGTTATTTGACTTCTACATTTATTTAGACTTAAAGCAACTTTAACAGTATTACTTTTATTAAAAGGGGATCCGTAAATTAGATTTCTATAAGAATGGCCATCTCATTGCCTTTGCCTGTACCAGTTGCTGACAGTTGACAGAAAAGGTAGGGTTTTCATTTTCTTCCATTGATAAATTAGACTGGAGTTTTTTACGTGGCATTAATATTTCCTAACAGCTGAAAGAACCTTTTCTGATCCATTTTGGAAGTACAGTTGTCTCTTTAATTTTGGGCTTGTGTTATTGCTCCATAATAATTTCACAGGCCCAGGTCCTAATCTTTGTTGTTGCAAATTATGAGCTCCTAGTTCATCATTAGGATGAACTCCTAATTTATTGCAGTTCTTTGGTTATTAAGCTGGTACCACATGTCTGGGCCTCTTATGACTTCCAGACACAGGATTTTTAGAGCACCTATTCTGTGACTTGAGAAAGTAAAATGAAAAAATATACCAGCTCTCAAAGAAGACTTGTCTGAGACATGCATACGATATCACTTATTATGCTCCATGTTTCTAGAAATGATCGGAATACATTTTGTTGTCTCATATGTGCCAGGCAATAAATTCACTGCACTGAATTTAAAAAAATGTTTCTTTAAAAGTAGTTTGTCTTGTTGTATGCAAATTCCCGCGACCTCTTTTGAACACATTGATCTTCATAGCTGAAAGCTACTTACCTAACCTATAAGTCTTGGACAAGCTGTGCCTTGGGTGTATAGATCAATAAGGAAGATCGACATAGAATACAGAATGATGATAGCGAGTATCATTAGGGAGACTACGAGAGGGAGGGGAGTAGTACAAAGATTTTTACTGGCATCTACTTGAGTCATGATCCCACAGTATCTGGTAATTACCATGTCTACACCAGATATTATAAATACAGAAAGAGAAGAGAAGAGAAGAGAAGAGAAGAGAAGAGAAGAGAAGAGAAGAGAAGAGAAGAGAAGAGAAGAGAAGAGAAGAGAAGAGAAGAGAAGAGAAGAGAAGAGAAGAGAAGAGAAGAGAAGAGAAGAGAAAGAGAAGAGAAGAGAAGGACAATGCAGTGCTAAAAGATTAGGCAATGGTATAATTCATTAGTTGCAACTGATGAATTTGATCATGCCTACAAACACCTTTAATTCCTTAAAAGTTGTTACACAGCCAGATGGAAGAGCTCAACCTGTGGAAATGGAGAAAATTCTTGGATTGCCTCACCCTTGCATATATCTTCCAAACCTATTTCTAATCTTTCACAGGCTGTTAATGTGGAGATAGTAGCAGTTATGAAATCTGGGCTAGATTCCAGATATGTGGTATCCAAGTGTAGAATGAAAAGGAAATCAATAGTGACTCTTCAAGGAAAGTTATGCCAGAAGTGTCCAGTATGGTCTATATTAATCAAAGCCATAACAGCTTTTTTTCATTAGTAGAGCATTAACAAGTAAACAACATTCCTGTTTTGTTATTTAGTTACACTAACCTTTTTCAACAGCTAGGCCTCGTGATAAGTTTGGATTTTCTCTGTTTATAGAAAATTGGTACATCAGCAGATTGAGTACAACTCAATATTTATGGAGTGCTGGCTTTCTGGAAATGGAGGAAACTGTTATTACTAGAAGAGTTCATTAAAATGTAAACAAGAGTGAGGAGACAGCAATGACAATATTTATTTATATATTTATGTATGTATTTATTTTTGCTATTGTCTGATTATGCTACAATGTCATGGCTATGACATGAAAGTGGGAGTTGTTTTGGGCAGTTTTCTGCTACTACCTGAAAGGAGATGAATGCCAGCAGAGTGTAACATCTCTGATTCACTGATCCATCAGTATACAGACATGCTTGAGCAGGACCTGTCTTCTGATTATGATATGTCCCTGTAGTAAAATTGGAACCATTCTATTCTTGTGGTATCTATTGTGGTATTTCAAAGAAGTTATTACAATGGAGAGGCTGAACAACAGGTTTTGTAAATGACTGGGTGAGTTCCTATCAATCTGAGCACTTTAAAGTTACTTTGATTTAATTGACTAATAGCTGATGTTTTCTGACTACCAAATAGATATGTATATTTTAGCTGTTACACAAGCCTAAAAATACATTTATTACAAGATGACCCACTACTTGGTCCATTGCAGTAAAAACAAAAAGGAGCAAAACTTGTTCTACAATTTGTCATCTGGGGAAGTGACAGAGATCTTATTCATAAGTAGATAGTGAGCCACATATATTTTACTTATTGTTTTTAGTGCTGCTCAAGCCTTTGTGAGGAAAGATCTGAATGAGCAGAAGATGGCAGAACAGCATGGATAAGAGAGACAGGGAAAATAAAACTGTTCTTAGCATAAAGGGGGCAGTGTGGAAGTGACATGGCAAAGACTGGGAAAGGTGTGCAACTAATTTAGTTGAGAAGTTTGTGTGTTCTTAAACCGAATTGAGGCACAAAATGAGATGTCTGTCATTCTATATGAAAAATGTTTGTAGGATATCTCAATATTACATTCTTCCAAGTAAGACAAATGCAAAATTTTCTCAGTGTTAAAGTAGAGCTTCTGTCTGCTTCTCTAAGAATTTTTAACGGCCTGTGGTACTTTCCCTCTTGTGGCAGGGCTTGTCTTGATGCAAGTGGCTGAGGGCTTTTATTCCAATCTGTGGAATGTTTCCTGTGACAGGGAGCTCCTGCCTCAGGATTCTAGAGCTTTCATTGATTTTCTTTGTATACAGCTTTCAAAATGCTTATGGATGAAAAGTACTACACAAGTGCAAAAGATTAATAATTAAGATCACGTAAATGTGCAGTGATTGTGCATAATGCCATGTACCACAGGAATCCCTCTTTTCAGCTGACTCATCCATCTATCCATCTATCCATCTATCTATCTATTTATCTATCTGCCCGCCTGCCTGCCTGTCTGCCTACATTTTCAAGTTACAGGTGTTAATTATGCAATTCATAAGCATAACTGCACAATTATCACAGGATAAGCAATCCTACTGACATGCATAATGAACTTTATTTTATTTTAATTTAAATTTAAGGAATCACAATGACTTTTGACTTATTTAGGCTATCCTGAAAAGTCAACACAAATGCCGTGTTTCCTAAGTGGTCACCATGGAAGGAACATGAATATAGGGTACTGCAAAGGGCTCAAAGCAATCCTCAGCTGTGTGGTTGTTACTGATCACACCAACAATGTGCTGTTAAACCACTCTGAGATATGTTTCAAGGGAGGACATTAAAATGTATTAAGGATAAATAACTAGAAAAATACCTATTTTCTGCTGGTGGTGTAAAAGAAGCAAGAGATGATTTAGAGCAATGCATAATATAGTCTATATTTGCTATATTCAGAAACAGGGCTGTCTTTAAGTCCTGAAGACATTTTACATTGCACACAGAAACTTCACAGTATTAAAGATGTAAAGATGCACACTCTCACACAACTGATATTGTATCAAGCCCAGTATCTTGAACCACCTGGGCTGCTTGTGTGCATAAGGCTGAATGGGGTTGGGTCCTCAGCATGTTCATCTGTCCCTTAGTTGAAGTCCCTGAGTGTTACGGTTGTTGAATTCCCGCCTTTCTCCCCATCTGAGCAGAGAGCTGTGGCATAGAGTACCAGTAGCCATAGTTCTTGATTATTAGATAGAGAACCTTACTTTCACACTCAGAGTCATGACTGGCTCAACAGAACTTTTGAGTACATTTGAGGTAAACTAAAGTGTATAAAAAAGTTACTCAACAGAACTCCTGTAAGTCAGTGTGGCTCAAGACTGAACTGTGTTTAGAAATATTGATGTTGTCTTAACCACATTAGAAACTGAAAAATATAAAGAAGATCCTAAAGTTAGCAGCTGAAGTATTTTCTGAGTGATATTTCACTGCAGTCTCTGAATGGTTTTACTATTACAGTTACTTAGACTGAATGATTTTGAGCTTATGTATGGATGAAGACTGAGATGAATGAATGAAATAATGCTTGCATCTGCCTAGTTAGTTTGGTTTTATTTTGTAAGAGAAATACATATTTTTATGCACAGTTGTGAGGGAATAAATGAGCAATGCTGAAGAACCTGCTTAACCTAAGGGCATGCTCACAGCTTGAACAGTCCTTGTGCAGATGTCTTCACATCTGGTTAGGGATCAAAGCAAACCCTGGTAACCTCAGCACATTCAGAGTGAAATGAGGGAGGGACAAGACAATATTACCAAAAGAGAAAATCGGAATTCTGGCAATTCTGAATCTTAAATGTAGGTGGAAGATGGTAGATAAGAAGCAGGTGTGTGGTAGAAATCAAGTGAATCCTCCTACTCCCATAACAGAGTAGAAGAAATCATGTGTCATGGACTCTGGATGCCTGTGGTGCCAGAAAGAACAGGATGGGGTTAGCTCTTCCTCTCTGTATCTAATTTTTCCTTGTTTTCAGCTTTCCTGCCTTTGATTTTGGCTGCTCTTTGCTGATGCCCAAATTCTCCAAAGAATTCCAGTATCTCACAGCTGAAAGACCACTGTTTCTGTTCCCGTCTCTTTTATGCATCTGTACAAGAAATCAATTTTTGGTTTGTTCACCAAGCTAGACAGTAAAAATTATAATGATTGTTATAATAACAAAAATTCCTGGAAATTATTAAATTACAGTTTTTCTTTACCAGCATGAATTGTTGCCATTTGTCAGGTGATATTCTCCTTTTGTTCCAAACATTTCAAACAGTTTTTATGTAAGCATTTTTAATCCAGTGACCCTGTAGTTAAGTAAATTGCTCTGGATTACAGAAGTTTTTGTAATCCAGAGCAATTCTGCCTAATGGGAAACAGCGTCTTTTAAGAGAGCATGCAGCTGCCCTCACTGAGGTGGAGTCTGGGCTCCCTTGATTGTCCTCAGTCTATCCTTTTGTTTCTCTGTCACTTTGCAGAAATTCTTAAATACCTGCTATTCAGCAACTTCAATATCCATATTGTCAACAACCAGGTAATGGAGTAATTTTCTCCTTACTCCCTCATCTTTCACACATGCTGAATGAATGTATTTCTTACAGCGTGAAATAGCATTAACGTGAGTGGCTGCTGCATCCCTCCCTCCCTCCCTCCCTGCTCAGTACACCCCCCTGAATGCTCTAGGGCAAGGCACTTCCAGAAATGTTGGTTCAGATGTCATCAGCCAGAAAAGGCAACTGATCCCACACAACCGGAGTGACTATGCTGACAGCCACGTTTTTGGCAATAGGGAATTGACACTACGACTTCCTCAGGCAGTTTTGTGAATCTGCTCACCCTATGCCCCTGCTAATTCTCTCCGGATGAAACCAGTTGACCACTTAACAGTTTCAGGATGACTAAAGCAGCATTTCCCAGTTACCCTCCTCCACTCTACTGCTGAGCTCGCTCTGTTGTGCATCTTGTTTCTTTATCATGTCTCTCCATTCTTTCTTCCTCCTCTGTATATTCCTCTTTCCTGGCTACATTCTTCCACATTTATGTGCTCTTTTGAGTTGCCTGTACACCCCTTCTTTCCAATGTGACTCTACTCTTTTCTTTGAAGTTCCATTTCCATGGTCCAAGTCACTAGGACACACAGCTCTTCGTGGTTGTGTCATTATACCTGAGAGGTCATCAAATGAATGACTTTCATGATAGGAAACATGCTGTGTAGGCCACTTAGTTAAATTCTGCTGGGAAGAGCATTTTCCTGTCAAGACTGCACTGTTTTGCATTTAGCTAACATCATATCTGCCTGGCTCTGTGAGGATAGTGTAGTAATCATACACTTAGTGGCTCTCTAGTGTTCTGCTTAGACCTGGAATTTGTGGGGAAGATGCAGCATGACATATTATTCCTTCCCTTGTCTTCTCCAGAGTGGTTCTTGGGGAATGCAGTCACACCATTTCAGTGTACTAGTAAGAACAAGTCAAAGGTACCACAGGGTTATCCCATTCACCTCTAGGTGTTCAGGTTGCCCAGACCTATCTCTGCTTCAGGTGTTTTATAGTATTGTCTGAACTTACACAGTGTATGCAGAACATCTTGTGACATTGCAGTGAATGAAGGATGTACACATTGTACCTAAGTAGCTTTAAGAGATACGTTCTCTCTTCTGCTTGCTCATTCCCTACACACACGCTGAGAAACGCAAGTCAGCAGTCACTCTGCATGTGTTCAGGTGCTGCACTCATGAACAATGAGATACTTACCACCAGTTGGCAATACAAAGTTGGCATCAAAATGATATGAGACTTTCCAATAATTTTCTGAATTGTCTTTAAAATGTTGCTTTAAAATTGGTTCTAAATTTGGGCTTAGGAGATCAAGGGTAAAACATCTATTTTGAGCTCACACTTACTGCGTGGTTTTGGAAAACGAAACAAAACAAAGGATCTATTTGAAAATATTCTCCTTTAATCTGTGTCAGCAGTAAGGGATCAGTACCAAGTTGTATAAAGCAAGAAGAACCATTATCTTGCTAGGGATGTATAAACTGATCTTGCAGTGATACCCTCCCATCTAGAGCATATATTGAAGGTGTTAAAGGTGAGCAAGCAGAGCTCAAGTCTGCTAGACTTTCTCTATTCATTTCATTAATTAGCTCCTCTAGGCTGAGATTATTTTTCTTTTTTATTTGAACAGAACCAAAACTATAGGGTATCATTTACAGGATGTGCTATAAGAATGAATGAATAGAATTAAAAATTTGTTTCACTTTCTTAGCTTTCTAGGTGCCCTAACCACCAATCTATTTTAAAGGAGATTACCAAGCTTGAGGTGAGAATTTTACTGAATAATACAGACTTCCTTTATTCCCTTGGTGTTAAATGTCCAGGGCTTCTTAGTCTTATGGATTTGAAAGTTTTAGTTTTACTGGGTAGCAAAATGCAATTTGATTTAACAGATTTTACACAGCCTCACTTCTATATGGCATTGAGAGGACTGGAGTCTTAAATTTATAAATGGGCACCATTTCTATGGGAAGCAGATTTGGGATGCACTTTTTTTTTCTGGCGAAATTATGCCTGTCCACTTTTCACATGCATCATGTATAAATTGTGGATTTGCCTTAAATGGGTTAAAAAAAGGATAGATTTTTAAATACAAGAAAAAAACCACACAGAAGGAACTTTAGACTTCATTTGGTATTTCCCTTATTTGTTGCACAATTAAAATATGACACGAAATTATTTAGCAGTCCGTGATTACTGCGAAAGAGATTATCTGCTTTTTTTCACAATGAAATGTGAATTCTATGGAGTTGACTACTTTGATGTTAACAGCCATGAAATCGCTTCTCCCTTAGTTTATTCAAGGGACATTTTTCTGGTTTAAAATTTCAGCTTTTCTCCCCCAGTTTAAAAATAATATATATATTTAATAAATTTATGACCAGTTAACAGTTTTTAATTCAACAGGAACAAAACCAACAGAAATAATTTGCATGATATTTAATGATTGCTACTGTGCCTGAAGATTCTGCCTCAGTCTCTTTCCTCATCTCCCTCTTCCCTGTGCCTTGTTTCTGTCAAAGGCCAGAAGCAGATGCTGAGGGAAGAGAGAAAATGCAGGCAAGTGCAGGTGTTATTTACCCTCCTGCCTCTACTGTTTGTTGTTTCCACCATTCTCTCCTTTGGGAGCTCCCTTGCAGAATTAATGCTGCACACTGCAATCTCTCTCCCTCTCCTTCAAAATGCAGTCACCTATGAATTCTCTTCCATAACTGGACAATTTTAGTGACCCCAAATGAGATAAGTGTAATTTTATGAGCTTGATCTGGTTAGCACTCATGAATTTACTCCTGGGATGTTTCAAGTATCCTGGTATAATCTGATGACCATTAGGAGGAGTATTTGTTGCTTGGACAGACTTGGTAGGCATAGTAGAGACACAGATCCTAGCTAGATGCTCTGAATGCTCATCCCTCTTTAGTTTAAAGTATTTAGCCAACTCAATTCTGCTACTGAAGAAAACTGAAAATGCACCAATTCCCTGTTATCAAATGAAGATGAATGCATTTGCTTGTCATAAGGCAAAAAAAACTTCAAGCAGGGTATTACTGTAAGCCGTTGCTGGTAGCAGACCATATGAAAGCCTTCTTCCTCTATCATTTTTGTCTCTTTCTCTATGTTAGTTCCACTTATGAAAGAGATAGTGAAAGAAAATGGGGATGGGGGAGATGGCAGTAGTGGTGAGCATTTCAATGGATGCACCATAGGCCTTGCTGCAATAACCAATATGTGTGATACTTCAGAGTGGGAGTTGCACTCTGGCCAAAGGTGCATCAGGGTGAGCAGAGCTCCTTGTAAGACTCTCTTTGTTACATTCAGACTTAGAGCTCCTGCTCTATGTCTGAATGTCATTGTATGTAGATCTGAGGCACACCTGAGGCCCAGAATCTGCATGGAGACTTGAAACTTGAAGATAACGATCTCCAGTTCACTGCAATGGAATTTGCAAGGGAAGTAGCAAAAGGTGGCTTAGTCTCATCTTGTACTAAGTATGTACTGCCAGGGGAGGAATGGAGGACAAGCATTTCTCGTTTTAAGCCAAGAGATTATGTCCTGGCTAACTGCATTTAATCAAAGTTCAGCATTGCTTAAAATGGAAAAAGCCCCTTTGTGCCAGGGAGATGGTATCGTATCTCCTGGTACATACCTAATCCTACTGCTAGGTCCCTTGTTTTTTGTTTCAAATTGGTAATGAAATCAAAGCATATGCTGGGCCTACCCAGGGAGTGGCTTAGTTTGTGTAGCTGAAGAACAATCACAAGACAATTTTCTAAAAACAATAGGAGACAAAAGAGGAAGTTTAAACCACTTCCCAGTTTAGAAAACACAATTGTGCTGATTCACAGCTGTACAGAATGATAGGGTTTTTTCTTTTGCCCAGTTGTTCTCAGATTGCCAAGATTGTATTAATATGAGAGTGCAATAGGACACTCCCAGATGTAAACCCAGTAATAAAACACAAATTCTTTAACTATAATTATCTCTTCAAGTTTCATCTTAGGTTTCAGTTTTTAGCTTCCCTTCCTGCCATTATACAAATACTCTGGTGTTATTCAATGATGCTTGGGCAGAAATACCACATTTACTGGTGCACCACAGATTCTGAAAGGGTATGTCAACAATAGCATAGATACCATTCATAGTTCAGAAATTCACTCTGTGCAGGATGTGAATGTTTTGCTGAAATCACCTGTTAGCTAGGTAAATTGAAAACTGCAACTGTGAACAAAGAAGGGGACGTTATGGTCTTCATAAATTAGCTCTTGAATCCTTTGTAAAAGCAACTGCTGGGCAACCCTTGCCCTTTTAACCTAAGGAGATATGTCACAAAAAGAGAGTTCAAGATGTAATAAAAGTAACACTTTCTGTATGAGATATACCCTCCATAAACGAAGAACTTCAGACATTTTTCCCATCCAATTTCGTAGTATTGAATAAGATGAAAAAAATTTTCAAATACATCTGACTTATATAAAGTAACTGAGGAGATATATAAGCTTTTAAGAAGAATTAATTGACTGCTTAGGATTCAATGTGTTTGGAAGGAAATGCAGTGACCTACATTGTGATTTGCCTTTGTTGAAATAAAAAGTAAAACTCCTGTTCACTCTACAGGGCACTATTATTTAGTTTGATTGAAGTGCTTGCTGAGCTCCTGGCGCAGTACTGAGAAACAATAAAGAACAAGAGCTCAAAGTGTGTCCTGTTTGCCAGAAATAGCAAGACTCTGACAGGAGTGCTGAGGAGCAGCTGAGTTACTTCAGCAATTGGTTGTCTCCACGCAGGACAAAGTACCTCTTGAATATCCTCTGAGTAAGAGAGTCTCTTCTTATATAGACACTCTCTTGATCAGCTCCCATGTTTTGCACACTCATTTAAGTAGGAATTAAGCCACTCTTCCCTAGCTAACAGAACATAATCTCATAATAATGGCTGTTACTCTGCACAAGTCTCACAGAGTCTAGGATCAATACCATAGTGCAGTTTACTGTGTCTCTAGATAGGCCTTTGGCTTTTGAACAACCATTTTGGGATATAGGAATGGGCACAGACCTTGATCCTGTCCCTAAATGAGTCCTCTCTGTCTGTTATGTGCTTTCACAGTAGGACAGGTGCATTTGGCTTTCTCTCAGTACAGTGGGAATGTGGGAAGAATAGTGGCAGAACATACTGGAGTGTGCAGGACAACCTTAAGGGAATATGCTTCCAGTCAAAAAGACCAGAAAAAATAGGCTCACATGCAAGCAGGCCCAATGTGTAAAGCTTCAAAGTGATTACTGGCTGTCATTAATATTCTAATTTTACCTTAATGGTTCCTTATTTTTCACTGAAAGTCAGGACTATTTTCACAGATGGATCATGGAAGTAATAATTTGTAAAAAAACAGGTCTTAGACTTCTCATTCCTTACTGGAAACGCAAGTTCTTAAAGATGTAATTTTGGGATGGGGGTTTCTGATTTTATTCAAATTATCAAGAAAATTAGAAAAAATCTGAAGTATTTTCTCATCTCTTTCTGAAAAAATCAGGTTGTATAGCTTACTACTCTACTATTTCTACAGCTGTGAGTTTTTAAATAGCCTTACATGCTGTGTGCTTGATGTGTACCTCATTGCATTCTAGCAATCTGCATGGATGCTAATTAAAAGGAATACAAACTGTGACCTATCCATTTAGATCTTTGTTTGCATGTGTGTATATGCCTCTGATTTTTTTTTGAAATATAGATGTTAATTATTTTTAATTGGTTAAAAATTAAGCTTTCTTCATGTGAAAATCAGGCTTTTAAAATGAGTTTTCTCATCTCTTATTGTTTTCTTTTCCCATTATACCATGACTGCAGAGATGTGGAAGCAAAAGGGAGTAGGAGAGCTCAAAAATTAAGCAACAAGAAGTCAAGAATACCAAAATGATTCATTGACTTTAAGTATTTAAATTGTAAATAATTCTATTGTAACTTTAAGTAAAATATTCAATTTAAAATTTAAATTAAATAATAATTTCTTGACACTTTTGACAAGTTTTTAATAATGTGCATATAGTATTTAAAAGGATTATTTTAAAATAGCACTGTTTTGACAGTTATTTGAATTGTATCACTGAACATCAGAACATCTCAGCAATTAATGAAAATCTACAGAGAATGGAAGATGGGACTGAAATAGTCCTTTCTAAGAAACAGATTTGAAAACCATTGTATTGGTTTCCATGGGGACTAGTAACAAAAATACTGGCAGTGAATCTATTGGGGGAGTTTATGGCAAACATAAACCCCCTACCCTTTTTTTTTAAAGCTTTCTAAAAATTTATTTTAGAGTAATTTCAAAAGCCAAGCATAAAAATACACGTTTCATGAGTGTGCAAATAAAAGAAACACTTTGCATTTATTTTAAGCTACCTAAAAAGAGTTCAACAGTCACTGCAAGAAATTGAGAGTTTGTAAAGCTGCTACTTTTTTTGTAGGCATTTGAGGGTAAACATGAATCAGATTATGCAGCAGTGAATAAAATTCTTCAGTAACTTGCAATATTTCATTCAGAAAAGGTTTTTTTTTGTTCATATCAATAGGAATTACAGTAAATCTACAAGATGTGTAATATTATACAAGCTTGTATATTATTATACCAAATATTCAGAATAAAATATCAGGTGTATTGTTAGTTACTACTGTTCACTCAGCACACACTATTTGTGTTTCAATGCTGCCAGATTGTACAATCTTGTGGCATAAATAGGGCCAAATTTAAGATACAGCTTTTGCAAAATGAAGATTAGGGAATATTTCATTTCTCCAGGAGTTCTGTAGAATTTGGAGGAGCCAGAATATCTTCTGGCAACTTAGATTCATCCTGACATAGAAATGATGTCATTGGCTTGAGTCTTCAGAGAGGTCAGTACTCCAAGCTCTACTACTCCTGAGATTCCTTTAAAGATACCAGTTGTGCAGAGAGCTGGGAAAACAGGCTAGGATAACTTGAGTCCTGTTGCCTGGAAATACGTGTCTCTCTGGGAAGGTACATACATGTTACAGATGTTAATCAAGGTTTTAAATGCAAAAGGTTATTTGCTGGACCCTTTGAATGTTTCCAGTATGTGCGGTTTTGCTGGACCCTTTGAAGGTTACCAGTATGCGGGGATTTTATGTATCTCTGTGCTTCTTCATGTGGGCAGTCTTCTTCCTTTCTTGACTGAATTCCTTCAAAATGAATGGAGCTATCACTAGCCTTACTTTCCCTTTTCCTCCCCAGTGTTTATTCAACCTAACAAGTCCTGTACAATTTGGGTTGAAAGTTGAGGAGTGTTCTTGTAAGTCAAGTGAGTCACTTGGTCTCTGGCCACAGACAAACTTAATCTAGACCCCAGGAGTGAAAATCAACCGTTTTTGATCTTTTCAGGAGTCAGAAAGTTCTGCACCTTTTCCTGGGTAAAATGGCTGTTCTGTGTGTGATGTTGTGCTATTTCAAAGAGAGCGTGTTTTTATAATCTTGTCTAATTCTAGGATTGGCCAACTAGCCCTAATCTAGCTGTTAATTTGTGTGGTATTAGGGTAGAATGTTTTATGAGGGTCTTTCAATATGGTAGCCTGAAAATAATTGCTGAAATATATAGTTAATAAAATTATATGGTTTTGTGTGTTGTGTGCTTATTGTAGAAGAAGCTTTTTTTTTTTTCTTTAACTAAATAGGAAGATATAATTTTGCCAGGGAAATTCTTTGGGTAGATACCCTGGTTTAAAATAGGATTTTTAATTACCATTATTTAAACTGCTTCCATGCATTTTGGTTTGTATGAAGGTCATCCAAACAGACAGATCTGTAGAGCAGGGCGATGCAGGCATTGTCCATGGCACTACCCATCCTATTTGTACCTCATGCTCCTTTCCATGTTGGGAAAAGCTGTCAGTCAGTAAGGGACTCTCACAAACACTGAAACCTTAGAGTAATGGAGTTTATTCAAACGGGCCCCAAAATTTGCAACTGAGTAGTAGCTTTGTGAGAGAGATGCTCAGGAGGCTCCAGCTCAGCAACAGAGAGGTTCGCAATTTTTTAGGGAGTTCATCCTATCTAAGCAATAGAACTAGAGTAACCTAAGCTCACTCATTGTTTACACAGGACCAACACCTCTGGAGACAATTTTGTGTGTATCTATGAACATGCACTTACAATAGTAATATCAAGTCCAAACCTTTTGAGTTTGGATAACAAGACTGTTTTTCTTACCCAGCTAGTGAGATACAGTAGTGAATAACGTCTTCTATTATGGCACAGATTCCCATGCTTGCTCTAAAACTCCTTGACAATATTGCTCTTAAAAGCCTCCAACTACCCAGTTGGAGTGTCTGAGCTGGAAGGCAGTTGACTCTTCAGTAGAAAGAGCAAGCCTCTTTTGGGAGGTGATTCCAACTTCGAGGAGGTTGAATTGCCCATAGATATGTCTCTCTCTTGTCACTGTGTTTTTAAAAGTCTCCCTTTTAGAATGACTCTTTGTAGTAAAAGCAGAGATAGAGCAATTGAACAGTCTGGGCTTTAATCGTAATTGTTTGCTGTTTGGACAAATCACTTGTCATGTGCTCATTTCATTTTACTTGTTGTTTTTCTGCCTTGTTTTCTTTTTTATAGGTGCTGCATGATGATCTCAGAAGGGTAATGTTCAAAGTGTGAAGAAATTACAGTTTCTTGGATGAAAGATCCTATATAATAGTAAAGGATTGTATTTAGGATTACATGTTTAGTAAAGGATTGTATATTAGTTAATAAAGTCTACAGGAAAACAACTTTATTTAAACTTTTGTTTGTGGAGTTTCATACAGCTATTGTAAACCCTACATTTAAAGGGAGCTTCTTTGCCATTGGTTTTATCTGAATCTGATCAAATCCCAAGTGGTGAGCTATGAGCACCTATGTTTTCATTCTTTTCCTAGTTGCATCTTAGCTTTCCAAACTTCTGTGATCTGAAAACTGAAGATGTAATTCTCTATGTAAAAGGGCTTTGAGTTCCCATGTGGTCTGGAAACTGTGGAAACTGCAATATTTCAGGCTATTTGCAAGACACTTAGAAATACATTCAAAACCCCAGTAAAATTTCTTTTTATGATCTGCTCTCTGTCTTCACCTCAGCCTTAGTTCTCAAATTCTCAGCTCATGCAGTAAGTCCTGCTGTCCTTATGTTCACTCTGTCCGAACTGGCCAAATTGGTGCTCACAGCAACGGTCCTTCTGCTTGCTGAAGGGCTGAGGGACAGAGTGTCAAAGCCATGAGAGAGGTCTGGTTTGCAATGACGTTTTTATGGACTGTAGCACTTTATGACAGTAAGTCACATTGCTTAGGCTCTCCAGATGTGTGCAGATGTGTATTCTGCATTCTTGCATATATTTGTATGGCAATTTAACTGGGTTGCAGTAAGTTTGCAGCGAGATTGTTGTCATTGTTGCTTAGGTGATATGGTGTATCTCTCTGCAAACCCCAGTACTTCAGAAAGCCTAGATTTTCCTTGACTGAGGTTCTAGGACTAGGGAAAAAAAGAGTAACAATGCCAGGGAATGCCTGACTACTGGTTTAGATCAGTGCAATGTACTTTAATTTTCTGGTCTAATCCAGGAGAGGGAGCTAACTTTCTAGCCATCACATCTGGCACACTGTGCTAGAGTAGTTTTTTTCACAGCTGATATCCCATGTCTGAATGATTATTCACACATGCTGTCCCTGAAGGAGAGTCATCTTGGGAGTGCAAAACCACCCTCTCAAAACATTGGTTAGCTCTGTTCAGTGCAGTAAATATAATTACATGACATATTCTTGACAGGGGAGTATTTATTGTTAATGTATTTTACTATAATTTAAACACTGTTGCACATTGTTTGCTCTCTTCGCCCACTCTTCTGCCTTTTGCCTATTAAGGAATATTAAGAGGATCTAAATTTCATAGTTTCTCCACTGCAGCAAATGTTGCTCTCTATGGCACTGTGGGAAAGCAGGGCAGCAAACACTAATCAGCACTGCAAACAGGCATGTTTGCAAGCTCCTGTGCTTGTAGCCTGCTGCCAGCCTTGGTTGGTGACCCAGGCACAGGGTGACTTGTGCATGAAGCAAGGAGCAATCACACCGGTTCCTTCCAGTGGAGGAAGCTGGGAAGCAGCTTATGGAGCCCAGCTAAAGGAGCATGTCCGTGCCACTGGACCCGCCTGCCCTGCGCCTCTTCACAAACTCTTGCCTGCAAAGCTGCTGTCTCAGTCAGCTGTAACTGCAGCACTCAGACTGGGCTGACACAGGACAAAAACAATTCTTATTTGTTGAAATAAGTTAATGAGTTAGAGAGGAGCACAAAAGAAAGAAAGGAGACAGGCCTGGGTGTTTTATGGGTCCCCAGAGGGGAAATGCGCAGGCAATTGTGGAGAACATCTGCCTGTGGACTGTCCTGGGGAGTCATTGGCCCCAGGCATGTGCCTGTGCTCATGAACCTCCCACAGCCGCATGTCCCCAAAAAATGGGAACGCAGGAGGCTGACCTTGCTGTTTGGGTGCGTTGGGGCACTCTGTCGGGTGCTGGCCCAGGCACTTCTCTCTGGCCTTGGTACCACAGTTCCCTCCTGGGCAAGGAATACCTGCTGAGTCAGCAATCCCATGGTTGTCTTTCTCTCTCTTCTCTTTCTCCCTTACTGCTCTCCTTTTTCTTCCCCCGATTCCTATCTCTCACACACAAGTTTTAAGCTGTAATTGTTAAACAGAAGACTTTGAAAATCCACTATGTATTTAATAGAAAAGTTCAGATGGTAGAAAGAAAATTGAAAGAAAACTAAAGCACTGGGGGTTTTTTTTGTGTGTCCGGATTACTTGATGAGTTTTATAACTCTGTGATTTTGGGTGCTTGAGGTTGGAGAAAATTTGAACTGAGAAGAGTAGCTCTGAAACATTCTGCTCTCTGCACAGAGCCCAGCATTTCTGAAGGCATAAGCAACTCAGAGCAGATGGAATCATTTTTCTATGTTAGTTATTTTAATACAAAGGAACAGGGGGAAATTAATATGGAAAATTAAAAAAATCAGTTTACCACATATTTAAATTGAACAGAACATGACAGTTCCAGTGAAAGGGAAAGAACTTTTTAAGCCTTTGAACATTTTTAATATTTGTTTCACAATAGGCTGATGTTAGTAAACAAGTAAAACCAAAGACAAGAGAAATTCTGCATGTCATGTTATCTAGCGACAAATTTTGATCCAGTTAATGAGGAATAAGTAAACACCTAAGTAGGTAAAAGTAAGCCAGTATCTCAACTGGGGCCTTGAATATAGCAGTGTAGTATATTGGCACAGATGTGTGCATAAATTACATTGACAATGTAAACTTGAGCTATGGTGAGAAAATAAAAATAAAAAGGGGAGACATCAGTGCTGTCCATATCTTGAAATGATCCACCTTGTGGCAATAGTCAGTTTGAAAACACATCCATGCCACTGGAAAATAGTCAGTAATGCTGTAATAGTTCTCTTGAAAAGTGTAGCCATGAAGATTAGTGGACGTAATTGCAGCAAACAGTTTATTGAACTAAGTAGACCACTTCTTCTATTATCCATGAAGATTGAGCATTTTTTTGAATTATTTGTTTGGAATTAATGAATAGGGTGTGCAAGTGTATTTCAACCTTGAGAACTATCTGCCATGGTTATTACTTTAGAATTCACTGTTCGCACTCTGTAATTAGCTAAATAGGTCAAGTGGGTTTTGTTTAGCTGCAATTGGATGTCTCTCATATTTATGGTTTTCAAGAAAGCTGGACATATACTGAAGGGAATACATTTTGCCTGAGTGATCACGCGAATTTCGCAGTAACGTGTATTTAAATTAGAAGAGCAGAATAAAGAAACCAGCCTCTCATGTTTACTGCTGTGACTTTTCATGTACAACTACAGATAGGGGACGTTTGCTGACTGCCAGTGCAGGTGTCCTTTGTGGTACAAACCAGAACAATTCCTCCTCCAGTTAGAATGTCACGACTTGCAAATACTTTATCATCTATTACTGCATCTATTTCGTGAAGCCAACATTATTACTCAGTTAATTGTTTGTCACATTATGTTGAAGTTTGCGATAGACATCCTTTGCTGTGGAGCTTTTTTCCCAAGTGATGAATAGTAACAAAAATTGTTTATTATTAGAGCATGACTGTCAGAACTGTCGAATACTGGAAATGCATGACCACCAGTGCCATTGCACGTCATAGTGACTGGTTTGAGCAAGGTAGCAGAGCCTGGCCCAGGTTTGTGAGTGTCATTGCCTCAGTATTCTGCCCACTACAGCACAGCCATGAGGCTAAATGGATATTTTCTTGACTATTCGCAGTCACATAACTGGCCCTTTAAATTAGGCAATAGGATTCCAGACACCAGTTATGGCAAAAATGCACAATGTTCATCTCCATTATCTCTGTTATTTAAGGCTTTCAGAAAACCACTAACCTTCACTCCTACACTCAAACAAGAACACACTAGCACACAGAGTTAAGCCAACTTTTTAACTCCCAGTCATTAAGGATGTCAAAACATTCTGATATATGATATAAACTTATTATGACTGGATTTTATTTTTATTAATGTAAGGGCTAGGTTGTGAAGAACAGAAGATTTTTTAAGCCTCTTACTCCTTAGAGACAATGTGATTTGGTGGTTTAACATTGTAACATTTTAAAGGGCTTGTTAGGCACTAATCGGAGCACATTAAGCACTAACATTTTTAAAGTGCATAATAAGACCTAAACATTTTAATAGCATATTAACTTGTAACATAAACCCAAAACAGTCACAGTGTTGTCTATATGGGATAAATAAACAAACAGACAAGCAAACAAACAAAAAGTCATATGTTGTTCCTATAACAAGTTCTAAGAAGTAACTGATACTTTTAACAACTATTAGAAAGTTGGGGGTTCCTTGGTGTTCTTCCTGTTTAAAAAAGAAAAAAAAAAAACAGTCAGGAAATTTGTGTATAAGAAATTTTATTTGGAGTGAAATTTTAAAACTAATGCAGAAAAATTTGCTTTGGGAGTTGTCATAGCTAAATGTTAACAAATAAAGTATAATGCTAGGGAAAAGGTTTGGTTTCAGTAAAACAATGTTTTGTACTGGGAAAATGTTTTTGCTTGAGAAGTTTTACTCAGATCTGATAATTTTGGAGTTTTTTGTGAACAAGAATTGTGGAATGGGCTCTTGCCAGTGGAAAAAGTTCACGGAAGATCTGTGGGGGGATTTTTAAATTTATTTAGTTAGTTTTCAGTATGATCTGCATGTGATTCCAGAAAACAGGTAAGAGTTCATTGATACTGGGGCCCATCAATTTCCTTTAAGAAAATTTTTTAACAAAGGAAAATACAATGTAGCCTGTGAGCATCTCTTCTTCATTGGTTTGGAACCTCTTGATGAGTAATTCCAGGCTCACCTTCCCTCCAGGGAGTTGAGTGCACCACTTCTGCACTTCCCCGCCCCTCCCAGGTTATGGTAAGGCATCTGAGCCACCTTTTGGACATCTGTCTTTGCTGTGGTATTTGGGGGGAAGTTGTGGCTCAGTCATTTCATCTTAGGTTTGATTGCAGCTGCTCCTGCTTTCCTATAGTGGCTGTGACCCCGACACCTTCCACAGTGGTGACAGGAAGAACGCCTTTGGAAAAGGGTTTATAAAGTTACTTTGGAGACATCTGGGTGATGCTGAGTCAGAGCTGTCCATGTAGTACTTGACTGAGACGGAGCTATAGCTTCCCTTGATGTGGACAGTCACAATAATGTTGAAATACACTTGGAGTTTTGGTCCATAAGCTGTTGTATCCATGCAATTGCCTCTGCACTGCACACCTGTTACCATGAGAGGCCAAGGCACCTCAATTCAGTGGCCTGAAGCCAAACAGCTCTTTGAAGTTGTAGGTTGCTACGCTGCTGCTGCAGCGCAGCACTGCCTCTCAACGGCTGCCTGGATGGCGGTCAGAGAGCAGGCTTTGGACCTTGGCTCCAGGCTGGGTCTGGACAAGTAAAGAGTCCCACAGTAGCTCTATCTGGAGAACTGGGATATGTTTGTTCTTCACAGAAAATGCTCCCACTCTGCCAGGGCAGCTTCTGGAGTAAAATGTTTTTTAATGTGAGGAGGGCTGCCTAGGAGACCTTCAAAGCAAGCACAGGGCCCCACGGTACGTGCACAGCAGGGCCTTGACTTCCATGTGGATTTTTCTCCAGCAGCTGGGGAAAGGCTGTGCAATGCAGGAGCAGCAAGGGGCTTCTCTGAAAGTGAACCATGTTCAGATTGAATTAATTGTAAAAAGAAACTAAGGGAGCAATGTGGATTTTGCCTTGTGTCTGGGCACTGTTACTGTGATACGAAAAGGACTTTTTGTTTGTTTGCTTGTCTGTTTGTTTATTTATCCCATGCAGTAGTTGGAAGTAGTTAAAATAAAACATAAAAGCCCATGCTTATTCTGGAGTAAGAGTGATTACAGGGAGGAAGAAATAATTTTAATATAACTACATAAGTGTAACTGTACCATGTAGCTAGGAGAGCATTTCTGTGGGGACAAGCTCCAGTCACAAAGCCTTAAAACATTGTAGACCTCATTCCTTGGCTCTTGTTGTCAT
>VZTH01015921.1:0-31454 GCA_013397815.1 Aleadryas rufinucha
TATTATATTATATTATATTAAACAGGCATGAAATACTTCCCTGATATCTTTTTTCCATCAAGCAGCTAAATAACTGCCTTTTCTTGGGCAGGTGTTCCCTTTTTTTCTCACTGTCATCTGATCTAAGACACAGTCTTCGTTGTCAAACATAGCAATTCCTTCCCTTTCTCGTTGGCCTTGGGTTTTTGAGTCTTTTTGATGAATTTATTAAACAGGAGGCCATTACCCCTGATACCATAAAGATTGTAGCTATAATCAGCAATGTAATGTATAATAAATTCACCTGGATAATTTTGTCCTGCAAGCTATACCTGCCATGCCAGCTCTGGAAATGTTTTAGATTTTAAAAATCTACCATTCTGTCCTGCATCTTTTCTTCCTCTTTGTTAGCCTGTATGTGAAAAGAACTGGAATCTACCAGCTGTATTATTTACTCCTTTTAAAAGCATTAGGCTGGATCTCTAAAGCAACAAGATTCATGTGTTTTTATTGAGCTTCACTTTCACACCTTTCTTTTTCAGTGTAAAATTCAGACAATTAACAGACGAAAATCATAATGAAAAAGTCACTCTGGCTTTTCTTTTTCCATCAAGTGATCACGTTTTATGTTAATAAAAATGTACGCATTTATCATTAATGATTGGATGCATCAGTTTATCCTCTTTGTAAAGAGATTTACTTGGTAACTCTAGGAGTGGAGAAAGACACTGAAGTTAATTGCATGAAAATATAGCTACCTGGGAATTAGAGAAATGTTATAATCCTTTCCCTACAGCAAATTAAATATCACCCCTCAGGAACTGCAGGACTCCATGCTGTTAGATTAAGAATTCTGTAGTTGTAATTTATTAGCATTTAGGAAAATTACTAATCAGAATATGATGGATTGTAACTTAAGTGTATGTGATGACATTAATTCATGAGTTGATTACTTTTGGTAGTAATCCCTTCTTTTTTATTATAAGTGGATTTCATATTTGAATAAGTGTTTCAATTTTCAAAAAATAGTCCAAATGCCTGATCCTTTTCCGTTCTGCCTATAATAATACTTTTATTATATTTTTTCGCTAAGGTTGGTATTTATCACATAATACAGTATTGTACATGGGCACCCAATATAACCTGTCATCCATTGTGCTCTGTTTTACATTGCTCTGAAGAGCTCACAACTGAAGGCAAGAGACAACCACAGTCACACAACGGGGTCTAGCAGTGGAAGGCAATAGCAGTAAGATGTTGTCCTATATGACAAAGCACCACAGGGTTTTATGCAGTGGAGATATCTCTGTCTGAACTGGTCGTCCAAAATCATTTTAAAGTAAAAAAAGAGAAAAAGGATAGTTAGAACACAACTCATACTAAGGTACACATCATAAACAGATCAAATCAATCACACAGTAATCTTTTTCGTTGGTTCTAAAGAACATTTTGGGTAACTAGATCAGATAAAAACGTCAATAGCTGACTGAAATTAAATCCTATAATTTCTGTTCAATCACTGACAAGTCTATTTGAAACTGTTTTAAAAAAGACACTGAATAGAAAATAATCTGGCTTTGTGGAATGTTACAGATCTTCCAATTGCCGAATTAGATACCAAGTATCTAATTGATGCCTGGCAGACACTGCCTGTGTTTTGGGCTTAAAAAATGATTCTTTCTTGAGAGGTAGTTAGAAATCATCATAATCAAGGAAAATTCAGTGGTTGAGGGGAATTTTCAGGGTAAAAAAGTCTTTGGATAGGGAAAACTGGTTAGAAAAGGAAAGAAGGCATGAAACTTCTGCAGCAGTTCTCAGAGACTGGAAATTATCTCCTTTAGTTTTACACCTGAGCTAATCAAATTAGAAACCTTACGTAAGGATTCAGGGGAAATAAACTGGCACTTTTATTTGTCTGATTTACTTAAGAAGTCTGGCATAAGTTATGTGATACTTGTGACATTTTTTTCCTAATGACTAACAGTCTAGAAAACCACAGGCTAGATATCAGAAGTTAAACTACTTGTAAATAGTTTATTGAGGAAAAGACATGAAAGAAAATGATAGAAGTGTAATACAAGTGCCTTGTAAGACCAGTAAGATGTTTTCAAATCTGTCTGCATGGGAAACAGTTTGATGGTTAAACACCACTCTTTGTAAATCTAACAGAATCATAAATGTTTAAGATCAAAACTGGAACATCTTTTTGATGAAATACTATCCTTCTTCTTTGATACTACCCTCTGATAAATATAAATGGGAAAAATAATAAAACGAACAAATAAAAAGCTTTCAGCAGGAAGGTTCAGTCTGATTGTAGGTTTTTTTCTTTTTCCATTTTCTAAATCAAGATTGTATTTTCCCTGCTCTTTCTTTTGGGGATTTTGTGTTTCCTGCTACTGATTGTAAGGGGACTCTGTGGTGTATATATATCAACTACTTTTCCTGTAACATTTAAGAAAAATAGCAACCCTCTAGAGCTTTGGTAGGAAATTGTTATGAAGCATTTGCAGAAAGGAAAAAGTCTTTGAATAAGGCAAAACATGTGTTAAAACTTCAGGATTCGGTAGATTGTAAAAGAAAAGCATATTCAGGCTCGAGGGGTTATTAGAAGATCTAAGAAATATTGCTGGCAAAACTTCTGTAACTGTATAAACAGCATATTTCAGCAGAAAAGACATGGAATAAGATAAAAGGAATAAATGAGGAAAGGGTCAAGTCTTTTGCAATATCTACTTTAATTAAGGGTTAAACCACTGTTGATTCACATGTACAGAAAAGTTAACATGCCAGGTGGGAGCTCTGCTAATACTCATAATAACTATACATTGATTTTACCTGCATTAGAAGAGCTTTTATTACGTAGTTATTTTTTTGTTCAGATTTTTTTTCCTTTTGGTTCAGATTTTTTTTTTCCTTTTGACACATGTAATTACATTCTTAAGGGCTTACTGTTAGTGCTATTGTGTAGGTTTTCTGGTTAATTTATTTGGGTTATTTATCTCCAGTAATATTATTCGTGAAAAATAAAAGTTGTAGAAGGTAAGAGTTGGAGCAGTTTTCTGAATTTAACTATCATTGTTTGAAGATACAAAAGAAAGAAATTTTATTTTCTTTGGTCATTTTCAGAATTGAAATATTTGTTGAATTGTTTACTTGAGGGTTTTTTTTCTTTAAGAAAATGTTACAAGTGCAAACATCAATATTTTCTGCAAAAGGAAATCAGGTTTTGTTTCCAATGACATAAATTTTTTGTTAAACCATATAGTGCCGTTAAAAGCAGAATACTAATTTTATAGAATTTTCTAAGTTTCTTTTAAATTCTCTACATTTCCTCAAGAAAAGTTTTTCTGATTTGGTTGGATTCATCTATCTTTTTTTAGAAATGCACCCCTGTATATGTGTTTATCATGCTGTCATTATGATATAAACAAATTAGTTAGAAATCAGGATCAAGACTTTTCAAGTTTCTTGAATATTATGCAGCACTAGGTTTGCATTTCATAGGCAAAAAGGAAGATCTTTCTTCCTCCTTGTGAGAATGCCTTTGTTTCTTTCATTTATTTGTATAACCTTTTTTTTCACTGAGGCCTCAGGGAAACTTGAAGCTAATCCCTGTGAGAGGAGGAAACTGGTCTGACTGCTGCTGATTACAAAGCTTTGATGCCAGCAATTCAGACAGTTTTTAATCCACCTCACCATCTCTTTTTCTAAACTGTACTTTTTCAGTTTGCCTATGATGATTGTTACCGGAGATGGTGTCAAAACCCTTGCTAGTCTACATAAACAATATTCACTCTTCCCTTCTTATGCACCAAGACAGTCTCATCACAGAAAACTATCAGGCTGATTTGGCAAGTTATCCCCTTTGTAAATCCATACTGATGACTCTCCAGTAACTTTTCTTTCCTTTATGGATCTGGAAACTATTTCCAGGAGGTTTTGCTCCATCACATTCCCAAGGATGAGGTGAGGTTGCCAGGTTTATATTTCCCTGAATCTGCATTCTTTGCCTTCTTGAGGTAGGGACAGTATTTTCTTTCTTCCAGTCCTCAGCAGTCTTGCCAAGTCACAGTGACCATTCACAGATGACAATGGTGTCTCAGTGCCAGTTGTCTCCCTCAGCACTTGTGGGTGCATCCTGTCAGGTCACTTGGACTTATGTCTGTCCAGAGTGTTAAAATGTTCCCTGGTCAGATACTTCTCCACGAGAGTGTCTTCCTTGCTTCAGACTTTCTCCCTTGTCTCAGAGATCTCATATTCATGAGAACCAATCTTACAAGTAAAGACTAACTCAAGGAAGGCATTCAGTATCCTGGCCTAAGACAATGCTTTTCTATGCCCTCCAGGTCATCTGTCCCTGTTTCCACCTCTTTTCTACTTCATTTTTATGTCTGAATTTTGTCATGAATCCTTTTTTCATCTATGCAAGTTCCATGACTGATTTACTTGGCTTCCTGCTCATCAGTACAGACCATTCTTGAGTTGGAACAGGTGATGTTGAATATCAGCTCTTTTGGACTCTTCTCTCCGGCGCTATCTCTCACGGGATCCTTCCAAGAAAATACAGGAACAGTACAAATTCTGTTTTTCTAAAATCATGGCTTGGGATCCTGCTTTTTGCCTATTCATCAGGGAAAAGTTTCTTCAGGAAGAGCCTTTTCTTCCTCACCAGGGTCTCAGGGCAGACACCCACAATATCATTGATGTTACTCTGCCTGAGTAATCCTGACTCACAAGCTCAGCTGACTCATCACCTGTGCCAAGACAAAGCTCAATACAACCACACTTTTCTCTCATTTAAAGGGTGACTCCTTCTTCTTTCAGTCCCAGCCCATCCTCCCCAAAAATTCTGTATCCATCCAAGATAATTTAGTCTAGGAGAAACCTCATAAGGTCTCTTGTTCAACCTTCTGATCAAAGCAAAGCTAGCTCTGGATCAAACCAGCTGCTCAGGTCTTTCTCCACTCCAGTCTTGAAAACATCTATAGAAAGTGCCTACACAAACTCCTGGAGTACCTGTTGCGCTGTTCAACTTCCTGCATGGTGAAACACACTAATTTCAAATTTAAAAAATAAAATATATAGCTTTAGTAACATTTAAAACTTTAATTTGATAAATATAAAAATCATTAAAACATTAATGAATCATGTTGAAATTATTCTAATACATCATTTGAAATAAATTATTTTCCACAAAAATATTTTAAATTCAATTCATTAATTTTCTGCAAGAAGTTTGTCATGCTGAAATTCTTTCCTATCCTGAAATAAAAGTGATTCCGTCAATAAGATCTGTGGAATATGGTGTTTTCTCACTATAGTTTAGTTTTATATCGTTAAGCATTGTATGTTCTTACCCCTTCCATCCTCCTTTTAGAGAAAAAGTTAATGCTATTTAAAAGAAGAGGATTTTACAGCTCCATGTGGTGGTTAATATATTATTTATATGTTTGTTCTAATTTTGTTTGCTGCCTTCCTTCAAGACTTACAATAGGTGCAGATGGATCCTCCTAAAGGGAGGGGACCAGACCAAGTGAAATTCCCCTCTCCTGAGAGGAGAAAGGTGCACCTTAAGGTTTCACAGATTACATGGAGACAGATGCAGTTCAGTCCCTTCAACAGAGAGTTTCTTTGCACAGCCTGGATCTGACAAAGAGAAACTTCCTAGGGACTAGAATATGAAGAGATCTGATGGGCTTTGTTTTAAACAAACTACTTTTGAGCCCTCTGATGAACAACTCAAATAGAATCAATGAGTTCCTTATCACTAGACTTTCTTAAATCCTCTGCCTTTCCATCTATAAATATATAGTATAATCAAGAAGGTAATTAATCCAATGTACCTGTGAAGACGTTCTTGCAGCTCTGTAAAGATAAATCAACTTTATCCAGAAACAACCGTAAGTAAATTAATATTTTATAGCAAGTAAGTCAAATTTAAATGATAATTAGGCATAAAAGACATACAGACAGACACTGCCGGTGAGACAGTTTTTCATCATTCTTGAAAATACATCTGGATGCCCAACTAAATCTCATGTCTACATTTGAATCTCTGGAAAGCCTGGGTCCTGTGATCTGGACAAGTCTCTGAGGGGTTACCTCTGAAAGGAGTCTAAGCATGATCATATTGCGCAATGCATAGACAAACATAAGCTCAGTGAAAGGATAATTAAGCTCCGTGAAAGGATAATTAATCTCATCAAAGACTTGAATTGCCCTTTGGAGGATCTAAACTTTTTCCTTCAGCCTAAAGAAATCTAAGAACAGCTTTGACCTCAGCACAGGTGCTGAGAACATTTGTGATATCCAGGCTCTCAACACCTTTGTGAGGCAGAATCAACATTACCTGTAGAGTTAAGACATTCACTGCCTGGACAAAGAAGCAGATTATCAGGGAGGGCAATTAAAGTATTGCACTTTACTGTTGCCATCTGTTCAGGCAAGTGAAATACAGCACAGGAATACCTAATCTGTCCAAATAATTGAATTAATCTAGCCAGGGAGGCAAAATCTTCAGACTAGTTAATTTACCACACTAGGGATTAGCAATTTTTCATCCCTTGATAAAGTTGTTTGGCATCTAGGCTTCAACCTCTTTGCAAAACAGCCATGCTGCTTTACAGTCTACAAAAATGAACCCATAAGACAGTTGATAAAAACTGAGTTCTTTGATAGATGCAAATTCCGCTTTCATCTGAAATTGGGCTACCTGAAATATTAAAGAAGTGTCATTAAAATCAGCCTGTTTCCTGTATGACAGTTATTACATGCTGCATAAAATCCCATTTCTCCTCCCTTTCATGTGAAGTAATTGAAGCCCAAACAGAGAAGTAAATAACCTTCTTGGTGTCAGTTAAACATATCTCACCAGAACTGCTTTATGTTTTTTAACACTGAATTTGCTGGTCTGCTGAATTTTATATGCCCAGGACTCTAAAGCAGGATTTTGTCCTTTAATGAATATAGTCCTTTTAGTAAAAATTCTATTTAATTGTTGCTATTAAGAACCTAACAGTCTATTTCAATAAGAAATTCATCAATTGTATCTCAGTTTTGCACAACCTCTTTTTGTTCTAGAATATAGACCTTGACATATGTAAGCAGATAGGGCTTTGAATATTTTCCATCCCTCATACCATAACACACACATTTCCTTTTGCAGAAGGAAATGGGTTATACAAAATGACAGTTGTGAAGTTTTCAGGTTACTAACAGCTTGCTAAATCTGACTGAAAGAATGTCTTTAGTCTAGCAGTAGTAAGCCTCAGCAGTGCCCCAGGAGAAGGCTAATCTGTGCCAGCTTTAGAAACAGGGAAGGTGCTTTATTTCACCTCAGGTTAAGCATTTTAAGGATACATAATCCTAAAATTTTGCTCTACCTCCCATCCAAATACATAAATGCATTCACTGCATCCTACTTTCGCCCTCAAATCTACCATCTCTCTTGTACTGCACTGTGGGACACAAGGCTGGTTATCTTGGAAGCCAGAGGACTGTGAAAGGACACATTGTGAAGGCTGTAAAAGAAGTTTGTCTAATTGTGCATTGATGTGGAATGAAGGGGCACAGAACAGAAATTTGTGTGCATCTGAAACAAACCACTTCTTTAAATTATTAAATTCAGTTAATTCACCTTGCACAGCACTACAGCTAGACCTCAACATTTTATTTAAATTTTCACTACATTGCTTCTGATTGTGTCATGCAATTTGTCATTGGAATTTGACAGTAACCAGATATAAATACAGGCATGCCTCGATATATGTTTGGCTAATACTATCTGAAACAAAAATTCCCCAGCACAGCAGTATGTTTTCTGAATGTGATTTTCTTAGGTGATTCCATCTATCTGTATTGGTTTTCCCCCAAATTAAAGGAGCCTTCTCTGTCTTTTCTGTTCAAGTGAGTACATTGGGATAGCTCTGTGTACACTGGGAAAGTTGCCTGATTGACCAAAAAACAAAGTACCAGAAAAGTAGCCCTGCAGGGTGACTATAGGGCTATTGAACTGAACTGCATTTATGCAAATTCAAGTAATGCAACTTAATGTGCAATGAAACACATGAGGAATAATGGCACAGGAACAGCATTACAGCCTTGTTCAAAATTCCTCACCCCACATGATCGGTTCTGAATGAAGGCAGAATTTTCTGTTACAATGGACTGGTTTCACCCACTGAGAGATGAGGAATTAAGAAAAAATGACAACATAAAAATAAAGGACAATGTCAATAGTTGTTGGTACTATCTGTAGTTTTTAACTGCAGACTGAATCTCTCGCATATGACTCATAACATTGGGAATAGATAACAAAGGTTTTTTTAATTATTTGCCAGCAAAAGTGCATTGACTGATTTTGATTTCATGAAAGTCGTTAGGTAAAAATAAGCAAAAGAAAATCCACAGAAGGAGTATTTATAAAGACTTAAACTGTGGGCATGGATGAATTTTTTTCACTCAGTAAAGAAAGGCCAACTGAACCTAAAAGTCATTTCAGTCAGCACCAAAACTACTCACTGATTCATCTCCTACCAATTCAGAGAGTAACTTGAATGGAGGACAACAAAGTGACTAGTGACACCAGGTTGGATGGAGCATTGAGCAACCTGATCTAGTGGGAAATCCACCAGACGTCCCTGTCCATGTCCTGATCCATGGACATCCCTGTCCACGGCAGGGGCATTGGAACTGGAAGATCTTAAATGCCCCTTCCAACCCAAACCATTCCACGATTCTATGATTCTATGAGTACTTGAAATATATTTTAAAATATTTTTCCTCAAGAAAAAGTAATGCTTTATTTTTATACAATGTCAAAATATTAATTAGCTTGATCAGGAAAGGATACCAAATTAAATAAGCATTTTATATGGTCAAGGCTGGAATTTTTCTGCTTCACTAAGAAGTAAAACCAGAGTTTGAATCAAGGTGAAGCAGAATAAAATCCTCTGAAAGGGCAAGCTATAAACTGAGGGGATGATAGGTTTCAAAGGCTTTTTTTGGCAAATAATAATCAAAGGGCAAAATGTGTAATATGTGCAAGTCCCAGTGGAGACAATGTGTTGTGGCGGATGCTCGTATACCACTGAGAGTGTCAGACACACAACAGCTCAAGTCAGTCCTCTAATTAAATGAGATTGTGCAGAGGAGAAGGGCTCCAAATGAATGATTACAAAGGGAAGAAGAATACATGTTTTGGGATCACAGATGCTCAGCACTTCATCTTTTAAATAATATTAAAAATTTCAGTCACACACATGGCAGAGATACTCTCTGTTCATTAGGAATTCTGCTAATATTTTTAATTATCATTGAACTTCAACTACTAATAACTGCAATTCTGCTTCTCTCATTTTGTTGTTCTCTCCTGCATCAATGTCAATCACTGCTCTCTTCATTAATATCCATCCTTCACTATCAAAATTGTTTCTACAGGAATATTATTTCTAATGAAAGACTGTAAGGTTATTCCTGCATTATGTAAAATCAGTGACAAACGTGATTGTTGTGTCCCAGTCCTACAAGGAAAGGAACACCCAAGATTTGTAGGTGACCATGGTCAAAAAAGAACATCAAAAGCAAAAAGGGTCCAAAAAAAAGCTCACAAAGTTTTGTTAGCAAACTACACACTGGGTATGGAAATGGGTATATATTTTCCCCATCTTCTAATAATTATAATAACAACAAAAGAACAAAAATAAAGAGAGAAGAAAGAGAAAAATGAAAGGGAGATCAGATAGCAGAGGAAAAGGCATCACAGTCCTTGGCCCAGAGTCAGCCTGACAGAGTGCCCAGGGTCCTGGTGGTGCCACCCGGGCTTTGTGTGGGTACCTTCTTATAGGTGAGCTTTCCCAGCCCTGGGATTGGGTTTCTCTCTCTTCATGTAAATGAGTTAGCATGCACAGTCTAATCTCCTGGGCTTTTCTGCAAAAGGGTCCAGGGCCTTTGAGGTCTCAATCTTTTTACTGGTCTCGGGCTTTGAGGTCTCTATCCCCTCTATAGGTCTTGCCCACTCCTTGCCCCACTTCTGTGTTTGCGCTGCATGCTGTGCAGTCACCATGGACCTGAGCAGGAAAACTGTCTCTGGAAAGGTGCTCCCCTAACTTCTTATGACTCCCCTTTTCAGGCACATCCTGTTCCAAGCTGTCCATTTGAAAGGCCATCAGCGTTTGAGGCATAGCAATGCATTAACTCCTTGCTGACCAGGCTTCTACAGTGATTATACACAACTGCAGGAAAAAGTGAAAATAAATAAGGTTGAAAATTCATAAGTGTGTCAGAAATATCTTCCAGGTCAATGATTAAGTAACAGTCTTGTGTATGCTTCTCTTGCTAGTTTTAAATATGGCATAACCTAGAAAGGAAATAACTTTACAAGTAGAATCTTATGTTTAATTTTGATTTACCCTAGGATTTTCAAGAAACCAAGATCGAGTTGTAAATGCGTAGAGATAAGTGGATAGCCTAGATATTCCTGGGGGAAAAAAAAAGATAAAATGAAATGAATAATGCTATGTTTCTAGATAAAATGTGGAACTAAAAGGGTAGAGAACAATGACAGTAAAAATTTTGGCTTAATTCTAGACAGGGAATTAAACAAGGGTCTCCTGGATATGATTATCTAAATCTAAAGAGGGCCTTTGGAAAAAGGAACTACAGATTAATATCCAAATACTTTCTCTGCCAAATCAAAGAAAACTAATGCAGTTAATTTTATTGTGTTCAGTACCTTTAAATCACTTAATCACAGGCTTGACTTGTGATATGTGCAAAATTCAATTAACTAATACCAGTAAATTGATAAAGGTTCACTAGAATAAAAATTATGTAAGCATGAAAAAATATTCTTAATGTACTACATTCAATGTCATACTAAAGGCAGTGAGAGACTGCAGAGAAGAAGGTGAGTACAAAAGGACTCTTGTGGGAATCTTCCTTTTGTGATTAAATAAGGCAAAGCTATTAAAAAAAAAAGGTAAAGAACTTCACAAAATATTCATAATTTTTATTTCTGCTCCAGGAGAAAATTCCTTCTTTTTTTCCAAAAACCTAAATCTTCCTCAACTAATTAGTGGTTTATTATAGTTCTCAGTTATCCTAGCTCAGAAAAAAAAAAAAAGAAAAGAAAAAAAATTTAGAGAGTACCCAAAAAATTGTCAAAAAATGGAATTACTCTAATATTATGATACAGACTATTCTGTGTACAAAGATGAAGTACATGCCATTTTTCTATAACCTGAAATGATAAAAAAATATATTAAATAGAACAATCTCATTTTTTACCCAGTACAACTTAGTGAATAGGGAAAAAATTAAATGGATGTAAGCTTTTGCTTATTCAGATGCTCTCAAACTTTGTTCTGGCATGGTAAGAGATAAAGAGCAAGGCTGATGTTTTTGTAGTCATTCTCTCTGAAAATAGAACATGTTTACTGTGAACAGAATGACATTGTTTGCTGACTTCTGTAATGCTGCTCTTGCTTGAGAAAGAAGCAAACATAAAAGGAAAGTGGAATTGTGTTTTGGTTCAGAGAGGTGGATTAGCAAACTGTGTAAATATGATACACTGTTTGTTTTAAGAATTTCTGATCTATAAACATACAAGGCTAAACCCTCGTACTATTGAAGGCAAAGCCATAATTCTCCCTTGACTTTAGCAGAACCAAGGATTGGCTCAGCACATTTTAATACCATAAAATTTCTCACTTCATGAGAAAATTTGAATGGATTTTCTGTTTTCACAATTCGACTCTTCTATTTCCCAAAATCATTGATGTGAAGAGTGTGTGAGAGCTCCCCATGAAAACACTCTACAGACCTTTCCTCTGAGGAAACAAAGTCTGAGTCTGAAACCACAGTATTTCCAGTATGTACTGAGTAGATTAGTATAATCCTATCAAAAAACAGATGCAGAGATTTTTTCGATGCTTTCTTCTAAACAGTGTCTTCTAAACATGGTGACATATGTCTTTAAAGATCAACCAGCAAAATTAAATTTCCACTGAAACACATATTTTCTGCTATTTGCTTATTTTCTTATGTAATTTTATATTCGGTAGAGAAATAAAGGGATAAACAAGGGGATAAACAAAGAAACCTACAAAAAAGACACATTTTATTACCTGAGAGGTCCATTAGAGCACCTTTTTTAACTATGCATAACATAAAATGATTCTCTGTCCTCGGCAAATTTGTTCCCCCACAGAATTCTTAGAACATTTCAGTCTTCCTAGAGCCCTTTTATTCCTGCTCAGTGGTTTTTTTTAAATTAACCAGCCCCACTATATTAATTGTAACTCTACTTTGTATCTGGCTGTCTACTAGCATTCCTTTTCAATCTTTTGTGATGGACTTTCTCAAGAGGTTTTTTCAAGCCCAGATGAATGTCACCTTATTCTCCTTTATCTCTGTAATCTGCAAACCTGTTCTCACACACAGCACTACAGTCCACAGTCAAGTCACTCACAGTGTTTTGTAACATTGGCTTGCCATCCCTTAACATATGTTTAGACACACCATATCCTGTGAGGAAACAGAAATTCATACGCTTTATGGAGCTAGAGAAGCATATCAGTCCAGAGTCATTATGCTAATATATGTAAAGAGTCTTTATTTATATAGGTTGGTGAGTATTTAGATTTTCTGACTATTGGTGAAATCACATCTTTAATCAAAACTATAATCTACTATCAGAGAACTAAATACAATTTTAGAAACCTGGAGTATAGTGTATTTAGTTACTCCAAATCCTGACTCAACAATTAGACATAATCATTCATAAAGTTATCACCTATTCTCATGAGGTACTATGCAAATGGTTGGAGATTTCAGTATTAATATGTAGCAAAAAGTCATATGCATCAAAAATTTCTATTTGTTACTTGTCATAGATCTCTAAATTAAAATGATAACAGTTTGCATACCCAAAAATATAATAACAAACAGACACAAGAACATACTACAAACCCAGCTGCAGTTCCAAACATACACTGCAAACAGTCAGAGAGGCATGATCACAGTCATCATCCCGAAATTTGCTCAAAGCCTCAAGACCTTCCTTAGGGTCACCTTCCATATCTTGAATTCACAAGTGCTACATCAAGAAAGCATATAAAACTACAGTATATCTCACACAGTTAACCTTGAAAAACAAAAAGGTATAAGTTTTTTTAGGGTAATATCATGGAGTTATTCCACAAAATGAAATTCTAATATATAGTCTGGCAATTAAAGTACCTCAGTTACATCTTTAGTTGTATGAAATTCACGTTTGTTACATCATCTTTTCTGTGAAATTAATCCATATTGTGTAAGGAACAAATTCATCCCAAAATTACTCTACCAGCAAGGTCCAAGTACGTAATAGAATTCTGATATTCACACACTAGCATCTTAGGGTCTTTTTCAGGCTGGCTGGAACCTCAGAGAAAATGTCTGTAGCAGACATTTTCATACATAGACTTAGGGACAATGATTTATCATTTCTATCTCTCTGTGTGTGTGTGTGTGTGTGTGTGTCTATCATCTGGTCTTACATAAGCTCAGGTATGTAGATATTTGGAAGTATTTGGAACCAATCCAGACATATATTATGAAGCACCAGACATATAATATAAGGACAGTTAACTAGAGAAGAGGTGGGAGAATGGAAAAGGAAAGAAGTACAGCATTATGGGCACAAGAACTCTTTCAGAGGGGATGCCAATTACAGAGAGAATATTTTACGCCCATTGACCTTACAGAGCACATAGAAGAAGCAGTTAGTCACAAATGAAAAAAGGGATATAAAAATCAAATGCCTCAAATGAGTACCCAAGGTACCCAAATGAACTTAGGAGGAGAAGGAACAGAAGGATAAGATTTGTGGCAATTTTGAGATATGAGAATTCTCATTCACTTAAATGTACTCAGAAACAGAAATCAAACGTTGTGCCAATAATACAAGTACATAAATACCAGTGGGAGTATGTCTTGGGGTGACCTTGTCATGTGTATCCCCTACCATCGCTCTATGCCCAAACATGAGNAGGAGGCAACCATGGCAGCAGAGCAGGTCTTGGCAAAAAAAAGCTCTCCTTAGGACTTTATTACTAGACCAACAGTGGCACCTTGTGTAGCTGAACCCCAGCAGCGATTGCCTTAAACTTCCTTGACCCAGGCCTGCTTTTCAGGGTCAACATCTTGGTACAGTACAGGTCATGATTAATGCTACTGAGCAGAGATACTTGGCATTCACTGCTCGTGTGGGATCCACAGAGTTCAGTGTCCAGTTTGACATGCATTGTCTGTGGATGTGTGGGACATGTTTCTGCCCTGTGGGCCCTGGAGAACGTGGGGGTCACCGTACCTCCCCACAGGCACAGTCTGGCTCAGAGTACATCGGGTGCTGAGGCTTCAACTTCACACCATCCTTTCTCAGATCCAGGGAATAAAAAGAGAAGAATCTAGGTACTCCCTAGGGATGGGAATTACCTCTCATCTGGATTCACTGAGGCCACACAGTAGTAAAATGGCTTTTTCTCCATATGTTTAACGAACCAAAACAACCACTACCAACATCAATCATTTCTTTGAGCCTTCTGCCTTTGAGCAGACCTGAGTAGAATTGACTCCATCCAGCTGGAATTAAATATATCAGTAAATGGGAACAAACAGCACAACCGAGAGACAATTTTAAGTCTGTAGAAGATCATCTTGCTGCAAAGATCAGTTCACTCTTCTAGCTCACCTTTACTTTCTAAAGAACTGGAAACCATGACAGTTAGTAGTGAGAGCAAAGATGAAACTTGGTGGAGAGATTTTCAAAGTTATAAAGGATGCTTTTTTGCGCAGTTCTTAAAAGCAGGAACAATTTCTGTGTCTTTCAAAATCTTCCCGAGTCTGACATAAACCTGTGTTTAGTGAGTCACCCTTCTTGATCATATTTCTTCTGTTATATGCAGAGGGCTAAAAATAAAAAAGCACTTCATGAAAATTTTATGACGAAGATATAGGAAATCATAACAACAGTTTCATAAGATTTAGGTTTAATTTGATTTTTTTAACACTGACTCTTCCACAGCTGTTGCAGGAGGCTTTAACCTGAAAACAGAAACAACTTTAATTAGACTTTTGCACAGAAAAGGCCATTGTTGTATTAGCAAAATTGTGTGGGAAGATTCAGGTGTGAAGGATGCAAGTTTGTGGTTGGTTGAGCCTGAGCTGATGGACAGCTCGTTTGACCAGTGACACTTTTCGGAATTTCCATATTTAAATCTTGCAGGAGACAGGAAGCGCTCTCTTTTGGTTTGGCTGTTCCTGCGGGAGAGGGGAGGAGATGGGGGCTGAAGCCACTTTTCCCGGAGCTGCCTGGCCCTCCCCCCGCTGGTGCCGGGGTACGTCCCCAGGATGCTGGCATGCCGGCGGGAGAATCCCTCAGAGCTCGGCAGCTGAGGAACCACCATAATTGCTGCATAGCTGAGACCATCCAGCGAGGCTTCTGAGGACTCCCTTCTCCCCCCCCCCGCTCCCACGTGGCCTGTGGAGACCCAGCGGAAGCTGACGGAACTGAAAGACAACATCAAGCAGCCAGCAGCATAAAGGGAACGAGGCTTTCTTCATCATAAAGCCTGAACTATGGACTCTTCATCATGGCGTTTTCAAGGTCAGAGAAAAAGAGAAAGTGAAGCTGGAAATGGCGAATAGGGAAGAAAGAGGGTGTGGTCACGNACAAATCTGGTGTGTTGGCTGGGAAACGAACCAAACCCACTACAAAGTTACACAGTTATTCACATTCTGAAGGAATATCTAAGTGACATTTTGGTCATAAGAACACTTTGGTAAGAATAGAAAATAGGAGTTTCTAGACTCCACCAGGTTATAAAGCTAAAGAGAGAAATTGGAAATGTCCAAGTGTGCTGTCATATCTCCTAGCAAAAAATGAACAAAGCACATTTTAAAATATTTCCCTTTTTTAAAGAGTAAAAAAGAATGAGGATGCTCTTCAAAAACAAGGTAAAGATTTGATTTGTGAAAGCATTACTATATAAAAGTATGTGCTTTTGGTGCTTCTGACAAAAAGACCTTGCTGGATATCTTTAGTTTGATAAGATAAATTGTGAGTGTTAGCATGAGGGATTGGTTTGTGTTAAAGATGAAAGATCTGTTCACAAAAAATTGCAAGAGCTAAAACCCTCTTTTACTATAAATAGTTTGATGCTGCAGAATTTTCTTGCCATCAAAAAAAGATTTGCAAATCAAAGTGTGACAACAGAGCTTAAATTCATACAGATGAAATCAAATAGCATCAGAAAACGGCCGAGCATGGTGATGAAGTGACTGTAAGGAGGGCTGGCAGAAAAGCACTTTTCTAATAGTGTGGAAGATGCCCAAGGTGCAAGCACACTAGGCAGATTATTGGCAACAATACACTCCAGGCATATAAATAAAATTCCTCTATCATACTTTTTGCTGCCAAATTAGTACAGCAACTATACAGTCACTGACTCTTTCTTCTCTTTGGAAACCATAATTATTGCCATCACTGGTGGTAAGAAAAGGAAAAAAAAAGTCAAGCTATGCTTTTTGTCTCTTTGTGTTAAACAAAAATTAACTGACGTATTTCACACATGAGATTAACTGTACGCCTCTGTCATACCCATGCCCAGCAAGCTACTAACAGTCAGATTGCAGTCCTCAGAAGTATAGGTATATTATGACTTGCTGCTTGGTTCCAGCTGTGTGTCAGATCATGCTTTTAACTTACTTTCTATGGATTCCAGGGAGAGAAGGATTGAATACAGCTTTGTGTGTGGAAGTCTTTTATTATAAATCAGCCATGATATCTCAGCCCCTGAGTCCATCCTAACATTTTTGTTAACAGAATATGTCTCTTGACTTGCAGCTTATAAGGCACTTTTTTATTCCAGAGCCAAAACCAATTTAGTGTTATTGTAGTTTACTACTGCTGCTTAATAGTTGAGGATGGTGTGATGCATTTTACTTGTTAAAGAGAAGCACCAATATATTTATTGATATAAACAGCAATTTGACAAAGTTGGGTAGCAAAAGCTACATTGATTTAACAAGGTTTGATGGCATGGTGTGCTGATTACTTACTGCACAGAGAGGAGGGTCAGACACAATGTTTAGGGACACTCTCCCATTGAGCCATGAGATTCAGAAAGGACCTCCTTGGACTCTAAACTCCTTCAGGGAGGGGAGTTTAGGTGCAGCTGGATCCAGACTTAGCCCCAGACTTGGTCAATTATTTATGTTTAAAGGACCATGTGTGTACAGTTAACCCTTTATATCACATAACTACGATTTCAAAGTTTGGTATGCTGGTGATCCCTTACCAAGAATCTGTTGAGGCAAGGAATCTCTCAGCCTCACAAAGTAACCCTGACAGTTGCTCCTGCTCAAGGGAAGATCCCAGCCTGCCAACCGTGGCCATGCAGGGGAGATAATGAACCCTGGGCTGTCCACTATTTATGTGGCAAGATGATTGATTTATAGTCATATTTGCATACCAACCATGTTTTGGATGGCACATGCTCAACTACCCCTCATCTGCTGATCAAGATTGAAAGCTCTTTTGTGGTGTTATATGGCTTCCCCGAGTTCAACTTCAGCCAGCTGCAGCCATCATGTCCACCACTGGCTGCTATTGCTTAAGCAGACAGGAGCAGAGCTGAGCACACTGCCACACTAATTCACCACTGCACTGATCTCAGTGGGGTCACACTGCTATGGAGCTGCTGCATTCAGAATTGTTACATGATCTTTTCAATGTGCATTGCAGCAATATATAGTCCTAGTACAAGCTATTTTTTTTTCATATTAGACAGAGAAAAGCATGCTGTAATAAAGTATAGCAATAAAGCTTTAAAATAGACCTCTTTTGATGTTGTTCCCAACAAAACAGTAACCATGTAAACAGAGAGAAAGCCTTACATATAAGTCACCATTAAGAAAAAAAAGGGCACCTTAGTGTGAATTCCACCCCCACTGATTTGCTTCCTATGAGGAATATTGTGCATGTCCCCACATTTTATGCAGATTATTAAATGCTTTTACTCAGTAATCCTGGTTTTATATGACTACATAAACAAGAGTTGTTTACTTATTGCTTAATTAATTACTTAATTATTATACTTGCAGGTTAGTTTAAGAGGTATTGCTATCACAGTACGATAGACAGGTTTCTTACAGTCTCAGAGAGGAGGCAGGGAAGATCCGGTTACCCAGGTCCCATAGTACAGAAACCTTCCTGCATTCAGTTATTTTACCCTGACACACCCTTTTTCTACCACCACAAAACCTGACCAGAGCCATACCACTGTACTTTCTATAATGTTTCCAAAACTGTAGCCAGTAAGAACCGAAATACCTCCTAAATGTCACCACTTTTATATCACCAAAGTCAAGCAGAGGTCATGCCCTGAACAACATTTCTCTGCAAGTGGTTTGACTTCTGTCATCCTTAGATTGCCTGTTCATCTTTTCAAAGTGTTTTATCCTTCTACACATTTCCTGCATTCAAATTTCAACAGTCTTGAAGCAATTTGTGGTGCTGTGTGTCCACCTCACTCCATAGTCTTCAGATATTACAGCAGGACAGGTGAAACTCTAACGCCGCCGGTGCGTGGCTATNACAAATCACAAAATACTTTTGGTGGCAATCACTCACTTCCTTCTAGAAAACTGCATTATTCCTAAAGTCAAAGGATTAATATGCTGCAATGAATCAGTTCAGGAGAAGTCAAATCACATGGACAAAAAGAAAAAATCATTTCTTCTTTCCTTAGTAAGACCAAGAGGACTGAGTTTGGGTAGCATGCTTGGAGAGTGTAGAATTTACCTGAAATGACAAATAGTTGCTTTAGCCTTGGCATGCCCACAGTGACACTGATCTACCAAATCACAAATACATCTCACAGCGTGGAGCTTCTTTACATTCTAAGATGAGCTCCTGTGTAACATCCGTTGAAAGGCTGCTACCTGCACCTAAGCTGAAGTAATAGCAAGATTTAAAAATGAAGTAGCAGGGTAAATTAGCACTCTTCATTGACAGAGAATTAATAAAACAAAAATAATTCTACAAAAAAGAAAAAAAAGTGGTAATAATATTTTAGAGATGGAAGAGAAGTTGTAATAGGCAACACATAAAACTGATACAAATGAAGAGACTTCATTTGTCAGCATTCCTCATGTATCCAACTACAAAGTGCAACACAGGAGCCACGCACACTGACAAAGAATTAATCCATTGTAAATTTTATCTGAAATAAAACTGGTTGAGGTCTACCACTTTGGAAGGGTATGGCAATGGATGCTTCATCTGAGCTGTGCAAAGATATTTTTGTATTTCCACAGCAAGTGTCATGTACAAACACAGCCATGAAGGTACAAAGTGCGCTCAGCACTTCAGGATGAAATATGCGACCATGCCAGAACATAAGCAGGTATGGTACTTCCTTGTTTTCATTCTGGACTGTAGAAAGTTGTTTAGAATAGGCTTTTGGATCTTCATTGACTTTAGATCCTTCCAATATTGCTTACATCATAGATGTAGAGATAAAGATTATTAAAGTTACTATTCTTCTCTCTTAACCATATATACACATTCAGTATGCCGCTATTTACCCCCACAAAAAAAAAGTCTGAATGAAAGATCCAGCAGTTTCATGTAGTGACCTTGCCTTTTGAATGCCACTTGAGCTCTGACATCATCATCTGAAGGAGTGATTGTGACCTGTAGGGCTTCTGAACTCATGAGTGCTGCTACCTGTGGTTTGGTACTAGATTTTTTCATGAAAGGGAGCAGGCTTTTTTTCATGGGGAAACACTCCTGTCACGTACACTATGACTGTCGCAGTGGTAGCGATCTTCCTGTGGGCAGGCAGATTGCACGGGTCAGCAGGGTGTACTTGCAAACTGCATCTTTTGACTGCAATGCAGAGGAAAGAGCAGATACTGTTAGAATGCTTATTTCTGTTTCTAAGTAAGAAAGGGGCCTTAAGCAGTATTTATGATTTTCATCTAGTTGCTGTTCAAAATAAAATGCATTAATACAACTTCTATTTTTCCTTGTATTATCCAGTTTCTCCAACTTCAAACTGGATAATATGACCAACAGGCTACAGAAGCATTCTCAACTCTCTGTGAGCTTAATACTCCCAGCAGCGTAAGAGCTCAGCTGTAACAGCAGCCATGGAGAGCATTTATCCCTCCTTACAGCTGTAAATCTTATATCAAAGGTACTCCAGTGAGGCAGGAAAAGTGTAGTTGAATTCTCTCACACAGAACTGGGGACAGGACAAAGGACTGACTCCAGTCAGTGGGCTTGAAAGACACAGAATATTACATTTACAATCACATTTTTAAAGGAAACAATAAAATAGCCTTATTCATGATATTCAAAGAAAATTTCCAGATGATGATCTTCAAGCAAGTTTCTGAACTATAATTCCCAGTCCTATGATGGCAACTCCCCTTCAGTCCTGAGTCAGTCACCAAAGACAAGGCGATACCAGTACAGCCGGGATTACGCTATGCAGCTCCTACTTGGTATACAAGGCCAGGTAAATCATTCTCCTGAGAAACAAAATTTTCATGACAGGAAGTGTACTGTGTCCTTGTGTTTGAGACTGGGCGCTGAATTCCAGCCCAGGCCCCCTTGACTTGCACTTTACAGGTAAGCTGTGTATCATCTCATGGTGAGAATCCATATCATGTCCTGTTTCCAATCCCCAAGTTCCTGCAGAGCATTTCCTTGCTTTGTAATGTTTTTCCACTGTTTTTCTAATTTAAATTTAATGTCAGAATATCCAAATATTTTTATTGTGAAACTTTTGCACTTGTATTCTTTTTCTGGGAAAATTAATACAGAAGACTAGTCCCCTGGGGAAAAAAAACCAAAAAAGTCATAGAGAGGATGACCTCTTGGAGGCAATTTCATTTATGACAATTACCAGACCTCTGTAAATTTTCGTCTATCTCTATACTCTTCAGGTATTGTAAGTGTGATGACATCTTCTCAGCACATTACATCTTCAACTTCTTAATTTAAAGCTTCTGGTTATCTTATAAAGAGCAATGATCCGTATCTAAATTTTTGTTCTGCTTAAACTGAACTTCTGTATGTATGTCTTTCTGCATATTTCATAGTGAAATAAAGAGGTCTGGTAAGGAGTTCCATAGTTCTACCATACGCACTTGTTGACGAGTAATTATATGAGCTGTAATCCTCTACTAACTACATAGCTCTACCTCATACTACTCTACCCTGTTTTCAGTCAAGAACTTTTTACAGTGGGTACTCACTGCTCTGTTTCATTATCTACACTCTCTCTGATTCTCAGACAGAGCTTAAGCACCACAAAGAGTAAGGAGTTGGCCTCCTTCATGCATCTCGTTCTTTACCTTGCTACTTGACGTGCAAGGTCTCCTTACTCTGTCAGCTGAAAAGCAAGCTTCTCTTTATTTCCCATTTCCCTCAAATATACACAAAATGACATTTTATAGCATTGTGTATTTGTAGCTATTGAATACAGCCTGAGGCTGAATAGTCAGTCGATCTTACTGTTGTACATACGAATTAACACATCCCTACATTTCCCCACTGATAAAAAAGAAGAGTTAAATTATGGAACCATCTAGACTGAACTTTGAATTATCTTATCTATATTCCTGTTTTCAGTCAATCACCAGAAGCTTGCCCTTGTTATTGATGTTACAGCTGTGCTCCCAGAAAGATCAAAGATCATTACAGTACCTGTGCCCCTCTCATTCAGGCAGGCAGGATGCTGATCAGCAGCACACATACCCAGAACAGTGTGTGTGCCCAAGCCTGCCCATCCTCAGCAGCTTCCACTGATTCACACTGACTCTAAGGAAACTCTATTCTGTAAGACAGAATATTTATTTTCCTTTTCCCTTGTTATTTTCTTTCAGTGACAATTTGCTTATTATTTGATAAATGCTAAGTGAAAGCATATCTTAGACAGTGGATGATCTGGGGTTATTGTTTGAATAGTAGGAGCTTGTGATTGATATTCACACTGTGTAATTAATCTCCTAAATCATGTGTTTCTTTTCACCATCAGACAATTATTTAACCCATATAGAGCTTTCAAAATGGCTTTGCAACATCTCCTTGTGTGAATGCATGTCTGAGTGAATATTTGTATGTAGGTTATTCACATCACACATATTCACATCTGTGTTCTTAAACAGAAGGAACATCTTCTCAGAGATTTTGAATTAATGTCTTGGAATACATTTTTTCAGTGTTTTCCCACCTACCATTGAGATGGCCACTGGGACTGATGAGATGACTAATACAAGACAATTGTTTCTATATTTTCCTTCTGCAAAGATCTTCATGGACAAACACATACAAATATACACATAAATACTCTTAGTAATTGATTGCAAAATCTTCCTTGACATTCTGTTCCTCTTCTTCCTTATCTCCGTACAAGCCTTCCATATTACATCTGTTCTTTTATTAGAGCAATTTTAATATTGATTGAAAGAGAACTTTTCCTGTGAACAGGAAACTATAAACATATTGCTGTAAAATAAGAATTGTCCATTGATAAACTAAAAGCATCATGCATCTGACCATGTGCTAAGAGAACCACTGAAGCAAGCTGTCGCAGCTAATTCAGTGAATTAATGGTGTTTACTGGTTTGCAAAAACCAGAACACACAACAATTTTTTTCTCTCTCTCTCTTTTTTTTTTTGTGGGTTTGTGGGGGGGTTTTTTTTGTTTTTGTTTTTTTTTTTTTTTTTTCTGGTTTTGTAGCTTTTTGGTTGTTTGGTTTGGTTTTTGGGGGTTTTCTTTGTGTGTATTTTTTTGGTTTGTTTTGTTTACCCTTACCTGGTTCACCACTTCATTTAAAATGAAACACAGAGAAAATTCCTTCTTTTATTTCATATTCTATTCCTCTCTTTTGTTGCTTTATTTGCACTACCAGAGATATAAGTTATGCATTAGTAGAGGTTCTACCTTGAAATTGCCTTTTTTGGGGTCAAATGCATCCTGTCTCATTTTCCCAGTTCCCGAGTTTAGATGTTAAGTCCCAGGGGTGACAGAAGTTAAAATGAAACCTCTGAGACTCCAATTTTCACTTTAATTAGGTACCTTTCAAGACCAGTAGAGGGCGATACAGTTCTCTTAATTAAGTCCTATTTCAGCGGTTTCCCGGAAAATTTATTTCCCCCTATTCCTCTCAAGGATACCTTTTAGTGCCTCTGAGCTTCAAACGAGAGTAAAAAATCCATTATTGCTCACTTGGCTCTTGCCCAGTTGGCTCTGAACTTTATGTGGGCAGAATAGGACACTCTCCCACAACCTAGATGAGGACCTTGACTTGCAGCCAGTAGCTGAAGCCATAAATTTGACACAGTCATGGTTGCTGCTTCCCCTGAGGACGTTCCTTTTTGCATTCCAGCACAAGTACTGAGTACTGACAGGCAAGAAAGGTGGTCAGGGTGATGTGAGATTAAAGGGGAAGGTACTTAGCAAAGTCAGGATTCTTTAGGGTTAGAGAGCCAAAGAACTATTCTGGGATCTACATTGCAGTGTAGAGCCTGTTTGATCTTGTCTCATTAAACAGGGGGAAAAATACCAACAAAACAACCTTTTAATGTTAACTCCTATTATTGTGTGATTCTTAATTCTCTCAAACACTTCAATCCCACACAGGATGCTACTACCATAGGGTCCCCTACGGAAATATTATGAGATGTAATAAAAAAATTTAAAATGCATGCCTAGAGAAGAGTAAAATAACTAAACACATGACAATTAACTTGGTACCTGGTCATGCTACCCTCAGCAGCACTCCTGTTCTGCAGGGGATGTAAAAAAAATGTTGGTTGCTCAGCATTTCTCTCTTTGCATACTTCTGCTGGAAACTGCCAATAGTGGCAATAAGGTTCATACTCATATAACAGGTTGATCATTGTTGCTACCTGTTTTGCAAGTTAAAAACATTTCTTACTTTGTTTGCACAGAGCTCGTTGGGCTTTGTGCCTGTCTGTGAATTTCTGCTGCTATTATAAGAAGAGGTCTTATTTAAGCTGGGCTGTGAGCAGAGCTCAGTAAAGAGGGACAAGAGACTATGATTTCATCATAAATTCTTACATGCTCTACAGCTGGGATGAGAGCCTTTATCTGGGGTCCAAGGGAGCAAACCCTCAAAGTTGGTAGGACAGTTCATAAAGCAGCACATGTGGTCCACTAAGCAGCGTGGCTGAAAGACTGAGTGACACCTACAGCCGTAGGCCCTGGCATACAGTAAAGCCATGGAGCAGACTGAAGGCTGCCCAAGAGTTACATGTTCCCAGCCTAATTTCTCTGTGAAACTCTTCCTTCTCCTTCTCTCTCTCTCTCTTTTTCTCTTCTCTTGTCCCCCCTAACTGCTATTATCCTTGTTTGAAGTGCTTAGCTCACTGCATTGGCTACAAGCTTTGTCACACGTTCACCACTTAAAAATGCTTCTGCAGTAGCAATGAAAATGCTCAATTAAGTTCAGATGGGAAGAAGAGGAAGAAAAGAAAGAGGAGTTTATAAAGAATTGATTATATTTAATGTTATATAGACATCTAATGCTGGACAGAGGAAGGGTTGTGCTCTATGAAGGCAGTACAAAGAAAATAAACAGACCAATTTTAGTCGGGAATTACTAGATCAGGAATAGCTCTCAGACGTGATCAAGATTCCTATTTCTTCTCTTTCTCTCATGGACACAGCTAGCTTCCAAAATGAGAATAAAAGGCCCCTTATTGCCCACTAGTGGTGGTATTCAGACATGCCAGCCAACAGTAGAAAATAGCTTATATTTCAATAACAGCTATTTTCTACGCTGCTGTTACTGAAATATCTGGATGAAATAGAGAAAGAATGGTACTACTAAGTCACTTGTGCTCAGGCTAATGTCACAGAATTTATGGCTATAATTTTTTAATAATGAATCAGTTGCCTTAATGTGTTTGCAGAGCCATGTATGGCAGAAATATTATCTCCAGGGACCACAAGGTCTATTAATCTAACAGGAACAAGCAGAAAAGAATAAAGATATTAAATCTAGATATAACATCTGGAAAAAACCGAAAACAACTACATTTGACTATGCTTCAGCTCCTGAAACAGCAGTTATTAATATAATATTAGGAAAAAATACACCTACATGCAGATTTTCCCTTCTGCAAATACTGGAGAAGTTACAGGGATCTATCTTCTCCACAGTCATCCATATTTTTCATCATATGTGTATATATATATATATACATACACACACACATATATATATATATGTATATAAATAGTATGTTTATAGCATATGTAGTTACGACAAATTCCTGGAAGTTACCTATATTTTTAAAGCTTCATGAACTTTATATACAGAGTTACAGATTATATTCAAGTACAGATTAAATCTTTGCAGCACTCCATTTATGACAGCTATGTCCAGAAACTAGTTTCTCTTCTGTAACCACAGTCTCACCAAAAATAAATTAAGATTATGAAGAGATTAGAGATCCAACAGTCACAAACACCAAACTATCTTACATTTACTGCTTATAGTATTTAGATATTGTAATACAAAATTAATTTCATTGTTTTACCTGTTAGCATTTTAATATGATCATTAATCAGAGGTTTTTAAAAATCTTGTTTATTTGACTTTCAGTAAGGTTCAACCTACTATGTGATTTAGGAGTTTTTAAAAACATGAAATTATGATTACCGCAGAAACCCTGGTAGGTGGGTACTGAAATGGTATGTAGGTACTAAAATGCTGAAATCTGGACTTTCTGGCTGAAATAGTTGCTGGCTGAAAAGCTGCTGCAGGAAAGGGACCCAGGGGTCCTGGTCAATGGCAAGTTGAGCACAAGTCAGCAGTGCTCTGGCAGCTAGGAGGGAGAAGCATGTCCTGGGGGGCATCAGGCACAGCATCGCCAGCCAGGCAAGGGAGGGGATTGTCCCGCTCTGCTCTGCACTGGGGCGGCCTCACCTCGAGTGCTGGGGGTAGTTTGGGGCACCACAATATGAGAAAGATATAAAGATCTTAGATAACATCCAAAGGAGAGCAACAGAGATGGTGAAGGGCCTTGAGGAGAAGCTGTGTGAGGAGTGACTGAGGTCACTTGTTGTGTTCATCCTGGAGAAGAAGAGACTGAGAGGAGACTTCATTGCAGTTACAACTTCCTATGAGGGGNCAAGTCAGCAGTGCTCTGGCAGCTAGGAGGGAGAAGCATGTCCTGTGGGGCATCAGGCACAGCATCGCCAGCCAGGCAAGGGAGGGGATTGTCCCGCTCTGCTCTGCACTGGGGCGGCCTCACCTCGAGTGCTGGGGGTAGTTTGGGGCACCACAATATGAGAAAGATATAAAGATCTTAGATAACATCCAAAGGAGAGCAACAGAGATGGTGAAGGGCCTTGAGGAGAAGCTGTGTGAGGAGTGACTGAGGTCACTTGTTGTGTTCATCCTGGAGAAGAAGAGACTGAGAGGAGACTTCATTGCAGTTACAACTTCCTATGAGGGGAAGCAGAGGGGCACACACTGATCTCTGCTCTGTGGTGATCAGTGACAAGACCCAAGGGAATGGCCTGAACTTGTACCAGGGGATGTTTAGGTCGGACATTAAAAAAATGTTCTTCACCCAGAGGGTAGTTGGGCACTGGAACAGGCTCCTCAGGGAAGTGGTCACAACCCCAAGACTGGCAAAGTTAAGAAAGGTTAGGACAATGCTCTTGGGCAAATGGTGTGACTTTCGGGGGATGTTCTGTGCAGGGCGAGGAGCTGGACTTGATGATCCTTGTGGGTTCCTTCCCAGTCAGCTGATTGTGTCATTCTGTGATTCTGTGATATGCAAAAAATGTACATATACAAGATGAAGTTCTAGATAATTACTAAATCTAAATTAATAAATTAATATATTAATCTTCGCTTTCAAAAAACACCCATTTTTTGTTTTAAGAAGTCTGTAGTTAGAAAATAAAAATCATCCTCTTTCCTAATCACCTTATTGAATTCTGATCAGGTTTTAGTATTAGTTTTTTCCCTGAGCATTTAATGTTTTCAGCTTCTGAGAGAAAATCATGAACTGTGGTTTATCATCCCTTCACATTCCAGGGAATGGTTCTGGGACACCGCAGTAGGGAGTCCATTTCATTTTTAACATATTTCTACAATCAAGTTCTTTAATCTGAAAATGTAACATTCCCATTTAATATATCGGATCTGTCCAAGTTTTTAATCAATACAAATACATTATCTGAAAAATCCTGTTAGGAATTATGAAGCATAATTTCAGTAGACTGGAATTACAAGGCTCATGAGCAAAGTTCTGCTCAGGAAGGACTTTCAGAAATAGCCCTCGAGGAGAGGCATTTCAGCACTGAGTTGCACTACTCAGAAGAGCCTTTTGCGACCAATCAAAATTGCTATTCTTTTCTTGTAAGACTTAACAACAGTATTATGTTCCAAGAGCCAATCATTCAAGTACAGACAATTTAAACAGGGAGCTTTAAAGTGAAAAGGCTATGGCAGAATGAGGCCTATAAAATGAAGGTGAAACAGCTAAGCAGGGAATTTGATATTTCCAGGATCAGCAATAAATTATCTTATTTTCCTTTTGGCCCTGGTCCATTTCATGGTATTTGTGACCAAGCAGTGTTGCCATCACACAGCTCTTTGCTTTCATTCTCTTGGAGTGAGCCAGAAAGTCATACCTGGGGAAAGTGTATCCATGTCAGAAAAAAAACCCCAAAACATTATTTTTGTCAGTCTCAGCAGAAGAAAGCAAAATAGTACCGTGCAAACGAAAGCTAAAGCTGGGCAGAACATTTTGCAGGAGTTCATCTATCCAGCCAAAGAGCTGGGTTAAGAAATTACAGCATTGGGACACCCATGATTAACTATTTTTCCAGTAGTGAATAAAGGGCTTGGGGAGTCAGGCAAAATAAACGGCAGTTCAGAGAAACCTAAATTAGTAAGTGCTTTTTGAATTACCTTCCCCAAGATAGCAGTCAGAGTTCAATGGTCTTCCCAACACTATCACAAGCTAACTCCTTAATTACTGCGTTTACTCCACTGTCACTGCCATGGTGTCTCCATTCAAATCCTTGTCATTACAATGATCCTGCTCTGATCATCTTCTCCAGTCATTCTTTAAAGATTTTCTATGAAGAAACAGTAGTAAAGAAGATCCCTTCCCTAAAGGTAGGAAACCACTGCTGGTCAATCTCCCTCTCTGCTTCCTCTTCCTGTGCTGCCTGCAACATCCCCACCTCCGGTGGCTGCTGGGTCAGCCTGGCCAAGGAGAATGACAAAGCACATCAACAGAGCCCACCAAGCTTGAGCAGGAACAGTCTTACATTTAGGAAGACCAAAATAGCATATTAAATAAGTGACCTGGACTGTCACAAAGATGATCTACAAACTAAATCTTGCAGACTGATTACCACTATCTTGTAAAACTTTTCAGCTAAGGGATTTTATCCAGACTTCCACAAAAGCTTTGCACACCTACAGTTTTCTAAAAGTCTGGGATTTTATTTACTCAGTTAGAAGTGTGAGTAGTGAAGCCCCCAGACATAAAATGACTTAATAGTTCTCTAATTATCAGCTTTCTTTGAATTCCATATGATTAGAAAGAGTTCAGCACCATCCCAATACCATTTACTTTAGTGACACTCTGTGAATGTACAACAACTAGAAATCTTCTCTAATAAAGAAAGAAATTTTCAGCATTTGATACTAATATTCACCATATATAATCTACCCTAGTGCTCTACACTCACTACTTGCCTTCTTAGATTCTGTACCACAGGTTGCTCTGTATGTGATTTATAATACAAGTACTATCCATAATTAGAACTGATAAATAAGAATTGGCAATTAGAGGAACCTTAAGCAGTTTTTCACCCTATCTGAACAAAATGACTAAACTACAAGTGACAAGCTTGTAAATTAAAAATCTGAAAATAAAAAAAAACTTTATTACAAGTGTGTCATATGTGAGCCAAGTGGCATGTAATTAGATATACAGTCATTTTATCATGGTTTATTTGTTGCTGGCTCATAAAGACTTTTTATCCGGAAAAGCTCCCTCAATGTGACATTTTCTGTAGAGTGCCCATGAAAGGAAGTGTTGAAACTTCATCACTAAAGACTTGTAGAACTACTTGAGAGAAATTACATGAACAAACTACCCTAGAAGGTGCTTGCAGGAGTTACATTTGGAAGTGGTACAAACAATTAATTTCTGAAAACAACCTTTCTTTCACAAGACAAGAAGTCTTACTTTAATTCTTTTGTTATCAGTTTATTACAGAAGTCATTTACCTTTTCCTTGGAAATGAAAGAGAACTCAGCATAGGCAGAGCACTACTGATATATTTTATTGGGTTTAGATGGCAAGGTTTTAGTAGCGGGGGAGCTGCACAGGTGGCCCCTGGAAGAAGAGGCCAGGAGGCTCCCCTGTGTTGGATGCAACCATTCCAAAATGGACCCGCCTCTGGCCAAAGCTGAGCCCATCAGTAATGTTGGTGACAACTCTGTGATAATATACTTTAGAAAGGGTAAAACCACCACATAGCAGCTGCAAGGGAGAAGAAGGAAAAAAAAAGTTAAAAAACCCTGCAGCAACCCAGGTCTGTGAAGGAGTGGGAGTAGGTGCTTCAGGTGCCAGAGCAGAGATTCTCCTGCAACTGAGGACAAAAATAATTGCGAAAAAAATCATTCACCTGCAGCTCATGGAGGACCATGATGGAGCAGACATCCACACTGTAGATCCCACAGAGAATCACATGCCTGAGCAGTTGCATGTGCCTTGAAGGAAGAGGCAGCCCACGGAGAGGAGCCCACACTGGAGCAGGTTCCTGACAGGACCTGCTGCTCAAGGGGAACCTCACATCCTGCAGCAGTCTATTCCCAAAGAACTATAGCCCATGGGAGGAACCCCAGGCTAGAGCAGGGGAAGAGTGTGAGGAGGAAGGAGATGCAGTGGCAAAGTGTTATGAGCTGACCACAATCCTCATTCCCCATTCCCTATGCACTGCTTTGAGGGTAAGAAGTAGAAAGTAGAAGAGTTGGGAATGAAGGAAGTCAAGCCCAGGAAGGTGTGATTGAATTGTTTTTGTTTATTCCTATCCTACTCTATTTTTAATTGTCAATAAAATAAATTAGTCTTTCCCAAGTCTAGTGTTTTTCCCATGATGGTAATTGGTGAGTGATCTCCCTGTCGTTACCTTGATTCACAAGCTTTTTCATTGTATTTTCTCTCCCTGCCGTGCTGAGGAGGGGTGAGCAAACAGCTTGGTGGGCACCTGGCAGCCAGCCAAGGTCAGGCCATTACAACAATGTAAAGTTTTGGCGTATTAATCTCTAGCTTGAGACTTGGGGATGATCTCACTGACCTCTTCTGTTTTTTCTTGGTTCATTACGGTTCAATATACAGAATGGAATTGGCACTGCCTAAGACAAACAGCATTTCTCTTCAGCAGACAGAAGAAATCCAGGCAAAAGAGTAGGTGTAGAAAATATGCAGATTCTAGTTTTAGCAGTTCTTTCCAACTTTCCTCCTTTCCTCTTCATTTGTCCTCTCTGACACATTTCTCTACATTATCTGTCTTCCAGCCCATCTCCAGGATAGAAGCACTCCTTTGTCCCATCTCTGTCCCTGCCACCTCGTTTGTCCCTCCAAGAGCAGAAGGAGGTCTTTCAGGCACAAGAAGGAAAAGGCGGCAGGACAAAACTCCTGAGGGCCAAGCTCAAAACAAACCTTGGTAAATTACTCTTCTTGAGCTTCCCTCCAGATCTGTTTGTGATGAACAAATACAGAAGCCCTGAAGAAATCACAGTAGGTCCCCCATTCTGTGCAGATATACTGAACTACATCCTCAAGACAATAGAAAGTTATTGTTAAAGACATTCATATAAAACAACATAATAGAAAATACTATCTCAGGTTAGATCAGCAGTATCTCACAGACACAGACCTGCACCCAGTCTGCCCCAAAACTTTTCTTGAGCAAAAGAGGTGCCCTTTGATGACTCAGTGTGAAATGTAATGCCCAAGTTTTTGTTTCTGTCTAGCTTGTGCAATTGACTCACTCTGAATGCTGAAGAAATAAGTTTAAATTACATTTATCATTCTTCTCAAAGCAATTATGCATTTAAATGTATACCAGTTTTCTACATAAACCAGTCCTAGATTTTATAGTTTTGTTTCACAGGAAAATGTTTACCAACTTCTGGTTGTCTTATTCCCCTTCGCAGTCTTCTTGCAGTTCAGGAACCACATTATGATCCCACCAAGCTCTGCTTCCAGCATTGGCTACTGACATTGTTCTAAAGAATTGTACATTACAGCAGTTGTTGGTGTGCTCTAAGTTAAACCAGTTTTCACACTGAATAGAACATTACGTTGTGCACGGTCATCTTTGATCACTACAGCGTGTTCCTTT
>VZTH01015927.1:0-56956 GCA_013397815.1 Aleadryas rufinucha
GGAGCAGAGCAGCTGCTTGTGCATTCTCCGCATGCCTGACTGCAGAGCCAAGTGTAAGTTGGTGCCTTTTTCTTTCCCCCCCCATCCCATCCCTGCATCCTTCCCCCTCTTCCCGCTGCTCCCCTGCCTAAACACAGCCTGGCCAGGAGCGGTGCAAAGCGAGGGAGTCGTGCTTTAGTCGCAAACACGACCCCGAGCCGTGTGACTCCCGCCTGCAGTGCTCAGTGCGGGCAGAGAGCAAACTGAGGGGCTTTGGGCAAATCTTCACCTCCTCCGTTCCCCCCCTTCAACCCCCAAATTTGCATGAATTAACCCTAAAGATGCTTGAGGGGGGGTGGAGGTTGTTTGCCAGGAAAATGGGCGGTGGGGAGAAAGTAGGAGAAACTGAGTGCTGGGATGGGTGATGTCAACTGAGACGATGCCGTAACCCTCTCTGCCAAGCACCGAGCATCAGAGCTTGGATTTGGAGTCGGAGGAAGAAGCCCAGAGCCCCTGCCAAATAAAAATCAACATGTTTAATAAAAACAAAGTAAATTTCTGTGCCGTTAAACAAATCCGGGGTGTTTGAGCAAGGGAGAAAGGGGAGGAGAGAGTTTATGGGCAGAAGGAAAACTGCATGTTTGTTAAAAAATAAAACATTGGAGGTTGGTTGATTTTTGGTGAGATGGGGGTTTGTGGCTGCCAGATCTTTCCTGCAGCAGCAGAAAGATGGTGTTTGTGGTGCTCTGGCGTGATGCTCAGAGGAGCCAGGGAAGGTCAAATCCAGCCGAACTCCTCGGCGAGTCGCTGGGGAGCGAGTGGTGGGGAGAAAATGCAGGAAAAGGATAAAAACTGGGACAAATGCGACCTCCTCTCCTCTGGGCCTGGCAGAAAAGGGTTAAGAGAAGCGGTTGAATGCTGCAAGCCTCGTCAGGGTTGTACTATTTTTTCTAGTGCATAAGGAGAAGGGAGAGGAGGGTTGCACGGAAAAGGGAAATTTCCAAGAAAAGAGGGATCTGTGGCAATATCTGCACCTCGGGGGATGAAGAGAGGAACCAACAGGCATAAATGGCCTGGAGATGGCTGAAATCTTTGCCGAGGAGATTGGGACCGCGGGGTTATTTTCCACCTGCCTCCCCTGCCCGGTTCTGTAATCCTGGCTCAAAGTAGACAAGTCGAGTTGGAGCTGAAGAAGGGAGGTTAGAGGGGTTTTTATTCCGTTTGGGAGGGCAAAAAAAAATTAAAGCAAAAAATGAGAGGTTGGTCGGCCCTCTCCGGGCTGAGCATCTCCATGGTGCGAGGCAATGCAGGATGATCCGAGGGAGCGCTCGTCGGGAGCAGGGATGCTGAGGACCCGGCACCCACCGGGGACATGAGCCTCAACATCCCCACGAGAAATTTCACCCAGCGGAGTCGAATTCCCACGGGGGTGGGTCGGCCGGGGGGGTTGGCTCTGGGGAGGATGGGGAGGGTGGATGCAGGTCGCTTGGGTCCCGCGGCCGGGGCCCCGGTGCTCGTGGGTCCTTGGAGCCGTCAGCGGGGCGCTGGTGGCCTTGGCGGGGGGACAGACAGGGACCGGCGGGGGGCTCGGTCTGGCGGATGAAGCCGGAGCCTCCCGAATCCCCGGGGAACGCGACGCGGCGGCCGCGGGTGCCGTGCCCGGTGGGTGACACCGACTCCCGGGTGCCGGCGGTGCCGGGAACCCTCGGTGGCTTTGCAGAGCCGCGGCTGCCGGGGGGGCTGCGTCGTTCCCCCCCCGCTCCTCCGCCTGGCACGGGCTCGGCGGGCAGCCGGCCCCGCTGGGCTGAGCAGAGCGCAGGGACACGGGGCTCTGTTTTTTTCCGCCTCGGCGCTGGCGCTCTCGCCCTCCTCTCTCTCGTGTTGCAGTGCAGGTTGGGCGGGCAGCGGGCGAGCGGCTCGCGGCCGGGGAAAGGGGGTGCCCGGAGGAGCCGGGGCTTTGCGGATGCTCCTCGCGAACCCCCACGGCTTGCTACCTTCTCGGTGTTTTTTCCAGGCGATGCCACACCTCCCGAGGACACTGGGGACATCGGGTTTTGCTGAGCTTAGCAGCTTTTCACCGTCGTACCGAAGGCATCAGACAGACGCTCATCTGCCCTGAAGTGCAGATCTGCAACAGCTCCCGGGAAGACTCTGTCTCTCTGTCTCTCTGTCTCTCTTTCTCTCTCTCTCCAGTCCAAACCATTACAAGACCTGACTTCCACCATCTGGGAATCTAACCCCTCTTATGTCCCTTCTCCTTTTTCTACGATGACTCACCATTATTTTTAACTTTGAAGAGAGAGGAGATTATGGGGATCTTGGAAGCCTGTATTTCTCTCTAGGATTTCCCCAGGGTCAGATAATCGGTGTTACTAAGAGACACTAAGATTTGGCTTCTCCAGGTAATGTGATTTGCTTTCTGTGTGCCATGGTGGTTTGCAGAGAATGACAGGAGCCGGGACACCAGCGGTCGAGGAGGGGGACTGCGGTGGTCCGCGGGGCAGCTGGAACCGCCGGCTCCACATTCCGGCAGCCGCAGAGCTTGGCTGCAGGCAGGGAGGGCAGCATGTCACCAGGGAAAGAGGATTGGGAAGGTGTTAAACTTAGAAGCGGAGTTGGCGCTTTCCTGGAGGGTAGATTGTCTGAGATCGCACGGTTAAATGTTAATTAACCCTTAGCTGCATGCCTGGAAATGAGCTGAGCCCGGCACCCCGTGGGGTCCTCTCGCCACCTCAGGGCTGGATGGGGTTATTTTTCTTCCCTCCTTTCTCTTCCCTTCCCCCTCTTTATTTTTTTTAACTGGAATTTTTATTTTTAGCCAAAAAATAAGCCCTGGTTTGCCAATGCCAGTTTTTCCACGCTGGTTTTGAACAGGTGACAGTTCCTCAGGTGTTTTCTCTGTTCCACCTAATGGGTTTAGATGGGAGTTGTTGAACTCTGTCCCAAGAAAGGCAAATTAACCCCTCCAGGAAGGGGATAGATGTGCTAGAGAAGGGATCTGCTCTCCTTCCCCCCAACTTTATTCCATCTCTCTCTTTCTCAGCAGGGGCGATTTTCTTTCTTCTTCTTTTTTTTTTTCTTCTTTCTCTTTTTTTTTAATCTCATCCCTTCGCCTTTTCATGAGACTCTTCCAAACCTACGTACCTGTCCTTCTGCAGGATAGTAGCCCTGCCCCGAACCCGATCCCACCACCGGGCACTGGGAAGAGTTTAGCATAAGGATTTCTTTTAAAGCCCAATATGACAGTTGCTACTGGAGATCCTGCAGATGAAGCTGCAGCTCTTCCCGGTCACCCGCAGGACACGTACAACCCTGAGACCGACCATGAGTGCTGTGAGAGGGTGGTCATTAACATCTCGGGGCTGCGCTTCGAGACGCAGCTCAAGACACTTGCCCAGTTTCCAGAGACCTTACTAGGGGATCCTAAAAAGAGGATGAGATATTTCGACCCTCTCCGGAATGAGTATTTCTTTGACCGGAACAGACCCAGCTTCGACGCGATTTTGTACTATTACCAGTCCGGGGGGAGGTTGCGGCGGCCGGTCAACGTGCCCTTAGACATCTTCTCCGAGGAGATCCGCTTCTACGAACTGGGGGAAGAAGCCATGGAGATGTTTCGGGAGGATGAAGGCTACATCAAGGAAGAGGAGAGGCCGCTGCCTGAGAACGAGTTTCAGAGACAAGTGTGGTTGCTCTTTGAGTACCCCGAGAGCTCAGGCCCTGCCAGGATTATAGCTATTGTCTCCGTCATGGTGATTTTAATCTCCATCGTCAGCTTTTGCCTGGAAACGTTGCCCATTTTTCGGGATGAGAACGAAGACATGCACGGCAGCGGGCTGAGCCATCCCACCTACTCCAACAGCAGCATGGGGTACCAGCAGTCCACTTCTTTCACAGACCCCTTCTTCATCGTGGAGACGCTTTGCATCATCTGGTTCTCCTTCGAGTTCTTGGTGAGGTTTTTCGCCTGCCCCAGCAAGGCTGGTTTTTTTACCAACATCATGAACATTATAGACATCGTAGCCATCATTCCCTATTTCATCACCTTAGGGACGGAGCTGGCCGAGAAGCCAGAGGATGGCCAGCAGGGCCAGCAAGCCATGTCCTTAGCCATCCTTCGAGTCATCCGCTTGGTGCGGGTCTTCAGGATCTTCAAGCTCTCCCGGCACTCCAAGGGGCTGCAGATCCTGGGACAGACTCTCAAGGCCAGCATGCGGGAGCTGGGCCTCTTGATATTTTTCCTCTTCATCGGCGTCATCCTCTTCTCCAGCGCCGTTTACTTCGCCGAGGCTGACGAGAGCGAGTCCCAGTTCCCGAGCATCCCCGATGCCTTCTGGTGGGCTGTGGTTTCCATGACGACTGTTGGCTACGGAGACATGGTCCCCACGACCATCGGGGGGAAAATAGTGGGTTCCTTGTGTGCCATCGCCGGCGTATTAACGATTGCCTTACCCGTGCCCGTCATAGTGTCTAACTTCAATTACTTCTACCACCGGGAGACCGAGGGAGAGGAGCAGGCTCAATATTTGCAAGTAACCAGCTGCCCAAAGATCCCCTCTTCCCCTGACCTAAAGAAAAGCAGAAGTGCCTCTACTATTAGTAAGTCTGATTATATGGAGATTCAGGAAGGTGTAAACAATAGCAATGAGGATTTCAGGGAGGAGAACCTGAAGACAGCCAATTGCACCCTAGCTAACACAAACTATGTGAATATCACCAAAATGCTAACCGATGTCTAGTCGCTAAAATCTAGTCCCGTATTTAAAGCTGAAGTGGAACAATTGCAGATATTGAGTGCTGCTCTGCATTGTAGTTAATACAGTATTTTCTACGGTGTATATTTGGTTCTGCATGGGAAGCAATAGCTGTGTAAGTGACTTTTAACCTTTGATTTCCACACTGAATAAGCGTCCGTGCAAAAACAACCTGACAAACCCAAACCATTTTGTTGCCCTGCTCCCATCCCAGGCTCGTGGGTTTCCAAAGACACGGAGGGGACGGGCACTTGGAGCAGCGGGACGGGGACGCCAGGGGCAGGTCCGGGCCATCCCGGGGTGCCACGAATCCCGGTCCCTGTCCTGGGTGACAGCCAGCTTCCAGGCACGGGGAACGGCTGGGAAAGGTCAGGCAGAACTTCCTGAAGGGCCGCTGCAGGCGTGGGGCCGGATTGCCGGAGGGCTGGGGCTCCTGCCCCGGGAAAGCCGAGCGCCAACGCGTCGCCCGGCTCGTGTTTCATAACTGAAATGCTGCATGCTGCAATAGTTTCAGCCACTGCAGTGTGCCAGTGTGAGGCCCAGGGGAGGGATAATTAGTGTGACGGCACATTATTTATTAAGTCTTAAATTTTCTATGCGAGGCATCGGGAGGGACGAGTAAATAAATCAAGAGCTTGGAATTTATTTATTTATTTAGATGACACTTCCATCATCAATATTTCCAGGATCACCAAAGACACCTCCACTGACACATTGAAAATGAGTTGGAAAAAGCATCTTTTTTTATATCTATATATAAAACTGGAGCAACTATGCTGTGGCCTATAATATATTTATACTGCAGTGAAATTTAACCAGTAATACAGTACAGCTGCATGGATATTTGTTGCATGGATCTGAATATTTAATACACACACAAATATATATTTTCTTAGTAGACTATACAGTATTCATGTTTATAGTGTTTATAGATTCTCCGGTGGCTTGAAGGAGATTCATGGGAGTTAAAAATTCTCCATTATAGTTAAAAACCGGATGGGGAAGGCGTATGCTGACAACAGTTGGATAGATAACAGGGCAAAGCCTGAGAGATAACAAGGCAAAGCCTGAGTGTCCGAGCATCCAGACACAAGAGCTGACGAATGCAAGCCAGGGAAGGTGAGCTGAAAGTTAAACACCTGCGCTCATTATGGGGCGAGTAATTAGTCATTAATCGCGGTGTCAGGAGCAGAAATCGCGGTGGATGGGAGAGGGCACGAGGAGCAGGTGGAATAGCAGGTTCCAGCTCTCCTGACTTGTTTGTTCAGCAGTTTTCAGCCGTTCCCGTAGAATTGCCGTGTGTGTGTATAGATATTTAGAGAGCGACTGCAGGGCCGAATCCTCAGCAAACAGAGCGCTTGGGGCATCGAGGGCTCCCCAGCTCAGGGCTGCTGGGATGGTGGGACATGGGCTGGAGCAGGGGGACCGGCCCCTGGAGCCCATGGGATCACCAGGGCAAGGTGCCTTTTGGGCCTGAAAACTCTTTTTCAACCACGTATTCCTTTCTGATGGAGTGGGCACGTGCTGAGGTGCACTGGATCTGAGCTGGCACCTCTGAGACTTTGCTTTGCCTTCTTCCAGGGTGTTTAGGAGTTGTGGGCCAAGGTGCAGAGAGCCTGAGGTTCTCTCTTCTTCATCCCTGGTGTTTTTTGGGGATGGGCAAGAGCTGTTGGTCTGTGGGGAATCTCACCTGCTTTCCCCATCCCTCTGTGAGTTTCCTTGTGTTTTCCCCATTGCTGACAATCCCCAGGGAGAGGTGCCCTGTTCCCCTCCCAGGTCAGGGTAGATGGATGAAAATCTCTGCCAAGGTCATGGTGGAGCAAAGCCTCCCTGGGCTGTGGAACGGGGTTCAGCCGAGGTGAATTTGGGCTGAACTGGGGCGTGATCAGCCCTGAAACACTGCAGGAAGGGTGAGCACAAGGAGCCTGGGGAGGGGTCAGCCAGACCCTTCCTCCCTCAGAGAGGAAACCCCTGCTCCTGACAACAATCCAGCCGGTGCTAAAGTATCTACAGCAATGGCTCCAAATGCTGCTCCAGGGCAGGATCCATTTTGTGTTGATGGGCTCCACTGGGCCAGGTGGAATCACTCCTCGGTTTTATTTGATTGATTGATTGATTGATTTATTGAGGCCTGGTTATATTTAATTCCAAGTGTCTATGGTTTGTGCATGGCAGTCCCTGCTTCTGCGTGGGGCAGAGGACCAGCAGCATCCATGTGCTGGGGTTCAGGGGTGCTCAGGTTGCCGGCCTGTCTTTAATTGGATCTCGTTAATTGGGAGCCCTGCACTCCCACTTTGCTGCAGCAGCTTGGGAATGGGAGACCCTGAAGCCCCTTCACGCACTCACACAAAGAAGCCAACACAACCAAAAGCAATAAATCCTGAGTTCTGAAGCTCATCCTGTTGGATGGGACAGGGCTGGCGAGAGTCACCAGCTCGGGCACGATTCCCAGGGCGGTCGGCCAACTTCCATGGATCCGGCCCGTGGTGGGTCCGTGGGGACATGAGCTCGCACAGGGGAGCTGCCTGATGTGCTGGGATGCTGCTCGCCCTCCTCTGGGTGCCCTCAGCACCAGGGGACCCCATTCCTGCTCAGGGTTGAGGTGTTCTGCGGGTGGTTTTGCTGCAGGTGTTTTGGGGGACGCTGGCACTCGGGGAGATTTGCGGAGTGTCCGGTTGTTTAACGCCCGTGGGCTTGGGGTGGTTTGGGGGAGCGTTGGCCAAAGCCCGGGTGTGGCCGTGGTTTGGTGAGGAGGAAGGTGGGGCTTTGTGGGGTTCTGGGCACAGTGTTCCTGTGGGCTTCCCAAGGCCGGGCAGGAGGGGAGAGCGGATCCGTGAGCAGGATCCAAAGCCCCAAACCCACTCTCCAAGCTGGGGGCTCCTGGCTGCCTTGGGAAGCTCCACAGTCACTCAGCAGGGGCGGATGGGGACGAAGAGCAAGAGGCCACACTCCTGCTGTCACTGACGTGAGGTGATGCCTGTCCCCATGGCAGGGGCCAGCACAGCCAGTCCCTTCCTTAGGACAGATCTGGCACCTCCTGCACTGACCCTGGCGGATGTTCCTGGGGAAAACGAGCCCTGGTGGGAGAGCGGCTCTGGGCTGCCCTTCTCTGGGGCACAGGGAAAACACCCAGGGTCAGGGCTCAGATGTTTGGGTCAGGGTGGGAAGGGTCGGTGAGGGCCGTGGCTGGGAGGGATCCGTGAGCCCACACGGAGCAGAAGGGTCCAGATTTCTGCCTTGCACAGAGAAATGGTTCCCCTATAGCTTTTAATGGGATTTGTGCCTGCAGGTCGGAGCTCTAGTGCTATTTCTAGCTTTGCTTCTGACTCACTGATGTGATCTTGAACCAGTTTTTCAGGAGGAGACTGTGATATTTTTTCTTTTTTTTTTTTTTAATTTTTTTTCTTAAGGAATTTGGTTTGAGAGACTCTGGGCCTGTTTCTGTGGAGATGCTGAGCATCCCAATCTCCTCCTGGCTCTGAAAGGTGCAAAAATGAGCTGCAAAGTGGCTCAGACTGAGGATGCTAAATTAGGGACTGGGGAAGGGAAGGGTCCCACAGTTGTGTTAGACTTCATGTAACAGAGGTAGTTGGGTTCCTTTCCTCCTCCTGAGGAGCCATTTCCCTCTCTCCAGGGCTGGGATGGGGGACTGGAGCTCTCTGGTCTGTGGAGGTGCTCCTGGCTTGGCACCGGAGGAGGCAGCACCTCTATTTTAGTTTTAGCCGCTGTGCCACGGTTTTGGAGAGATGGAAAGCTGTGATTACAGAGCGGGCTGTCTTCTAACACCCAACCTCGTGCCCAAGCCTGCAGGCAGCCCATCAGCCCTTTCAAATCTTCCAGAATATCTGCTGAGGGCAATGGGGTGAGGCTCGTGTACCAGCTGGATGCTACCAAGTGATTAGGAGAAAATGATCTCTCTGGAGCACTGTGTTTTATTGGGAAAATTAATCTCTGCAGTGACTGTGTCAAAGTCCTACAGATTTGAATACTGAGCTATAAGAAGAAAAGGATCTCTGGATTGGCGTTATGAGAGTGTGGCACGTGGGTGTATAAATATGGGCATATTTGTGCATAAATACACAGAAGGAGAGAAAAAGACAGAGGAGGAGGAGGTATTTCAGGAAGGACCTTGCTTTGTTATCAGATAATTCCTGGGTCAGCCCTTGAAACTGCTGCCAAAGTCTTGTAGCTTTTCCAGAGCTTGCAATATACTCGGGGATGGGTCCAAGGGGAGGAGATCTGGATCTCGCCTTGGGAGCGGGAGCATCCTGAGGGACTGCTGGCATTCAGCTCCTCACACCCCTCTGCAAACAGCAGCTCTGCAGTGTCTCCGTTCCCAGCCCCAGGCCCCAGCTTAGGCCAGTCACGAGCATTTCTGTGGGTCCCTTTCTGCAGGGAAAGCCGAGCAGAAGTTGAAGGGATTTGGTGGAGACGCAGGTGCTGTGCTGCACTGAGCGGGGATTGGGGTTATCGTTTGTAATGGTTGAGTTTTAGTTCCTCTTAAACAATGGTGACTTTTGGTCCCGGTGTGGCGGCTCCTGTTCTGGAGGCAGGGTAGGTTTATCACAGAACCCTGGAATGGTTTGGGTTGGAGGGACCTTAACGCTCACCTTGTTTCACCCCTGCCATGGGCAGGGACACCTTCCACTATCCCAGGGTGCTCCAAGCCCCGTCCAACCTGGCCTTGAAACCTTATCTCAAGATCTTTACCATGAGACCTCATCCCAAGGTCTGTATCCATGGGGGCCGTTATCCATGGGAGTTATCCATGGTGGTCACTCATGGGAGCTGGTCACTGTGCTGCCAGGGCGAAGAGGGCTGAGGAAAGAAGGAGTCAGCCCCAAACCATTTTGGTTTGCACTCAAATTAAGGCTGTGGCTCTCTCCTCACACCCCTGGCAGCATTCGACCTTCTCCACATGACACATCCCTCGGTCCCTCCTGTTGGGGACCAGCCACTGCCCCTGCCAGGAGCCCCAGGGGGGACAAGGGTTCCCCCAAAGCACCAGCCACTGCTCTGCCCTTCCCCAGCCCTGTCAGCACCCCCAGCCTCAGTGTCCCCACGATGTTTCTACATTTGGCTGCCCAAATTTCACCCCCCTGCTCAGAACTGGGTGCTCCCGTCCTGCTGCATCCTGTCAGGGGAGAGGGCCCAGCCCAGGGGCAAAGCAGCCCTGGGAGCACAGCACTGATTTACACCCGGGGACAGGATCCCCCAGCCCAGTTGTGCATGATGAGAGATAAATCCCTTATTCATGTTTTTCCTCCAGAGGGGATGGTTTGGCTTGTAGGAGCTGCTGGACATCGTGTAACCACACCAGGTCCATGCACATGGACCCACCACGTCCCCTCCCCAGCCCTGCCTGGCTGTCCTGAGCTTGGGGTTGGTCTTCTGGGGTTTGGTTTTTTGATGATGATTATTTATTTTTTTCTGCTGCCTATGAGATGTAATTATCCATTTGCACTTGCTCCCTCATTGTTTGAGACTGTGCTCTTGTCCTCCAATGTCATCCCCGAAGCGCAAGGGGAAAAAATGGGTATTGGATCAACCCTGCATGTGGTGCCTAATTTGAGCAAATCAATAGGAAGAGGAAATCCAAGAAGGACTCATCCTAAGGATGCTGGAGCTGAACCTTTTGTTTCCATGGTTACGGGAGAAATGGGACCAGGAATGGAGAGAGGCCTATAAACTGTTAAAGGAGGACTCGTGGGAATTTCAAGTCATTTAACCATGCGTTTGCTAGACACAACTTTAGACACCAGCTGGATCTGAATTGCACAGTGTTTATAGAAATTCCTGCTTTATTGACGGCTGGGGGCGCCGGGGGGTGCGTGGGAAGGGGCGGGGGGCCCCCGAGTCAATAAGGCTGCCCGTTGTATATAGATATACAGAGCTGTGTACATACATCTCCAAATGAGCATTTGCTGTCTGGTTTATCATCAGTGTATATAATTTATTCTTCACAGAGTATCACAATTTTTGTAAATATCGGCACTAATTAAGAGAAAATAAATATGTATATTATTGAGGAGTTATTTTGGTATCGGTTCTGTGGAGGGTGGGAGAGGAAAAAGACAAGTAATTATGTTTTTGATATGTTTTTCTCTACCACTAAACCCTCCGTGAGAAGAGAAAGAAACAGCCTGAACCGGGGGAAATCAGTTTGTGCTCCACCGTCAGCCAGTCTGCAGGGGCAGCGTCCCAAAAACCCCTGGGAGGAGGAGCTGATGGGTGTCAGTGATGGACATCGGACACCCTGCGTGGTGTGTACGGCATTCCCATGGGATTTGCTCCAAAAAAGCTCCAGCAGCAGCGCCAGAGGAGGGGAAGGGGCTGGAACCCGGGTCAAGGCCGTGTTCCCCATGGTTCCCCACTCCTCCAGCTTGGATATCGGCCACACCCATGCAGGTAACAGGGAATGGGTGGTGCTGGGGGATCAAAGCTTGTGGACACCCAGTGGTGGATGGCTTTTGAAAGCAAGTGATGCCTCTTGGAAGAGGGAGAAGCAAACAGGCAGGGATGGCGCTGGTAGCACATCATCTGTGGGGTTGTCTCCCTGGAGATGCCTCTTGGTAGGATCTTGGGAAGGAAATGGGGATGGGATCCCTGGGATGACTTCAACTGTCCTTGCAGAGGAAGGGTTGGTTTGTCCATCCCCAGGGAACAACTGTGATAATATTTTCTCTTGCTGTTCCGACTCCTCTCCCACGAGCACCCTGGGGGGGCAAAGGGCAGGGAAGGTGTTTGGGGCACCTGGTTCTTGTGGTTTGGGGTTTGCCCATTTGCTTGGTGGCCTTCACAGGCAGCATGGCTGCTCTGGGCTTCCCTTCTCACGGGGAGAACCCGCTCTGTGCTCAGAGGATGGAGGAGAAATGCAAGGAGAACAAAGAGATTCTCCTTCTCCCATGACAGCTTGGTCCTGCTCGGCTCTGGGAGGTGGCACCACCCGGTAACCCAAGGGTCAGTGACAAACCTCCTTCTTAACCACCCCAAATCCCCTTGTACTGGTCATGGAGGAGCCCCTGGTGCGGACTCTGAGTCAAGGCTTGGGTTCAAGTGTCTCTGTGTAACCCAGGGGATGCCACCTCCCATGCTGTGCCTCAGTTTCCCTGTCTGTAACACAGTTTGCTAAATGCAAAATGCAAACCTTAATTCCATATTAGGACAATGAAAATGCTCAAATGAGTGGCTGAACCCATGGATGGGTCTTGTTGGGGGCAGAAGAGGCGTTCAAGGGCAGCCAATTATGAACATTTGCGTGTGGAAAGCCATTGGAGTGCACGAAAAGTAACAGAAGTATTTGTGAGCAGTGCGCCCTGAGGGAAGTGTCACACTGTTTGCTGTAGAGCTGAGTGGAGGCAATCCCCAAACTGGGCCACTCTGTGCTCCTCAGCCCCGTTTCCGAGCACGGGAGAGGCTCCAGCTGGCTCTGGCAGATGCCGAACCCTTCCCTTATCGGAGTCCTGTTGGCTTGTGGGCTCATAAGTATCTGAGCACAAAGAGGTACAAGGAGCTTGCAGCAGAGGCTGCTGTGCACGGGCTCTCAGGGCGGTGGCAGCGGAGGCTGCGAGGCAGACACGGTAATTATTTTAAATTGCTGGGCTGTCAGCGTGCGGCACCGGCCCAGCCGCGCTCCGAGGATGCGGGAGGTGCCATCAGGGGTGTGCGTCCTCCTCCAGCCGAGCTGCTTGGGCTTTTACACCGTTCAAAGAGGCCAGGAGAGGCTGGGAGAATCACCCACCCAAGGTGGAGAGCTCCCTGCTCCCAGACAGCTCTTTCTCCCCGAGATCGCCGTGTCCCCGCCCGCGATCCCGACTGCGGCGAGTGGCCGATCCCCGCCGAGCGCAGCCTGCCTGGTTCTGCTGTGCTCACTGACCTACTTTCCGCCACTTTCCTTGCCCAGTGTCGCCTCTCTGGCAGCCAAAACCCCACGAAACCTCTCACAGATCCGCTCCAGAACTCACAGAGACCCCCAAGGTGGGCACGGGGATGCTCCCCATCGTGTGGGGACCACGCTGCACATTCCACAGGAGCTCCTCTCCCTGCCGAGGGGTTCAAGCCCTCCAAATCCTGCCCATTTCCATCGAGGAAGGGAAGGACTCAAGTGCCAAGAAAGCACTACCTCTGTTGCTTCTCCTGGAAAGCTCGGGATGCTCAAACCCCATTACAGCCCATCGTGTGTGCCCCAGGGACCAGCAGGAATTTTTAGCCCTCCTGACGGCCTGTGAGCAAATCTGCTTCCATTTGGCAAAGTGGGCACTCGGATCCTAAAGCACTTCCTGGGCCGGAGCTGGAGGAGGCCATTAACGAAATGCTGAGAGTGGGAAAGGGAAAAGGATCCCAGAGCCAGGGATGCTGCTGCCCTCCCGGTGCTGCTCTGCGGCTTTCTGGGGTGGTGAGGCTCGGGTGGGAGCTGGTGCTGAGTTGAACCATCGCTGCTGCAGTGCTGGTGATTCCAAAGAGCCTTAACCAGGCAGCTGGGTACAAAACATTCGCAAGGGTGGGCGTGCGAAGCGGGGCCCCCACAATCTATCTTTAGGTAACCTCTAGGCAAAGGTTCGCAGCTTGCACAGCTCCGAGATGAACATTTATCCTGCAGCTCTGGAAATCAGGCCAGGTCTCTCTTTCTCCTTCCCACTTCCTCCTTGCTCCTTCTTCTCCCTCCTTTGCATTTGTGCTGGGTGTTGGAAAACCTATTCCTGGGAGCAGCTCTCTTGTCTGCACCTCAGCACAGTGTCCAGGGTGGGAGAAGAGGGGCTTAGGCAAAGGAGAGCAATATTTGGGTGTATTAAATATCAACTTGTGCTTTTACAGAGTCAGAATTGGGTCTGCTGAGGCCCCACACCTACAAAGCATTAGGGCAGACAAGAAAGATCCAAGGACTAAAGCCCTACCCAAATATTAGAGCTCCCCCAGTACTGAGGCCCCTTGTTCCAATGTCACCCCAATCTCATGGAGAAGGCACTTGGTGCCATCCTGAGCCTGGAGTGCCGAGGTCCTGATGGACATCTTGGTGCCCTGAGCCTCCCTGTGCTGGGGACAAGCCATGCTGAGACTGCCTCAGCTTTTTAATCTAAAAAAATAGTGGGCCCAGGGGATCTGGGAAGTTTTTCCCAAAGGCTCAGCAGAGGGCTTACCCCTCTCCTGCTCTCTGTGGCTGCTGTTGCTGGGCAAAGCTCGCTCACCACCCTGGGTGGGCACAGGAGCTGTGGGCGTTGATCCGTCCCAGAATTCCACGATGTTCCACAGATGAGTCTTCGGGAGGTTGTTGGTTTAAAGGATGCCTTGCTGAGTGCACAGGGACCCAAGGGGACGGGGGCTGCAGCCCCCGGCTTTGCAGAGAAACCCCAGGGCTGGCGAGAGCTCAGAGTTTGTTTTGCCGCTTCTTTAATGCAGCCGAAAGCGGCTCCCGGCAAGAGCCGCGCCGGGCTTTGGGGAGCTGGAGATGCCAAGGTCATCCTGCTCCTCGCATCCGCAGGAGCCCAGCCCGGCACAGCCCACCCGCCGCCCCCGCCGCTGCCGGGACCTCCCTCCCTCCCCCCGAGCCCCTCTCGGGGCCGCGGGCACGGGGCAGGGGCAGGCCCCAGGGACGTGGTTTCACCCAGCGAGAGGTGAAGGTTTGGGGCGGGCAAGGGAAGCAGAACAAATCTCTTCTGCCAGGCACCTGCTCCCTGCCTCGGCAGAAGTGCCAACGGCGCAGCGTTTGAGAGCGGAGCCTTTTCCGCTTAGGAGCGGGGTTGTCTTCCACTGTCCTTTTCTCCTTGGCTAATTAAAGGCAAATCTCAGCCGAAGGAACGCAGTTCTTCATAGCTGAGCTTTAATAACTAGAAAGTGGCTGCAAATGCTTGGAGGCAGCTGCAGAAATCCTGGGCAGAAATAGCATTTTTATCTTGCAGCTTACCAGCTTTGGCTCCGGGGATAATAAATTTCTGAGTTGTAGAAGGAGGCAACAGCGGATACAGCCCCGTATTGTCCGAGTTTACAAAAGCATCAGTTGGATGGATCAGCTAAACTCCCAAGTCCTCCATGAGCAGGACAGCAGAGATCCTGTGGCAGAGGCTTGGAACAAGGTGACCTTTGAGGTCCCTCCCATCCCAAACCCTTCTGAGGCTCCATGAGATTATGAGGCCACGGTGAGGTGCCACCAGTCCCTGGGGGTGCTGTGGGGAAGGGCTCGAGTGAATCCTGTCCCAGCAAACAAAGGTGTCTGCTCCTCCTGGGCAGCTGGTTCTGGGTCCAGCTCCTCTCATCCCAAGGAGGGGTCTGCAGGTGGCTGGATCCCACCTGGAAGGAGCATCACCCAGCTCCAGCTGCTGCAGGGGAAGGTGAGGGAAGCTGGTCCCACATCCTGGATGTTGTGTGAGATGTTTTAAATGGATCCTGTGGAGCTCAGCACCAGGCTGGAAGGTGGAAAGCGTGAAGATGGATCATGGCTCTTGCCTTCCCCTTTTGCTGCAGCTGCTCTCTGCCCCCTGCCAGCCCTGCACGGTGGGAGGGCTTTGCTCCAAACCTCGTGTTTTATCCCTGTGGGAGGACTGGGCAGCACCAGGGGGAAGGAGCAGGGCTGGAAGATGATTTTGCAGCTTCAGATATTCAAACCCAAGCAGTCTGGTCTGCTGGGGTCACCTGGGGCTCAGTGTGCTCCATGGAGAGACTGGCACCTGGGAGGGATGGAGGGATGAGGCTCCCCTTGGCTCTTGGCCTCCCTCCAGCAACTGCACAGATGGCTGCAACTTCTTTCACTCCCAGACTAGTCTGATCCATGCTCTTGAACATTCACATGCTGGTTATTTCCACTCTGTGAAAGGCAGAAGGAGAATTTAACCCTGAAGGACCTCCATCAAATCAGAAGGAAGGATGCCCTGTACTTGTATAACATCTCCCAGCCAGGCAGCCCACAGCACTTTGCTCACAAATGTTTTTAAAGGTTTTGGGTTACTGTAATGCCTTGAAACCCTTAAGGATGAAAAACACCCCACAGCAACAGAACACTTGGTATAGCAGGGCGTAATTTCATGAAGACAGACACCGAGAAAAAGGATGTGGCATCCAGTAAGGCTGGCAAGGAGCAGGCACGGATAGTAACTATTATTATTCTGATGCTGATGTTGCGTGGCTCTTACACAGTGCTTTTCATTAGGAGCTCTAAAGTGCTTTAGGAAAGAAGAGGCTCAGATGTCTGGGCCGTCTGCAGTGATTTCAGCAGAGGAGGGCAGGCGATGGGCTGATGCAGAAGCTCTTACTGCAGTTCACTGGTTGCAGGGCAAGGTCCTCCTCTGCTCGGCTCCTAATGGCATTTTAGTGATTCTTCTGCTTCCAGAAGTCTCCCTGTGCTCCACGCAGGGCTGTGGTCCTGACAAACCAGTGCAGGCCTGGGGGACACCCCTCCTCACGAGCATCCCCCTCCCCTCCACGCCCCCAGCATTCCCATTCCACCTGCAATGGATGCAGCAGACGTGCTAAAATCCCAGCATTTCTGGTCATGGGAATAGCAGCCTTCCCATAGTGGGAGGAGACACGAGGTCCCTGCGGGAGGACACTTGGTGTGCCACCCCAGAGGGGTTTGTGCTGCACAAGGACGGAGAGAAAGGGCATCACAGGAGCTCCTGGCACAGCTCTGCGGCACAAATTCTCCTCTGGTTTTCCCCCCTGCTCTGGCCAGGGGCCAGCAGGTAACGGGAGCTGCCCTCCACCCTGCGGCTGCCTGGCTCCCAGACACCCGCGCCCATCCCTGGAGCAGCAGCAGCTCCGGCCTCGCTGCCTCCTCGGGGCAGCTCTCGCTTCCTGCAGCACCCGAGGGCAGGCAGGAGCTGCTGGAGGCGAGCTGGATCCTGCCCTGGCTGAAGGGCAAATGCTGCTTGGAAAAGAACAGAAGCCCAGTCCAGGGTACTCCTGGGTGCTGCTGATGTCCAGCCTGCGGTGGAAGGAGCCTGGATTTGACGTGGGGCAGCACTGGAGCTGCTGGCTCGCTTGGGGGGTTTGCAGAGAGCTCAGCCTTGGCCTGGCCTCCCCCACCTGTGGGGATGAGGCTTTTGGCTGCCTTTGCCATTTGGCTCCTCAGGCACTACACTGTTTGGTGGGGGGTACCGCAGACCACATGTGGGATGTGTGCAGGACACACTCCCGTATGCAGGGACATGAAAATACCCCCATTAAATCCCAGTGAGCACTGCTTTGAGATCTCTCCATTCTCTAGTTCAGCCTTAGTGATGATGCTGAAGGGGAGAACAACCCATGGGTTTAGCTCAAGTGGCTCCCAGGTGGGATAGGGGCACTGTGGCCATGGTGGGGATTGTCACGGGGAGAAAACAATCCCTGTCAGCTCCAGAGAGAGAAGCCAAGACACTTTTGGTCACATTGCTTTGGATAAGTAGGATGGCAGTGGGTTGCCCTGCTGGTGAGAAAGGGTTTGCTCAGGTGGCTTATCCCTGGCAGGGGCTGCTCAGGAAAGGCTTGATTTGGCTCTGCTGTGGGATATGGCTCCCAGGACTCTCCCTCCCCAGCATCATCCCAGGAGCTCTTCCTCTCCCTCCCCAGCATCATCCCAGGAACTCATCCTCTCCCTCCCCAGCATCATCCCAGGAACTCATCCTCTCCCTCCCCAGCATCATCCCAGGAACTCATCCTCTCCCTCCCCAGCAGCAGCCGCAGAAGCGCCGGCTCAGCACAGCGCTGCGGCTCCACGGCTCGAGGATTAGCCACTCATTTGCCATAAATAGAAAATGGGGGGAACATGTTTTAGTGTATGAAACACACCCCGAGAGGCCGCTGATGCGCAGGAAGATGAGTGTGTCCTATCGATCCCTGTCCTTACCCCTCTCCCTGCCTCCCTCTCCGCAGAGGTGACCCCCTCACCCTGTGCTGACCCCGGGGCCTGACCCTGTGCTGGGAGCGGGGGATTTATCCCCGTGGTGGTGCTCCTTGGGAGGGAGGAGCCCTGGAGCCGGGCTCCCCACCGGGCTGGTCCCCCGGGGCACATCTCATGCTCATGGAAGCATTCCAGGGGGACCTCTCCGATCGGTCTCGGCGTTGGGAGCCCCGTTACGGTCAGCAGAGAGAAACTCCTCCGCATGATTCATCCAGCTTAATTTAGCCATTTGCCTCGGGGTAGGAAGAGGAAAGCCTGAAAAGAACCTGGTTTTCTGTATTTGTGGTGGAAGGAGTCAGGGAAACAAGCCCAGATGGACCATAGATGCCCACTCCTGGTGCAAGGGATGCCACTCAGATTTCCAGGGCACCAGCGCCTGGAAGACCCTTATTAAGACCTAACTGTGTGGGATGGGATGACTTTGACGTGTCCAGGCAGAGCAGAGCTGAGATGTGGAGTTTCCATGACTGTGACTGCTTCCCACCAGCAGCTCCATGCCTGGATCCGTATTTTCACGGTGGAGCCATAAGGACATTTCCCTCCACACTCTCAGCCGGTGCCTTTCGTGCCTACAGAGAAGAGAGGAGACCCCTCTGGCTGCTCCTTTCTGGGCCGCGTGCCTTTGGCGCGCTGGGATGTGCTTTCCCGGCTGCCCGTGCTCCCTACGTCTGCCGCGGTGGCACCGCGCCCGCCCGCGTTCGGCCCGGTGCCTTTCCAGGGAGAGCTCCTGCCAAGCCGGGACGGGTCCAACGGGCAACCAGCACAACACTGCGGGTGCCACGGGCCTCAGTGCGGGCGTGGCACGCGGGGTTTGGGGGTCAGTAAAGTCCTCGTGTGGCTCTGCAGGGTGGCACCTCTTGCACCACCATCCGTGCACCAGCTGAGCTTGTTTCCCTGAATCCTTTCACCGGGAGTGCACAAAAGTAGGATCCTGTCAGGGCTTTGCTGTTCTGCGCGCGGCTTTCCCGCGGCTAAATTGAGCCGGGTGGTTGATGTGGGGAAAGGCCTCTGTCCCAGTGCTGCCCACGATGGTGCTCTTGGCAGCAAGACCCGATGAAGTTCTGGGAATGCCCCCGTGTGTGAGAGATGAGGGGATGAGTCAAGGGCTCCATGTTCCCATCTTTCCCCACCCCACACACAAAGTCATCTTCTCGTATCCTCCAGTCATCCCGTCTCGAGCAGCGTCTCTGGTGCTGCAGAGGAACCCGGAGGAGCACCAAGGGGTTGGACGCAACCTTAAGAGGGTCAGCAGGGCTTTGGGACAGCTCAGTGCTGCATTTTCGGGGCTACTGAGCTTGTTCAAGCACACAGCTCAGACTGCCTTTGGTTCCCAGCACCCCTCTGCCACCACTCCGGAGTTCCAACCCTGCACATGTCCCTGGATTTACTCCAATTTTATGCCTGATGAGGCTCAGGCCTTACACTGCCGGTTAATGGACCTTAAAATGCCTGGGGATCCCGGCCCTGCTTCCCTGGCTTCATCGAGGGTGGAGTTTCACTGCAGGGAAGTGATGGTGGGAGTGTAGTGCCCAAATCCCACGGGGATGCTCGTTCCTTTGGGTCCCCTGGGAGTGGGGAGGCTCATCCCTCTGGGTCCCGTGGGAGGGCCCAGGCTCTCCCTGGAGGTGAATATCTCACACACATTTCCATGCAGGCTCCCAAGCAGGAGCCACAGGATGTCCTATCTCAGGGTATCCCATTCCTTGCTCTGGGAATATCGGCTGAAGCCCGTGCCCATAGGATCAGCCTCATGGCGACACATTCCCAAGCCAAGGTGTGTCCTCTCCACCAGATCTGTCTGCAAGAGGATTTCTGCATCCAACAGAGGAGGAAAAGACATTGCAAGGGATCTGATGAGGCCTCTGCAGGGAAATCAGACTGAATTCAGGAGCCTCAGGAGTGAGGAATGTCCTTCTCAGCACGTCCTGCTGATGTTTCCACCCTGGAGCAAAGCCATTCATTTTTAGTGACTTCCTGCTTAGGTCTTAAAAGCATTGGGAAGGATGGGCAGATTTTCAACGGCCTTGGGAGAGACAAGAAGTCTCATGTGGTTCTTCTTCCTATTGATCTGCCCCTCCAGACAAGACTTCCCTTCAGGACTATTGCCTTGGCTGTCCATTTCTCCTCCCAAAGCCTCCTGCAAGGATGTGGCTCTGCTCACCTCCCATCTGCTGTTTCCATCAATAAAGGGTGAGGGGATGGATCAGTCACTTCCCTCCAGCCCTCTCATCCCTGACCATTTGTTGGCTTAAATGGAAACTTCTCCAAACTCTCCTGGGTGATACCAGAGTGCAATTCCCCTTGGGACACAGTGGGAATGTTTAAAAATCAGGAAAATCTCTCCTTCCCCTTTGATCTCACCTTGGCTTTGACATGGGGCTGGTTTTACCCTTGCTCACTCCCCTGCCCACGGGATCCCATTCCAGTCCCAGGAGCGGGGTGAAGGTGGCAGTGGGATGGATGTGCTCACTCTGGGCCCCTCCATGTTGGGACTTGGCCAGGATTGGGGGTACCTTGAGGTGGGTTTGTGCTGCAGGAAAGGAAGTTCTGCCTCTTTTCTTCCCCCTGGAAGGTCTTGGGCAAGTTCCTTCAGCACAAATCCTCAAAGAAAAAGAGAACTTGGTATCCTGGGGGGCTTTAAAACCCTCAGCCCTGCAGCGAGTCACTGCCTGGGGGTGGGGAGGAGCCTTTCCCGGGCTGTGTCCCCCCATCAGCCCCTCCAGATGTGCCTGCTGGTGGGGGAAGGAGGATGGGGCCAGGCCAGCAGCCCCAGGCTCTGTCCCCTGTCCCCCTATGTCAGCCTTGTGCCTCTCGCCGTGGTTCATGCGCTGCATCTTCCTCTTTAGAGGAAATCTATAAACCACTGAGTACAGAGCGAACCCTCCGAGGCCTTCTGCGGACAATTGATCAGCCAAGGCTTTCAGCTCCCTGGTTTCTTTTTTTGCCCCTTTTCTCTGTCTTCCTCTGCTTTTCTGAAGCCACCTGGGCTCCCCTCGGGCTCCATCCTGCCCCAGCTCCTGGGCAGTGGCACCAAGGCTCACAGCTCGAGTCCCTGTGCCCAGCGGGCTCTGCCCATCAGTCCGGGGCTTCTGGGCACAGCGGGAGCCTGCCCAGCAGCCAGGGTCCCACGGAACGGGGATCTGAGCTGCTGCTGGGCTCTGCAGCACCTGATGCAATCTCTGGGCCCAAAGGGGATGAGGTGCCCCCGTGGGGTGCCTCAACCCACACAGACTGGTCAAATCTCCCCAGTGCCCCAACTTTCCCCTCCCTCTGCATTTCCAGAGGTGGGAGAGCAAGCAAGAGCTGGGAAACCACTCCCAGCTGCCCAGCACTTCGGAGCTTAGTCCCTCTGCACACTGCTTCTCCTCGGCGGGCTCCAAAATCTCTGTGGGTGGGTGGAATAAGACAAGAAGGCAAAGCCCACCATGCCCCAAGGGTTGGAGGTGTTGCCACCAACCTCAGAGGGAGGAGGAAACCCTGCCCAGACAGCTTGGACCTGCACCTACACCCAGGAAACCTCCACATCTGGCCAGGACCTGCCACAGCTGCCTCAGCTGCAGGGGCTGGTGCAGAGATTGGTGCCATCCCTGAGCAGGGAATTGGGAAAATGTTTATTTTTCTTCACAGAAAAATGATGACTCATTGACTCAAAGCCTTTTGTTGTTGTTGCTGTTGTGGGAAACATATTGTTTTGATTAATATCTTGGCTTGGGAATGGAGAGGAGGAAAAAAAGATTTGAAGTTATCAAAGCATCCCATTGGGAAAACAAAATCTCTTTTGTTTCAGATGTTAAGTTGGTTGAGAAAAGGCTTTTAAAAGGTTAAACTGAGTTAAAAGCTTGGCTTAAGAGCAGCAGTCATTCAAATACTCAAACTGCAAATTGTTTTGGTGTCCCAAAGTCTTCATTTGCTCTGATTCCAGTGGGGGAAGCCAAAGAGCCCCCAGAGGAGGGAAAGCTGTTTCATGGGATCCCAGAATGGTTTGGGTTGGACGCAACCTTAAAGCTCATCTCATTCCACCCCCTGCCATGGGCAGGGACACCTTCCACTGTCCCAGGTTGCTCCAAGCCCTGTCCAGCCTGGCCTTGGACACTTCCAGGGATCCAGGGGCAGCCACAGCTTCTCTGGGCACCCTGTGCCAGGGCCTCCCCACCCTCACAGGGAGGAATTTCTTCCCAATATCCCATCTAAACCTACTCTCTCTCAGTTTAAAACCATTCCCCTTTGTTTCCAGACCAGAAGTTGTGTTTTAAAAAGGGTTGAAGGGTCAGGCTCTGTCGAGGTACCTTGGACCTGGTTTTTATCCAAGGATGGTGCCAAACCTCTGCAGTGATGGATCTGTAGATCCCAGGGGTGGCATGGGCAGGAGCTGCTGCTGCTGCCTCCTCCTCTGTTGACAGCTCATGGACTGGGACACCCCACCTGGCTGTGGGGCATGAGCAAAACCCCTCCTGGATTTTCTTTGACCTTTCACTGGAGGATGATGAAGGAATTTGCAGCCAGAGTCTCTTGGGGAGGAGGATGGAGAGCACCACGAGCACGTTTTCGGGTGCTGGTGCAGGGAGACATGGCAGAGTGAAGAGCACTTGGCACATTTAAAACTGCTCTTGCAAAGCTGGAAACCCCCAGTCCCAGTGAAAGCCACTGAAATCCCCAGGAGGGAAATCCCAAAGCTCCAGCAGCTGAGCACGTCCCTGGAGGAGACTCAAAGCAGAGCCCTGGGGAGATGTGGAGGTGGGGGGATGAGGTGGCTGTGGGACACATCAGCTCAGGACCAGGAGTCCCCATCTCTGCAGCCACGGTGGCAGTAATTGCTCCAGCAGTGATTTGGGAAGGGTTGTGAGACACCGAAGTGATGCTGAAGCAGGAGGAGACGCAGCCACTCAGCGGCTGCCCGGGGCCGTGCTGTTCTCCCACACACTGCGAGCAAAACCAGCACAAACCCACTGCTGGGGTGGGCTTTGTCCCTGGAGGGGGTTCCTGGCTCCTGCAATGAGCTCCCAGGCGCTCCCAACCCACTGGGATTAGGTAAATAACTGGGACGCTGCACCGGGAGCTGGGAGATGGCCCAGAGTCACCCATCGTTGTTTTGATGTCAGATGTTGTTTTCTTGTTTTCCAGGTGGAGAGCAGAGCCCAGGGAGCTGCAGACCAGAGGAGAGAGAATTTGCTGATCTTTTTTTTTGGCAATCATAAATTCGAGTGAAATTCCACTGAGGTTTTGAGCCAGGAGAGGGGAGGAGAGTTGAACCACGTCCTTTGGATACTCCTGTATCCTGCAGTGGGAATACCTTCCTTTCTGAACTGCCTTTTTTTTTGGGAGAAGGGCAGAAAGGCTTGGAGATTTTCTCCTTATGGAGATATAAATCGTTTTTTTCCCCCTGGAGCTCTCTTGTCCCTTCCCCAGTGCCCACAGAGCCAAAGAAATATCCCCACGGCATCTGCCACGCTCCCTGTGCTCCATCCCCAGCTCATCCCCCTCCGTGGTGCTGCTCCCTGAGCCAGAGGCTCTGCTCGGGTTCATCCTCCCCAAGTTCGGCTCTAGACATCTTGGAGCTATTTAAATATTTACAGCAGACGGTGGTAAAAAAGATTGAACCATGAATTATTCACAGCTTCGCTTTTATCTTGGCAGGGGCTGTCGTGTTGAGCAGGGAGGATCCCTCTGCCGAGGGATGGGCCGTGGCTGGGAGTGTGGGGAGGGAGGGAGGGTCTCGGGGTGGGCGAGGGGAAACCGGGTGGGCACGGCCAGGGCATGGTGAGATGAACCTGGCACCGATGCCAGAGGGGATTTTCCCTCCTCCCAGGTCTCACGGCCCAGGGCCGGTGCCCGGGAGGACGCGCTGGGGCCCTGCTGACGCTCAGAGGGGTCCGGCTGTGGCAGAGGCTGCTGGGACCGATGCAAACCCTGCTCCCTCAGCCTGTGTGGCCCTGAGCAAGGAGGTGACCTCCAAAGGGTTTATATCCCACTGAGCTGCCATGGCTTTGGGCATCCCTGGCACCGGGTGGGCTTGGAACTCACCTGAGTGGCTCAAAGGGCAGTGATTTCTGCAGGCAACGCTGTCCTGGGGGATGTGCTGCAAATCCCTCCCTGCTCCTGCTCACCCCCGAGCAATTTTCCCCAAGGATGCTCGCAGAAGGCATCACACAGCCCCCTGCAAGACACTTTTTTCTGGGGCCTCATGGGCTTCAGTTACACCCTCGAGGCAGAAATGAGCGTTCCAAACCTCGGCTGCAAAAGGGGGCTGAAAAATCCTCCGTGCCTTTCTGTGCCTGGCAGCCTCTCCCCATCAGGGCTGACTCCCACCAGCCTGCAGATGGATTTTGACACCATTTCGGATCTCAAGAGGAGCAGGTGACATAAAACAGAGTTTTTGGAGGGGAGGAGTGGGGGTGAAACACATTGGGAAAGAAAACCCACAATCCTGCGTCTCCTCTCGCTGGGATCAGGGCTTGCTCTCAAACTCTTGGCGTCTTATTTGCATCCAAACAAACCCGAGCCTGAGGCCAGACCGGTCTCAGCGGCGTGGCAGAAGCCAGGAGCGCCCCGCTGCCACGGCAGAGCGCGGCCCTGCACCCCAGGAATTCCCGGTGCGGAGGGAGGGTTGGCAGCTCCCGCCTGGCCGTGCCGGCTGCGGTGCTGCCCGCGGGGCACCCCCGTCCCTCGGCTCGCACCGCGGGAGCGCCCGGCCCGCAGCATCCGCTCCGCTCCCCGGGCTGTTGCGCGTTCCCCGCCGGAGCGCGGCTCTTTGAATTTGCGGCGCTGTTTCCCTCCGCCCGCCCCAGCGAGAGCAAAATTAAAACAGGATTTCAGAGCTCCTGCGTCCCCGCGGAGGCTGCAGATCCTTCCCGGAGCAGCACGAGGAGGAGTGGGCAGCCGGCAGCAGCTCGTGATGCCGCTCGCTGCCCGGGCAGAGCTCCGGAGGCGCTTTCCCGTTACTCGTCCTAAAAACTCCCCTCGAAGTCATCCCTGCCCTGGGAGCCAGCCCGGTACCCCAGCTGGGTCTGTGGGGTTTGGAGCCCGTGACTCCGCTCCCGCCTGCCCCCAGAGAAGGAGCCCCCCGTGCCTCAGTTTCCCCGTGTCCAAAGCAGACACCTTCCAAAGCTCTGCGGGATTAGGTTTGGAACTGATGGGGACGCGGGATTTTTTAGCTTTTCCTCGGAGGGTGTTTCCCCCCAGGAGGAAATTAAAGGCTAGAGGAGGGAGCATTTGGATGCCTGCATCCCAAAATCTGGGAATCCTTACGGAGCATCACCGTTTCCATGCAGGGTGAGCACCATCAGCCTGGAAATGAAGGACTCCCTGGATTTTTGCAAATGGGAAAAGCTGAATCTCCCTGTTTGTGCACGAGTGGGCACATCCCACCTCTGGGGCTTCCCTGAGAGGTTATTCAGCCCTAAAAATGAAAAAAAAGTGGAACGATTCTGCGTGGTGAATCCCATGGAGATATCCCAGCGAGGGCTGCGTCTGCCAGTGGGGTGGGGATCATTCCTGCTGAGCAGATGGAGGAACGAGGTGTCAGGAGCTCATTGGAGGAGGAGAGAAGTTCCAGAGGTTACTCTGAGGGTTTTCCCAGCCTTGCAATGAAGGGCTGGCTGTCCCTTCCCTGGGAAAGACCTGCATTTCCTTGCTCCCAGAGGAGAATTCGTCATTCCTGGCTCAAAAAAAAACCACCCCAAAATTATTATTTTGACTTTTCATTCCAGCAAGGATGTGGGGAACCCAAGCCAGGGCCTGTACCTGTGTCCAAACCAGAGGCAGCTCCGCTCTGATGTGGGATTTCAAGGGGGTCTCGCCCTGTGGTCACCCCAAAGTCAACCTCTGACTTCCCAAATTTCAGCAACTCATCCCACTTGGCATTTACTGCAGGAATACCTTCAATATTTTGCTTAAAATCTTTTCCAAGAAGCCCCCTGGAGCTGGAGAGACGGTGGCAGGTTGCAGGGTTGAGTCAGGACGCGGACTGACATCGGGGCAGGGTTGAAAAGGATGAAAATGAGTGTTTGTTCCTAATCCCGGCAGGATTATTTCTCACGGAGCCATTTCCCACTTGGGAATCGCCTCTGGAGGGTCCCCAGGTTCAGCTCTCCGGGGGTGCAGCACATCTGGCTGGGTTATGGGGGTGAACAGAGGCTCCTGCACCCACAGAGCCCCCAGGAATGACCCTGGAGCTGCCCATGGAGGAGAATAGGGATGGAATGGTATCTCCAGACCTTTTCCAGGTCACATCTCCAGGAACGTGTGCCCTGGGGCCTGTGCTGCAGAGCCCTGCCGGCTTCTGCAGGAATTTGTGGGGCAGAGATGATGGGCCCACCCCAAGAGATGGTCCAGCATCTTCATGGATGATCCAGCACCTCCATCCAGCACCTCCATGGGGGATCCAACATCTCCATGGGTGATCCAGCATCTCCATGGGTGATCCAGCACCTCCATCCAGCACCTCCATGGGTGATCCAGCATCTCCATCCAGCATCTCCATGGATGATCCAGCATCTCCATGGGTGATCCAGCATCTCCCTCCAGCATCTCCATGGATGATCCAACACATCCATGGGGAATCCAGCATCTCCATCATTCCTTTTCACCCTCCCAGTGAAGCTGTGGGCAATGGGAAGGGAGGATGCTGCAGCCAGCCCCAGATCTGGGGTCACGCTGCCAGCCCAGCCCCATCACCTTTTCCTTCCTATTTCCTATCCAGCTCCTAGATCTTCACCCAGATTTTTACCTGAGCAGCAGGAAAATGGCTCATTTGCATTATCAGGGAATCTGGAGCCTTCCACAGCTCTGGGTTAGCTGGGCACCTGAGGAATAAGGTTGATCATCTGGTGAGCAGCTCCACCTGCCTGAGGTTGGGAAAGGACCTTTGGCAAAGGGAAACCAGTTTGGGAGCATCCCTGGGGCTGTTGGACTTACTGGGACAGCCGGGAATGTCCTGGTCTCGGGGTGGAGCAGGGGAGCGAGGCCGGGCCGAGCTCAGAGGGAGAAGGGGTTGGGTTTGGGAGGCTGGGCAGGAACGAAGCCGGGATGTGACTGTGGGATCGGCGCGTCTCAGGCAGCGGTGCCGGGGATGTTGTGACAGCTCCCTGGCAGCTCCTGTCTCATCGTCCTCCCCTGCGGGATCCCAGCACGGGGAAGAAGGATTGTTAATGGAAGGGATGAGGAGAGGTGGGCTCCTGTGGGTTGGTTTGTTTCACACCAGAGAATTTCGCTGTCTCGTTTCAGGGCACACGCCGGGGAATTGGGGGTGGTGCTGCCTGCGGAGCTGGAGGGAGCAGGAGGAGGGCTGGGGGGCTGGAGAGGAAGTTTGGGGGCAGCAAGGAAGAACCAGCCCCTCAGGAGCCACCTGCAGTGAGGAAAAATGCTGAAATTTCTTTTTCCAAATGCTTATGTTAAGGTATTTTACCCCAGGAAGGCTGTGGGGTGGAAAGGCCTCTGGGGTGATGGCCAAGAGCTCCTGAGGATTTATCCGTGCTAAAGTGTCACCTCTCCAGCCCAAAGGACCACACAAAGGGGTTGAGTGAACGGGTTTTCCCACTTTTCCTCCCAAAAAGGATAAATTTTACAGAGGACTCATCCCCTCTTAACTGCCAGGAGGACCGAGGGGGGTTTGCACCAGCAAAGGGCGGGTTTTAAACACCACATGGGGGATGAAAAAGGAGGGGAGGGCTGGAGGAGGGCGGAGGGGCTCCGTCTGTCAGGACTTTTCCCGTCACTCGTGCTCACCGGAGCGCGCCGAGGTCGGGGCTGACGGAGCGGGATGTGACAGCTCGTCACGAGGATGTGCCGAGCTCGGGGAGCTCTCTCGGCTCCTGCATCGCAACAGCGGCGCTTGGGGAAAGAAAACAGCATTTTGGGACAGTGCTGGGAAGCCTCATCTTCACCAAGACCCTTCCTGAGCTGGATCTTTGCCCTTCACATCCGGCCTCCATCACAGGAGGGGAGCTCAGCGAGCTCTGGACCAGCAGAACAGGGAGGGTTTGGAGCACGTGAGCAGTTTAGGGGGGAAACGGGACCTTCCCGGTTCCTGCAGCATCCAAACGTTGGTGTCCATCCCCAAGAGCCCCCTCTCCCCCCCTCCAGAGGAGTGGGGCAGACAAAACCCCTGTTATGGGGCAATTCTGGCTTTGCATCCCGGGGTGAAGGATTTTTAGAGGAACAAATACAGGTTTGAGGTTCAGCCTGTGAAAGAGCTGTGAGTCAGTGTCTTACTGCAGCACCCGAGAGCTGGTGCCAAGTCCCTGGGACGTTTTGATCCTGGATCCCTGAATTTGGTGATTTTTGGCAGCAGAAGGGTCTCTCTGTGTGTTTCCACCCTTGCCTCCCTCCCCAGAGCAGGAGCACAGCAGGACCCTGTGCATGGGTGGGGCCTGGCAGGTTTCCAGCTCTGCTTTCGCTTTAATCCTCATTTTTTAAACTCTAATTACCCCTGCAGCCCGTGCCAGCCCCTCTGCCGTGGGCAGCTCTTCCCTTTGGGGTCAGTTTGGGGTTAGGAAAATGTGTTGAGACGCAGGGAACAGCTTGAATACCTGTTCCTGTGCAGTTATAGGGTATTTATATACATATCAACATGCACAGAAATGTCATATTTAAATTCACATTGATGAGTAGGTGTTTCCACTCTCTTTTGTCTCTGCCCGTGTGCAGGAAGAGGGATATCTATGTCCATGCCCATTATTTATCTCGGGATATTCATGTCCATGCCCATTATTTATCTCTCCCACAGGCAGAGATGGCACCAGCTGAAGCAGCTCCCTCCTCACCTTTCCGATCAGCCCAGTAAGTCCTGATTCATATGAGGGGAAAATTCTCCCCAAAAAGATGAATTCTCTACGCCCTCAGGTTCAGTCTTTGTTGCAACATCTCCCTGCTCCCTCCCAGCAGCCAGAGCCAAGCCCTGCTGCAGCTGAGGTCCCCTTGAGCACCTCTGCATCCACAGCTGGATGGGTTTTGTCCTTGGGAATCGCCTGCACCCCCCTCAGAGCCCGGGTGAGGGTTGGAAAGGGATTTTAACAGCAAACAGGGAACCGGAGCCTTTCAATCCCTCATGGTGCAGCCCTGAATAAAATACAGGCACCACTGTCCTCTTCTGGCTGGAGTCGTTATATCACAGCCGACATCTCCAGGAGCCTTTTTTGGGGTGAATTTTCCGCGTTCCCTCCCTGCCCCCTGCAGAGGATGGGGTGGGGAGGCCCCGCTGCCTCAGCAGCACAGCCCTGCCTTGGGGCTGGATGCAGATCCTGGCGAGCACGGGGTGTCCTGGGCTGTCCCCAGCGCTGATGAGATTTAAATCATGATTTTGGTGTGCTGTGCGAATGCTCCTGGAGGCAGTTGCTGTATTCCCACCCCCCAGACAGCGGCACTGTTGGATTTAATTCCTGCTACAAATGATTTTGATCTTTTTTTTTAGTTTACGGTCCACTAAATCTGCTCCGGGAGGGGCACAAATTCCCCTGCAAGGTGAATTTAAGATTACTGACAGTAACTTTAATTTTCTTGGTCATTTTTTCAGAGTCACCCGTGGCCAACAAGCCCCAGCAAGCACCGAGCAGACAGAAACTGCTGCTTTGGAGACACCAGCAAACACTTCGGGATGGTACCAGGCTTCAGCTGCTGCAGGGACCTGATCGGGAGACTCAGCTGGAGAAACTTGAAGAGGCAGAGCTGCTCCCTCAGGCTGGGGATGGGAAGAGGAGCAAAGGGAGCAAAACTTGCTCCTCGCTTTTCCCCATGGGTGTTTGGCAGCTCAAGCCTCTTGTGCCTCAGTTTCCCCACCTACAACCTCGCTTTGGACAGAGTTTTGTGACCATGAAGTGATGCCATGCTTGGCCTTACGGCTCCACAAAGCAGGAATATCCACTCGGGGTGGATGTTGGCTCAGTCTTGTGTCCTTCATCTCCCAGGAGGGAATTTTCCCCTCCAGTGGTGCTGGTTCCAACAAGAGCCTCCTCCTCGCCTTCCTCCTGCCTGACCCCAGCCCGTGCAGGGAGAAGAAAGGACCCAGCAGAGATCCCAATTTCCCATTTTCCTCCTTGCTCCTCCATCTTTCCCTGACTTTCAGGGGCACCAAAGGGAAAGCATTTAATTACCACCTTGCTCCAGCGCTTTATTTTCCAGCTGTGACTTTTTGCTGCCCTGATTATATGAAAAGAAACCATTTCCCTCTCTTTTCCTTCAGTCCGGAGGAGCTGCAGCTGCCCCATCCCTGGCAGTGTCCAAGGCCAGGTTGGATGGGGCTTGGAGCACCCTGGGACAGTGGGAGGTGTCCCTGCCCATGGCAGGGGATTGGAGATGGGCTTTAAGGTCCCTCTCAACCCAAATTATTTTGGATTCCACGTCCTCTGGCTGATAAAAAACGGACAAGCAACACCCCCTCAGGGAGGAGACTGAGGAGGGAATTAAATTAGGGCTGGAGATGGACGCTGTGATGTCATCCCCGGTGGATACTGGGGTGAGATGCTCTCTCCCCAGGGAGGGAGCAGCGGTCGGAGCAGACACGAGCTCTGGTCAGAGGTGCTGGGAGTTTCCTATTACTGATACAGAATAGCCCGATTTTGGTGACCAGGAGCTGCTGTGACGCGGGTTGGGGTCATCCAAACCCCCCAAGAAGGTGATGGGCATGGAAAAAGAGCCTGCCCGGAGCTGGAGCAGCAGCGAGTCGGGCACTGAGCCCCAGAAGCCGGAACTCCAGCGGGGTCAGTGCGGGGTGCGGGTGATCGGTGACGGTGTTTGCAGACATTCTGAGAGGGGGTGGGGATCGGATTGCCCAACCCCACCCCGGCACGAGGGATTGCATAGCCCGGCCCGTGAAATCAGAGCGGGCAGAGAAAGTGAGAATGGAAGATTAGAGAAGGGGGAGTACTGGGAGAAGGGGCCTCGGGGCACAGGGACCATCGTGCTCCGGCTAAAGAGCGGGCCCGGGGCTGGGATGCTGCTCCTGGCTCTGCCCTAAATGCTCTTCACCTCTGCGCTTTGGGGACGTGGCTGTGCCTCGGACCTCTCCGAAATCCCCGACTCCGAGCGATAGCGGAGAGCTCACCCGTGTGAGCAGCCCGCACTTCCCGTGCTGCTGCGGCCGCCGGGAGCCAGCCCCGAGGCACAGCGGAGGTGGGATCCGAGCTGGTCAACAAAACTCACGCTCGCACAGCTTTTGGCTGCTTCTGACGCTGCGTGTGGGCTCACGGCCGGGATGTCGAGCTCAGGAGGGAGCAGCTGCCGGGAAGGACCGCGCTGGCTCAGCGTCAGGCGGGTGCCAGAGCGCTGCCCGCAGACCAGAAGGGAATCGGGGCTGGGGAGGGCGAGAGGGGAATTGCTGTCCCCGCTGAAACAGGAGCGGGTGGCAGTCCCAGCCCGCCAGCAGCCCCAGCAGCTGCTGCGTTATCCCAGCTGGAAACGCACTGGCAAGGCAGATCCGTGCCCTCCCCGGGCCGGGCAGCGCTGGGGGCGGCGGCGGAGTCGCGCACGAAACGGGCTTTTACCCCGAACCTCCTTTTACCGAGTTAATCCCAGCTTTCCCTTCCCCTGCTCTGGGCTTTGCGGGTGCTGTGAGCCCAAAGTCCCCCTTTTTCTCCCACTCCACGCCCTCTCCCAGCTTTGCCCGTCCCTCTCTGCCAGCCGGGGACCCGCTGGAGCGTGGCCGGCGCGGAGCTGCTGGCGCTTGGCCGCCCTCGCCACGGGCAGCTCGGGCTGCTCCCGCCGGGCCGGGCAGATGGCAGGCAGGGCACGGCACGTCCTGCAGAAAGCCGCGGTGGGAAGCTTTTGTTTTGCTGCCTGGAGCTTCTCTTTCAGGTTTCCAGGGCATCAAGGGGTCTCTGGGAACGGGAGCAGCCCTGCTGCGATGGGGGAAGCATCCAACCCTCCTCAGAGAGGGCTCAGAGTGGTGCCTTATCCTGCTTTGGCATCGCCCTGGGACGGGCTGGACTCGGTTTTGAAGCTTTTGGTGATGGGCAAACAAGTTAAATCCTGCCGAGTACAAAAATAAGGAGAAGAAAGAACCGAGTGGGACGGAAAGCAGAGAGCAGGGGGGTGATGGGGGTGTCAGGGCGCAGTGAGGAGGGAGAAACCCAACCCAGCCGAGTGGGTGCATAATTCATTCCCCCATTAGCTATTAATGAGCCGGCCCTTTGTATCAAGTCTCCTGACGTCCTTGTAACAACTTCAGGCCTTTCTGTGGAGCATCACCCTCCGGGCCTGTTCCTGTGCCACTTGCCATGCGAACATGATTCTTGATGTGTCCTGGGCCTTCGTTACCAGCATTCAGCGGAACGAGTAATTAATGAGATTCCCATTGTGGTGTAACAGGAACCTCTGGGAAACACCCAAGGCAGTCCCACCTCCGAGGGTGCCGGGCTTGCACGGCCCTGGCTGGTGCTTGAAGGGTGAGGTTGGACTTCGGGGCTTCCTCCTGGGTTGGGTTAAAGCCAAATGGCCGAGCCATGGGCCTTTCCTGCACCACCTGCTGTCCGTGGTTTCTGTGGGATTGGATGTGATACTGAACACTGAAGTGTTGATCAGCTCAGTGTGGCAAGGAGGGGTGGGGGAGACCCATCCAGGCTGGTCTGCGAACTCATGGCCACTCTGCAGCCTCCAGCCCGTACCTTCCTCCCGTCCTCCTCCCCCAGAAGAAGATGGGTTTAACACATTCCAGGTATTCTTGGGATAAAGCTGACCAGGACACCGCACCACAGGCTTGGAAGGAGCCACCAGAGAAGCCAAAATCTCCTACAGCTCGTTCTTGGTGCTCAGGGAATGAGGTGGGTCTTTGGGAAGACCCTTCTGCATCGTTGGGGTTTGTCACCTCCTCCCCAGCACTGCCTGGGGCTCCGAGCTGGGTGCAGGGCCCCTTCTCCTGTTCCCCACAGTGTGGGGTGCTCAGTGCCTCCTGGAAATGCCCTGAAAGGCTCCCAGGGCCTCCTGAGACACAGACAGGTCTCAAGCCAACCAGTCCCCACAGTTTTGGCCTCATGTCCCTAAAGCATTGCACAGGGAAGAGGTGGAGGCCAGGACCCAACCCCAAAGCCTTGCACCCCCATTGAGGGAGGAGCGGGCCTTGGTGGGACCCAGGGCCTGGACCAGAGCCCACAGCTGGGCAGGTGAGAGCTGCTGGGCACTTGGGTGCCATCTGGTCTTAAAATGTAAATGTTGCTTCTTCAAACAGGCGTTGCTGAGGTGGGGAACCCTCAACACTGAGGGGACTCCCTCCCTCCATGGGTGTCCTGCCCAACGGGATAAATCTGCTCCCAGGGACTGAAGGGATCATTGAAGGGACTCAGCTTGGGAGCTGGGCTCTGGGAGGCACAGCCCCTCCCTTGGAGGCTGCTGCAGGGCTCGGGGGGGTTGGGGCAGCGGTTCCCCCGTGTGTGAGGCTGCAGCGCAGCCCCGTTTGCAGCACCGCGATTCTCCCCGTGTTTCCTTTAAATCCAAGGACAGCGAGGCAAGGTAGGGTTTCACCGGGGTGTAGGATTTCCGAATCTGAGTCTTTCCTGAGACAAACTCTAATCCTTACCTGCGTGTCAGAGACGTGCGGGGACGCGCCATGTCCAGAGCCCCCGGGATCCTCGTCTCGCCCGAGGAAGGGCCCTGAGCTGGGCTGCCTGAGCGGGGCTGCAGGTGAGTCACTGGTTTTATTGTGTTTTCTGTGCTTGGAGACACCATTGGTGACAGAATGGAAATGCAGCCGAGCCCAACACCCAGCTGGGAAGGTTCCCACCTATATTATATCCCACTTATTTTACTTTATTGTCAGTAGGATGTGGGAGAATCACCTGGTTGAAAAGGTTTCCATTTTATCTCCAGCTAAATTGGTGCTGGGCTCGTGGTTTCAGACCAACTTGTGCTGATCCAGGGGTTTTGGCTGCTCTTGGGTCTGTGCCCGACCCCAGACAGAGACACTCTGTGCTTTGAGCATTCGCAGCCTCTTTCTCTTCCAAGACTTAAATAAAGTGGTTATTTTGGCCGTGATCTTTTCGATGGGTTTGAATGTTTTGCAAGGCTTCCATTAGAAAATCCTCGGCTGCTGCAATCTGCTTTATGGGAATGCGTGCAAGGGACGGTGAAGACATCGAAACGCTCCGAGCAAATATTGGAGTGCCTGCTCCAATTAAACTGTGAGGGGCTGGGGTGAAATAATTCATCAGGATTTCTGACAGGCTGGAATCCATGGCTGCCAAGGAGTCACTTAAATCCCAAAACAATGTTGGGAGCACCCGTTGTGTCGGGATGAATTAAATTGGGAGGGGATGGGATGCAGGAAAGATGACATCAGGTTCAGGCTGCAAGAATAATAATAATAATGGTTAATGGGATGTCTCTTTTTAGGTTGGCTTGGGAATGAGAGGGACATTTTGGGTGGTCCCAAGGAGGGAATGTGGGAATCCCCATCGCACAGTGCTTACCCCAGTGGCACAGAGCAGGGTGTGGGGAGGGTTAATGGGAATATTGGCCCCAAACTGCTGCTGGTTCCATGGATTTGGTACAGTTTGTGTTTAGTGGTGAAGGATTATGTGATTTTCTGGGAGTCTGGTTTAGGGTGTGTTCCCTGGTCCTGTGGGGCAGTGCAGGAGCCCGTCCTGGTGCTGGCTCAGTGCTCGCTGCTTACTCTACCAATGCTTCCATCCTCCAAACACCAGTGGAAAAGCCCATGGAAAACCAGTCACTGGGGTGAGGGATGGGTGGCAGGGCTCAGAGGGATCAGAGGCTGTCCTTGGTCAGTGCTGGGGTCAGGTCCAGTCAAGCCCTGGAATTAGCCTGTAAGGACTGATCCGTGTTTGATGTGTGATGAGTTTCACAGCCTCAGCAGGGGACAACCTCCAGAGACTGAAGAAATTCCAGCCAAGCAAAGCCTCAACCAAATAAAGCCAAATTTTTAATGGGGGAGAAAACGATTGTCTTGCTGATTCCCAGAGAGACAGGATTGGGGTTCCAAGGTTAAGCTGTTCCATTTGCATCTCCTCAACCCCAAAACTTTGGCTTTTGTAGCCAAGGTTCCGTGTCTGTGCCCTGTGACTGATTTCCCATTGCATCCCAAGATGGAATTCAGCTCCTGGAATGCAGCTGTGGCTCTGCCCTGGGTGTGGAGGGGGGACCAGGACATCCCATCCCAGGGCAGCTGTGAGTCCCTGGGCTGCATCTGTTTGTAAAGGTCGTGGGAAGGAGATTGGGAAATTGCTCCGAGGCAAAATCAGCTCCAGCTTGGCTTGAGGAGCCTGGGGCTGCCAGGGGAAGAGGGACCCACAGGGCAACTTTTTGCTTCTTTTTTTTGAGATCTTTTTTCCACAGCTGAGGGGGGGAGATTTTCCAGATCTGATTTTCCAGGATTCCTTTCATTTCCTTGGGTTTTCTCTGGAGCAGCACCTCTGGGAGACCCCAGCTCTGCACACCCCACTGCCAGGATGCCTCAGGAAGGGCTCAGTGCAGGCTGATCTCAATATTTTCCTATCCCAGTTCAGCGGCACAGCATGGAAACCTGCCCCAATTACACGGGCTGGAATAAAGCTTGAGGGAAAAGCTCCGCATCCCAGGATGCTGGCAGGAGGATCCAGGATGCGGATGACTTTTGGAGGTCACTCAGGAAATGCCCTGCCTGGTGCTCCCCCATTCCTGCGTGTCCAATCCCTTCCCAGGGTGATGTTTTTGCCTTTGCTTGGGAAGTTTTGGGGCAGGGAAGGAAGGTAGAGCTCGCTGGGGGAGCACATGGAAAGGGAAAGGGTTGTGGTTTCGTTAAATCCTGCTGGGAAAACAGGCAGAGGGTTGGGACAGCAGCTGGGCTGCCTGAAGTGGGGGTGGTGGGTGATGCTCCCAGTCCCGATGGATCACTGGAATAATGGAGGGGTTGTGGCCGCATCCAGAGCTCTGCCCGGCACCCGCAGGGAGCTGCTCCGGGAGGAGGGAAGGACCCAGAGCTGTCCATCGAGGTGTGACAGCCCCACAGGGGCTCATGCAGGAACAGCTCCCCCTGGCCCTAGGAAAACAGCATGGGAAAAGCCCCGGGGAGGCAGTTCCTGCTCCCGAAGCTTCAGGAGTTTGGGAGCTCCTGTGATGGTAATCCCAGGCTCCCGGGAATGGAGGATTTTCCTGTGTACCGGAGAAAAACCCGGCCCAGGTGAGGAAGTGCCTGGACAAAGGGCCCTGAGGCCGGAGGGGCCCTGGATGCCTCCACCTGGCTGGTGCTCCGTGTGTCCGTGCTGGCACTGGGAGCACTGGAGGCTTCTGTTTTCCCAGCTTTTCTCTCTGTGGATGCAGAGGAACCAGGTCCCTGCGAAACCTGTCCTGGCTGCGTGGGGCAGAGCACCCCAGTGAGCAGCTCTGCGTGGAGGGGACAGAAAGGGTCACATCTGGGCATCACCTCCTCTCCCTCTGCTCCACGCAGCTCCCTCCTCACCCTCACTCGGCAAGCAAAGGCCTCAGACGCTTCTGTAGACGTGAAAGAGGTGGGCTGGAGTCCTGCATGCCGCTGCTGCTGCCGGGCAGGACCAGCGAGGGAGCAAAAACCCATTTCAGGCACAAGGAGAATGAGGGCAAGGAGTCCCACCGGGCTCACGTGGGTACCGGCATCGCCTTTCCGCAGGAGAGGTTGGAGCATCCCAGCGCTGCCCGCCACAGGCGGAGGGGCAGCTCCGCCGGGCAGCCCCCGGCCGGCGCAGCCGAGGAGGCGGCGATGGGAGCACGGGCACCGCGCACCCCGCGGCCCGGAGGAGGATGAGGACGATGCCAAAGCCGGGTTTGTTGCTCCCCTCTTGGGCTCAGCCGCCGTCGTGGCCGGGGGAAGTTTTGCGGGCAGAGGAGAGGAGAGTTTGGTGGGTGGGTTTGGAGCGGTCGGGGGCTGCTTTTGGGGGGTTTTTGGTGGGTATTTTTTGGGTGATGGTGAGCGGGGGGGAAGTTTAGTTTGTCCTTGGAGAAACAGGGAGGGTGCAGCGTTCCTGAGCACCGGGTGAGCGCTGCGAGGAACCCCGGGTTTCCCAGGAGTCGGAGGGTCCCACTGGCCTCATCTCAGTCGCTTTAAGTCTTAATTACTTATGGTGGGTCCGAATTGCCGTGTCCTCTCCTGGGGGCCGTGGGGGTGTGGGTTGCTGGGCTGGGGGCTGCCCTGAGCTCTGCAGTGGCTCTGGCTCAGCACATGAAGCCACAAGCCTGGAGCGACACCGGCACCCCAAACCTGCCACCGGCTGCTTTTAGTGCTGCTGTTGCAGAAATCGGGATCAATGCAGGATCCGTCTGACCCGATTAGCGGCTTCCTATTGCTTTCCATTTATACCTTCTCTCCGGTTTTGGCTCCGGCCGCCGACCTCCTCCGGGGTTTGCTGCCGGTGCAGATTCTGAGGGGGGACAAAGTCATTCGTTCATCCCTAGGAGCAGCCTGAGGTCACAGCACCGAGCTCGGGATGCGGGGCTGGGGGTGGGGGTGGAGGGGGGCGGCTCTGCCTCTATCCCAGCACTTTGGGACAGACTGGGAAAGTTTCCCATCGATTTGGGATCGAATTCTTTATCGTGTTACAGGGCAGTAAGCAGGACGGTGGCAGTGGGGGATGGCTGCCTGCCCCGGCCCCAGCCAGGCGCCGGGCGGAGCCGGGATGCTCCAGAGGGAAGAGGTCACTCCACGCACCCCGTTTTTTACACCTCTGCCGGCCCAGGATGCTCAAAGCACTTTCCAAGCGCTTTGTGTCCGTGTGTCCGTGCACCAGCCGCTTCCCAAAGTGTGTCCAATACTTTGCGGAAGCAACTACTCCGTGAATCCCAGTGGGGACCAGAGCCCGGCCCCCAGAGAGCCCACTCAGCATCCCCAAAAAGCCACCGCAGCACCTCACAGCCAAAAATCCATTTAAATCTTTTCCTGAATCAGGCTAAGCCCCGGCTCGGAGCGCAGGGAAGATGAGGAGGGCTCAGCTGCAGCCAAGCTTGGCCCGGTCCCAGGCTGTCCCTGTCCCTGTCCCTGTCCCTGTCCCTGTCCCTGTCCCCATCCCTTGGCTGAGCAGCCGGCACCACCGCAGGGCTGATTCCATCCCATCTGGCTTTTCCTGCTACCTGTGCTGGGCTGTGGCAGCTTCCACGGCACACCCGGAGCGGGACCTCGCCGGCTCCCTCGGAGCAGGAACTCGCCCTCGCTGGTTATTAAATTACACCCTGACCCGGTTAATCCATAGCTGATTAATTTTGGGCTCCACGGCTGGGTATAAGAAAGGTTTCATCTGTCTCGTGGTGTGGGCTGTATGTGCTGAGCTCTCTGATAATCTGATTTTTTTAATATAAAAAAAAATATGAGTGGAAAAATCAGAAGGAGGCATGAAAAGTGGGGAGGGCTGCACGGGTCCGGCTGGGCACACGTCTCTGCCTGCCATGGGGTCAGCAGGGATGGACACTCCCTCCCAGCACTGGGAATCCAGCTGGGGATCTTCCTCATATGCACCTTTTCCTGGAGAGCTCCTGCTTGGCTGTACAGCACATCCACAGCCCTGGGGAAACTGAGGCACGGAGCTGGAAGCAGCCGTAGGGGTTGGTGGCTGCTTGCTCAGGTTCGTAATTTGTTTCCTGGTGCAATTTCATGGATCCCAGGATGGTTTGTGTTGGAAAGGATGTTAAAGCCCATCCTGTTCCACCCCCTGCCATGGCAGGGACACCCCCCACTATCCCGGGTTGCTCCAAGCGACGTCCAACCTGGCCTTGGACACTGCCAGGGATCCAGGGGCAGCCACAGCTTCTCTGGGCACCCTGTGCCAGGGCCTTCCCACCCTCACAGGGAAGAATTTGTCCCAAATACCTCATCTGAACCTACTCTCTTTCCGTTTAAAGACAATTTGTGTGTTTAAATGTTGAGGCTCATCCTGCCCTCCCCTTGCCACAGACAAACTTCAACCTCTGCATTTAAAAGCAAAGAGGTTTCAGGTCTGGCTGCTCCTGAGCCCTGAACTCTCCTGGGGCTGGAGAACCCCTGGGATTGCTCTGAGCCACACCATTATTTCAGAATATTTTGGCCCCTTTTCCATTTCTCCGCTATCCGCACAGTGAGGACTCCGAAGCAGACGCAGCTTTTGCCAGACCCCATCATCCCCTGGAAGATCTGAATTGCTCTTTCCTACATTTTTATCATTCATAAACTGCCAGCATTCCTCTCCTGCTCATCCCCTCACAGCTGCACACATTTGCTTGGAATCTAAAGAGTTCAATTTGCAAACACCTCTCCCGAGGAGGAGGATGAGCCGCAAATTTCCGCAGGGTGTCCCCCAGCAGCAAACCCAGAAGCTCCCTGTTCTCCTTCCCGAGATGATTCCTGCCCCACTCCATCAGCGCCAGATGCCCAGGGCACCTCACTAAGCCTCCAAGGACACTCCGTGCCCGAATCAGAGCTCGAATATTAATAACCCAGCCCTAATCGAGGGCGTTGAAGGGTCTGGGTTGTGGTTTTACAAATTGCATCCCCCCCAAACCCAGCCCTCCTGATGCTGGGGGACCGTTGCTAATTGAGGGGCACTTCAATTAGCTGGGATGAGAAATAAGAAAAATTCCCTTGGTGGAGACGCCGCGGAGCCACCTGGGCTCCATCCCAGAGCCGCGGGGCTGGAATTACCGAACCCCAGGTAATTAGTGCGGCAAAGAGAGGACAATTAGCGGGGGCTCATTACTGCCCCGAGCTGCTCCGCGGACCGGAGCCGGCAGAGCCCGGCCCACGCAGATTTCACAGGAGTCTCTGCGGGCTCGGAGAATTCAGGAAAAGCAGAGAAAGTGTCACTGCCTCGTTCCATTGCGGGACGGGACCTGCAGGACCCCTCCGGCCTCCTCCTTGTTCCCTGCTCCGGCTCATCCCACCTCAGACCGAAGGGAGACGGGTGGGATGAGCTGCTCGGTCTCCTGCGCTATTTCCCACAGGGGAAATGAAGCTCCCTGCGCAAGCAGTAATTCAGGGACCTGCTGCCAAAAATTCCTCCTCTGGCAGCTAATCCCTCTCTGCTTTGGGACAGGCTCGGGGGTGTTTTATCTCCCCTCTGGTGTCAGAGCTGTGCGTGCAGAGCTGCTGAGCACTGATCCTGCACCAGGACTTGCTGGGTTCTGCTCCATCCCGGATGCAGGACACCCTCGGGGGCCGAATCTGTCTGCGGGATAAATCCCAGCAGAGCTGGTGATTCCAGGAGCAGAGGATTAGAGGGAAGGAAGCTCCGGAGGAGTGCCTGGGGCAGCCTGGCTGGAGCGGGGATTGAAATCCTCAGAGCCGAGAGGGTGTTTAAAGTCACCTTGGCTGGAAACAAAGGCGGAACTTTCCCCAGGGTGTCCGGGGTGCAGCCGAATTCCCCAGAGATGAGGGAGTTGTGTAACTGCCCCGTTTCTGGGAGTCAGTGATGTTATCCCGGGCATCTCCCCCCGTTCCCGTCTCCCCGGGACCGCAGCATCGCTTTCACTCCGGAGATATCCCCGTTATCAGGGGGGTTTTGCTAAAGCTCCTCAGCCCCAGCACAAGCCAGATCTGCGGCTCCTCTGGGTGCTTTTCACGCTCCGCATTTCCCTCAGCCACAGCTGCTCCTTGCCCGGGTGCAGGAAGTGATCCTGGTCAGTTCCAGGTAGATTTGTTGGGGAAAAAAACACCAAAAGAGCTCAGATTTTGCCTACAGCCCCCATCACCCTGTGGTCAAAGCCCTTCCACAGTTTGGAGGGGAGATGGACACAAGCTGAATTTAGGTGCCAGGAATGTAAATTGAATTCCTTTTTGATAACAGATGCCCTCAGAGGGATGAGGGTAGATTTAAGGACTGTAATCTACAGGGGTAGAGAAATGGTCTGTGAAATGATAAAGCCGCCCTGAAGGACTTGATCAAAGGTCTGGGTAATCTCCTGTCCCCTTTCCATCACAGAAGGCTGGAGATGTCTGTAAGATGCTCCAAGCCGGCTCCAAGCCGGGGTCTCCTCCGGGACGGGGAGGTTTAATGTGCTCATTAACGTCATGAGAGGAGAAATAGCTCAGAGGACAGAAAAGGATGCTGGAGGGGGGGAAATCGAGGTGACCGGGTCCCACAAGAGCAAAGGAACGTCACCGAGGAGGAATTCAGGAATTCAGGCTGAAGCCTGCAGGTAGAAATGTGCCACCCCCTCCTCTGCCTTCCCCAATTGCCTGGGAGGGCGAGGAGGAGATGGAGGAGGAAGAGGAGGGTGGGAAGGTAACCTGGGCGAAGGGAGAGGTGGAATCCAACCCTGGGTGAGGCCAACAGGGACAAAACCGCTCTGGAGCACCCAAGGCGAGATGGCCGCGAGCATGGCAAGCTCTGGAAGGGAAAGAAAGAAAAAACAGGGAAGGAAAACAAAAATCCCAGTTATTTTAATGACTCATGCCAACCTGCCTGGTCCTGTCCACCCAGGGTGCTTATTTATTCATTAATTGATTAATTCCTGGAGGTGACAAGCCCAGCAGCGCTGGGGTCAGAGCCAGCATCCAGCTGCATCCAGGCGTGAGGAAGGGCCACGTCCCTCCTCTCCCTCGTCCCCCACCGATGCCCTTTGCTGGGCTGTGCCAGCTTTACCCGCTGCTGCAACTGGTCCCAGTCACCCCGGGGCGGGGACGGAGATGTCCCACGTGGTGGTGGTGGCACTGGGGCCGTCCCCTCCTGGAAAGGCGCCCGCTGTCCCCACGGCCACAGGCGAGAGGTAGGTGGGCAGCGGGGGATGCTCCAACCCTTGGACTTTCCCCTCCCCTCCTCTTTTCGATGCCATTATATTCTATGAATACTGAAAAGAGCCCTTTCGCCTGCTGTAAATCTCTCTCCCGGTGCCAGCGGTGTGCGGGTCCCTGTCCCCCCTCTCCGCCTCCCTCCCGGGGACCAGCTCAGACCTCGCCACGTCACGGACAAGACTTGTCCCCGCTGGACCATCCGGAGCATTACTGGGGATTAAAGGTGGCATCCGCCAGAAGGGCACGTCCTCCCCCGTCTCGCCCGCCGGCGGCTGGGGGCAGGAGGTGGGTGGCGGGGTGTCCCCTCCCCGGCCGAGGGGGCGTGGGGAGAGGGTGTCCCCAGCACGCCACCGGCCCTCTCCCCATGGACCCCCGGCCGATCCCAGGGCTCCCGGGGGGATGGCGGGCCCGGGGCTCCGCACGGTGCCGGGTCCCACGGCCGCGCCTGCCAGAGCCCCCGCGGCGCTGCCAATTCCCCGCTGAACCAAAGGGAGAGGAGCCTTTTAAATGACATTGCCTGCGTTATCCCAAAGGCACCTTTCGAGGGTATGGCTGGACTTTTCTCTCGTCTCCGCTTTCCCTACACATCCCTATGTGTGTTTAATAACTCTCTCTCCAGATGCAGAGAGCGTTGGCGCTTCCATGCCCTGTCCAGGTAAGTCCTTGCAGGCGCTGGCGTGGGCGGGCAGCGGGAAGAATCTGCTCCTGTCTCGTCCCATTCGGGGATGATGGGGAGAGGAGGGGGAAGAAGAGCTTCAACGTCTGCAAAAATCTGGAAAAACCTTGGAAATGGGCATTGTTCGCCGCAGGAGTGTGAGGGTGGTGGAAGGAGGGGGAAGAGCAGGGGATTGCAGGTGGGACGGTTTCTCTGGGTGCAGGGAGCCTGGTGGGAGCCACAGCCCCGATTCCCTGGGATGTGCTGGGTGAAACACCAGCTCTCCCTCAAAATGACCTTTCTCTTTCACCGTCGCTCTCCCTCGCGTGGTTTTTTTGTTATTATTATGATTTTCCACAGGCAGGGATTTCCGCTGAAGGATATTAGTTAATCAGATTCTGAGAAGCAGATGTTGGGTGATTTAGGAGGAAAAAATGAGGCAACTTTCTGGTTCAAGCCTCGGCTGGAGCCCGGGGCGTGGTGCAAAGCTCAGGGACGATGTTTTGTGGCTTCAGGATGCACTCTTAGTTTTGGTCTTAATTAAAAATGAGACAGATAACGTGATTTGGGGGCTTGGGGGCAGGCGGGGCACCTCCCTCCAGTGATGGGGACAGACAGACATCAGCGGGTTCTGGGGCTTTGAGGCAAGGAAAGGAGCCTCGGAGCCCTGCATCCCGTGGGAAGCTGTTCCAAGGGCTTGAAATGGAGCTAAAAAGCTCCTTTCCATTTTCCAGTGGGGAGAATGAGCCCAGCTTTCCACTCCCAGCCCTGCCCACGACGTGTAAATGGTCCCGTCACAGCTCTGTGCCTCAGTTTCCCCAGGAGGGACGATGCCAGGGGGCCCAGCTCGATGTTCACGGAGGCTCCGGAGCAAAGGCAGATTTCAGCACATCACAATTTCTTCTGAGAGCACAAACCAGATGTCCCTCCAAGCTGGGGTTGGGGAACCTTCCTGCCCAGAGTGCAGTGCTAAGGGCCAAGCATTCCTAATGCTCAAAACACCGAGATCACCTCACGGCGCTGCCTCGGGATGCAATTCCCCCTTGTGGGTCCCTTCCAGCTCAGCCTATTCTGTGATTCTGGGAGTTCCATGGTCAGCTTTAGCTGCTCCACTTTGTTCCACTGCCAAGAGAAGTTCCTGGACGTGTGGACCCCTCTGGGTTCTCCTCCAGGCTGGAGGTGTGGTGGGTCAGGTCAGCTCACCCTGCCACTGAACACTAAACTCTGATTCAAACTCAATTATATTCTGATTTCAAAATCAGCTTGGGATTTATATTAAGAGAAAACGAGAATGCAAGAAGGGAATGATGCGTGTGTTGCTTTTCTTCTTTCCTTTAATGTTTGTTTTTCCCTTGAAAGACTCAGAAGAGCTTTATCTGGGCCAGGTTTTTTACAGTACCCCTTTGTGGGCCTCTTGATACTCCCGAAACCAGGGTTATCCTCAGCTCTGGGTTGCTGCTCTGATGCCACAGATCATCCTGCCAGCACCAGCTTCTCACAAAGCCACTAAATAGTCCAGCCTGGGATGAATGCAGCCCCATGGAGACCTTGGGCATATCCGAGCCAGGCATGGCTGGGGCTGGAGGGCTCAGGTTTGGAGCCCTTGGGGCTCCCTGGCTTTGCCTGAGGTCACTCTGGGGGCACAACCATGCTGCTGCTGCTGCTGCTGCTGCTGCTTCCTCCAGGCATCAGTGGTGCCACTTTCCCCAACCACTCCTCTCTCCATGTCCCCAAGTGGGGAATTTGGCAAAAAACTGGCCTGAAGCAGCTTTATAGGGATGGATTTCTAGGAACAGCCAGGCTTTGTGGGTTTAGCTTAAGCGAAGAAACCTGCCCTGTAAATAGCTTATGATAAATTGTAGGATTTGTCCCCACATCCAGAATCTCTTCCACTGAGGAGAGAGCGAGGTTGAGCCTGTCTGGGATAGGGATGCTGGTCCTGGATGAAGTTCTGCTGTCGGGGCTGCAAAGCTGAGAGGAGGAGAGGGAGGATTTGCAGCAAGCCGGGATGTCAATACCCATTTCTGCAACAGATTCGGGATTTTGGCTTGTCCTACCCCCCTTCCCAGCTGTGTCAGCAAGGATGGATCCATCCAATGCCCCAGATTACTCCAGTGAAAGAGGGAGATCGAGGCACCGGGAGCAGCCCAGGCCCCATGGGCGGATGAGTCCCTGCCCAGCACTGGGAAGCAAACCCTGCACTGGGGACCATCCTTGTCACAGGACCGGCCCCGGCACCGCTGCTGCTGCTCCGTGCCCTAAATTGTGTTGCTATTCCTGGCAGTTGAGGGCATTTGGGTTTTTTGTCTCCCTCCCGCTGAAGTTGGCTGGGTAAGAAAGCCGGAGTGCCCTTGGTGAGCAGCGGTCACGCAGAGCAGCTCCACGTGTCCTCCTGTGGTGTCTCATGTCTGGGAAATACATTTGGAGGGGAAATAAATCAGGGCTTTGAATTTACTTGGAAAGTTCATTTTGGGGCGAATCTCTGCAGAAGCATTCCCTGTTAACACCTAATTTCTCTCTGTGCCTCTCCCTGAGGCAGGACAGGTAATTTCCCAGCTCCATAACTTGGCCTGGTCCCTGGGCTCCTCTTTGACTTTGCTGAGCTCAGAGCGATGTCGGTGGTGTGTGGGGAGACGTGTGCCCGGGAATATTTGGGCACATGGTGGCTGTTCCTGAGTGCCCCAAGAGCTGATCTGGGAAATAATCCACCCCATGGCCCCAAAGGTGCTCTCCATGACCCAAGTGCTCAGTCTTGAGCTTCTTCCCAAGGCTGGGAATGTCAGGTCTGCTGTGGATGAGGACAAGGAGAGCTCTGGAGGTTGTCACCCCATCCTCTGCGCGCCCCAAGGTCTGGATCAAGACAAGGGGTCCTGTTCCGACCCCTCTTCCCAGAGCAAAGGGGTTCTCCAAGGCTGGTGGACATTTCCCCTCCTGGCCTGCTGCCTCCTGGGCTGCACTCCCCAAATTCCAGTGTGGTTCCTGCTTTGGGAATTGTTTCCAAACACTGGTTGACCCATCTGCAACGTGCCCAAGACCTCCTGGGGGGTGACCCAACGCCTCTCCCACCTGGATCAAGGGCTGCTCTTAACCAGGACAGCCGAGTTTGAAACCTCCAAATCGTGCTCTGAATTTTGGATCTGCACCTCAAAATGACCCCTTGCTCTGGGATCACTGGGGACAGGCTGGGTGGGACACCTGGATTCACCCCCATCCTCTGCTGCTGCCTGACCGTTCATCCTCAGGTTCTGGAGGTGGTTTCGGGAGCTTTAACAATGGCAAATCTGGGCCAAAAGGGTTTGCAGGATCCAAAGGTGAACGACTTGCTGGAAGTCATTTTGCTGGTCAATGGCATTAATGTTTCCATTCAAAAACAAAACGGGGTTGTGTGACCTCGGGTTTGGTTTGCTCTGCTCGGCACATGCACAATTCAGCTCTGTGTCCCTGTCCCTTGCAGATCCTCCTAGCGCGGGAAAGACGCGGGCAGCCGGCATCCGCCGCGGGGATTTCTGCTGCTGAGCTGGTTAGTGTATGATGGACGTGGCCAGTTGGAAGGAGATGGAGGTGGCACTAGTCAGCTTTGACAACGCCGATCAGATCGTGGAGGATCCCTGCTACTCCAACGACCTCAGCCCCGCCGGGCAGTCGCGGAAAGGCCACCCCAGCTGCGCCAACCTCCTGTCCAACCTGCGGATCCTCATCAACAGCGAGAACGCCAACAATGAGACCATCTTCTCCAGGTTCTCCACTGAGTTCAGCGACCACCTGGTGGGGGAGAGAGTGGGCATGGATGAGGGGGACCAACGAGTCATCATCAACATCGCTGGGCTGAGGTTTGAGACGCGGCTCAAGACCCTCGACCAGTTCCCCGAGACCTTGCTTGGGGACCCGGAAAAGAGGATGCGTTACTTCGACTCCATGAGGAATGAATACTTCTTTGACAGGAACAGGCCCAGTTTTGATGGGATCCTGTACTATTACCAGTCTGGGGGGAAAATACGGCGCCCAGCCAACGTCCCCATCGATGTTTTTGCTGATGAAATCACCTTCTATGAGCTGGGTGATGAAGCCATGGACCAGTTCCGGGAGGATGAAGGGTTCATCAAGGATCCTGAGACCCTCTTACCCACCAATGACTTTCACAGGCAGTTCTGGCTACTCTTTGAGTACCCCGAAAGCTCCAGTGCAGCCAGAGGTGTAGCTTTGGTCTCCGTCCTGGTCATTGTCATCTCCATCATCATCTTCTGCATGGAGACCCTGCCCGAGTTCCGGGAGGAGAGGGAGTTTAAATCCACCGAGGAGCTTTCTAAGAATGTGACAGACACCTTGCTGGCCCACAGCACCTTCACGGACCCTTTCTTCGTCATAGAGACCGCCTGCATCGTCTGGTTCTCCTTTGAGCTCTTTGTCCGATTCATCGTGTGCCCCAGCAAGACCGAGTTCTTCAGGAACATCATGAACATCATCGACATCGTGTCCATCATCCCCTACTTTGTGACGCTCACCACCGAGCTGATCCAGCAGAGCGAACTCAACGGGCAGCAGAACATGTCCTTGGCCATCCTGCGGATCATCCGCCTCGTCAGGGTCTTCCGCATCTTCAAGCTCTCCCGGCACTCCAAGGGGCTGCAGATCCTGGGGCAGACCCTCAAGGCCAGCATGCGGGAGCTGGGCTTGCTCATCTTCTTCCTCTTCATCGGCGTCATCCTCTTCTCCAGCGCCGTTTACTTCGCGGAAGTCGACGAGCCGCAGTCGCATTTCTCCAGCATTCCCGACGGCTTCTGGTGGGCCGTGGTCACCATGACCACCGTGGGCTACGGGGACATGTGTCCCACCACCTTGGGCGGGAAGATCGTGGGGACTCTGTGCGCCATCGCGGGGGTGCTGACCATCGCCCTCCCCGTGCCCGTCATCGTCTCCAATTTCAACTATTTCTACCACCGGGAGACGGAGAACGAGGAGAAGCAGATGCTGCCCGGGGAGGTGGAGCGGCTGCTGGCCAGCGTGGCCACGGGCAGCGGCAGCATGGAGTCGCTCAATAAGACCAATGGGGGTTACCCTCGAGACAAGGCCAAAAAATGATGGTTGAGGCCCTGAGGGACTGGGCTCGGTCTGGTGGGATTGGCTGGAAAACGTATCCAACATCTGCATGCTCTGATATTTTTTTTTTTTAAACCAAATGTGCTGCTGCTTTTTTTTTTTTCTAGACATTTTTCAATCTCTGATTTCCTGTGGCTGTTCAAATAAATACCATCTTTCTTATCTCTCTGCCCTGCCCATCGGCCTGGTGTTTTTTATTTGATGCTCATCTGCTTGACATTTCTCTTCTCCGTCCATGGCGTCAGAGTGGAATTCCCCACATACAGAGATTTCCCCCTTTACCGGAGAGGAAAAAGGGCAAAATGACATGAAATGCTTGGCTCGGTGACACCCAACTGTCCTGGGATGAAGGTGGGTCCAGCTCCCTGCTTTTCTTAACCCATTTTAAATAGTCCCTCTCCACCCACCACCTCAGATCTGGGGGTCTGACAAATCCCCAGACCTGTGACAGACCTGACTGAAAAATAAGCTGGCAAAAAGAAATGTGAAGGGATGTTTTCAGCTGGATGAGTTCCCTGGTCTGCCTGACTAATTAACTGTGATGGCCCAGCAGCGTGGGCAGTCACGGGTGGACTCGAGGCAGCCGGTGGGGCTTAAAGCTCATCCAGCCAGGCACGGTGGCACAGCCACACGAAAGGTCCAGGGCACAGTGGCTCAAAGCCCACTGGGGTTTCTGCTGGAAAACTGAGCTCTGAGGGAGGGAACGGGATTTCTCCTGCAACAAACGCTCGTTGTTCTGGTCTACAAACAACCCTGGGGACGAGCCACTGTGACCTTGTAGCTTTTATTGTCACTTCTGGTGCTGCAAAGGAGGCACAGAGCGATGAGAGCCAACACTTCCTGACAGCTCCGCTCCCTGTTGTAACAAGGCACTTCTGCTTTCCTAAAAATGCAAATTTCCAGTGGCACTTTGGATGGGAGCAGCCAGCAACAGCTCATTTTGCCATTCTCTCCAATGCCAGCAGGTTTTCTGACAAAAACATTTTGTTCCCACTTCACTGTTTCACTCGACTCTTTTCTTTCTTTTTTTTTTGATGTTTCTGCCTCCATTAAAATCCCAGCTTCTCGTGCAGTGTCTCATCCACTCGGAGATCCCACACCTGCTGCATGGATGTCTCATCTCCTGACGGATCCCCGTGATCATTACACAGCGTGCCAGCAGCCCTGGTTTGCAATTTCATTCAGAAAGCAGTGGTGGAACAGGGATTAGATTTACTGCTCCTGGTCTGTTGGAAAACGTGGGTTTGGGATTTTCCCTGTGGCAGAAATCCCACAGCCCTGGTGGGAGGGGGGTTTTATCCTGGTTTTAGGGGATTTTGTGTGCTGTCTTTCTGCAATGAGGTGTTTTGCACCCCAGGAGATGGATCTGAGCCATGACCAGTGCAATTCCTCTTCCCTCTGGGACAAATCCCACTTATCACCTTCTCTCCCTGTTGCTTTTTTCCCATCCCTCCACCATCCATTTCCCCATCCCTTGCAACCCTCACATCATCATCTGAGACAGGAGAAACTGTCAGAGCTATTTAATCTCCTTCCCACTGTGTCCAAGTTCCGTCATCTGTGGGGATGCTTGGAGAATGCACAGCTGGGCACAGCTGGAGGAGAAACAGCTGGAGCAGCTGGGAATGGCACTCAAACATTCCCAGCTCCTCTCTTTTCACCCCTCAAGTCTCTCCAGCAGCTCTTCCACATCACTGTTTTTATTTCATAGCAGGTTCTTTCTCCTTTTCTTCCAGAAAACTTGAATTTTTCCATTCTTCTGTATTTTTATTCCTCCCCTTCCCAAATTCTCTCCCAGCCTCTCTAATCAGAAACACTTTTGGTGGTTTTTCCTTGGGAAATCACCATGAAAAACTCTGGTGAGAAGGTTTGGGCTGGGAGATGTTCAGCCTGATCAGCCATGAGCACATTCCCACTCCTCCTGCAAACATGGGCCATAATGGTGCTGGGATGGATGGATGGGTGGATGGTTGGATGGTTGGATGGAGGGATGGATGGACAACCTGATTCTTATAAACTTGTGAACTTTATCCTCAAATAAAAGAATAAATGCTTTGAAATCTGGCATGCAGAAAATATTGTTTATTTGGACTCAACTTTTTTGTTCCTGGCTTTGTGCTGCTCCATGGCCATGCAATTCCAGCTGGGAACTGTGTGTGGGAGAGTTGAGACATGGGGCAATACAGAATCCCAGACTGGTTTGGGTGGGAAGGGGCCTTAAAGCTCATCCCATTCCACCCCTGCCATGGGCAGGGACACCTTCCACTGTCCCAGGGTGCTCCAAACCCCATCCAACCTGGCCTTGGGCACTCCCAGGGAAGGCACAGCCACAGCTGCTCTGGAAAACAGATAATTACAGATAATTACAGATAATTACAGATCCCCAGCTCTGTGAGATGAGGACAAACTCTGCAGGTTGACTCACACCATCCATTGTGGGAGGTCAGGTCCAAGGGGGATCCCTGACTGATGCCATAGGAACGGGGTCAGAGGCATTAAACCTCTCCAGACACATCAACTGATTTCCAGTTTGTCCAAAAGAGGAGGAAAACCAGGCTACGAATTCCCAGTGATGACACTCAGCTGGTGCTTGATGAAAACCTGCGAGAAACCCCATTTTCCTGCACAATTTGCAGCTTTGTCACTTCCCAAACACAGGCCCGAAGCTCAAAGCTCAATGAAATCCATAAAAAGCCCTCAGTAACTGTCCTGTCCCCGAGCCAAGCCCTAATGAGCCAATCTGTCATGTCCTCCTGCACAGAGGCTGAATTCTCTCTTCAAATCTTTTACTGCCTCAGGAAAAGCTAAAAGAAGACAAGAACCCGCTTTGCTTTATCAGAAATGTGTCCTGGCCGTGTTTTATCCTTGGAGCAAGACAGAACCTGTGGCCAGGTGTGAAATATTTGCAGGTAGGAGCGACTCCCTCCTTTGAGCTGAAATTCCCGAGAATCCCCGAATGGTTTGGATTGAAAGGGACCTTAAAGCTCATCCAGTCCCACCCCTGCCATGGCAGGGACACCTTCCACTGTCCCAGACTGCTCCAAGCCCCGTCCAACCTGGCCTTGGACACTTCCAGGATGGAGCATCCCGGGGCTCAGGTTTGGCACCGCAGCCACGAGATGGCACTCCGGGATCGGCATTTCCCTGCCGCAGACGGTCCCGACGCGTTCCCCGCTCTCCAAACCGCGCTGGGAAGCTTTTCGTGGGTTTATTCCTTCATTGGAATGTGAACATCGGTGTGGGAAGGGCTGCCCCGACCAAGGGGATGCTCCCATGGAGGAATCCCTTTGCCGGGAATTCTCAGCACCAGCGCAGCAGGAGGGTTTGGGAACTGCGCCCCGGCTCTTGGTCATGCTTGGAGTAAGGACCAACATCCCAGTCCCACCCTGCTCACCGAAAGCACAGCTGCAGCCCCCGGCTGCTCCTCCAGGTCTTGTCCATCCTGGCAGGGCTGGTCCCTGGCTGGCTGATCCTTGCAGTCACGGGTCCCACTGCATCTGCCTCATTTCTTGTTGCTCATAATAACGAAAAAAATCCTGCGGTGGAGCTGAGGGCAGGTCCCGTGTGCCCAAAATCCGGGGCTGGGTCACTCTTGTGCACAGGAGATTCCCGCCAGCTGGGGCTGGGAAGCCCAGGGATGTGTGACCCCGGGGAGGGGGGGAAAAATCACACTCCCACCATCCCACATCACATCCTCCCCTACAGTCAGCTCAATTTTCACACAGTGCCAGAAGAGAACAATTAATTTCCAACCCCAGTCTCCTGGATCTCCCCCTCCACATCCCTGTTCCCACTGGGTATGGAATCTCCAGGCCCCACCAGTGACGGAGCCTCGTTTACCAATAAATAATGCAAGCAGTCCCTCATCCCTCAGCACTGCAGAAACGAAGACACAGCAGGGACTCAGATCTCTCCCAGCTTCCTGCTGAGCAGTTCCACTGCAGCTGCTCCCAGGGAAAGAGGCAGCCTCCATTTCTGAAAGGGTTGGATATGGATGGAGGTAATTTCCCTCACAAAACAGAGCTGTGCAGGTTCTGTGCTCCTGTAGCAGCCTCCCCACGGGAGGCACGGGGTGAAAGCCTTTTCCTGCTCTGTTGGGTGGTCCAAGGGAAATCTCCAGCTGAGCCACATCCTCCTGAGGGACTGCCTGCCCTGGGGTGGCTTTGGGCTGTCAGATACCAAGCAGGGAAAGTGGGAACAAGCCCTGCTCCCAGGGGTGGGGAGCTACTGGGGCAGGAACTGGTGGCACATGGCTGTGGGTCTGCAGGGATCTGCTCTGGGATGGGTTCTGTCTGGGGTGGTGAGTTCAGCCTCCCTGGGTGGAAATTTGGGGGTTCCAGAATCACTCATTTGTTGTAGCCCCAGTAAAAGAGCCAATCTTGACCTCCACCCCTCAGCCCTGCAGCGGTCACTGCTCTCCAAGGCCCTGAGCAGAACTGTGATGACCAAACGGTCCTTGGCCACCACGAAGCAGCTGGTGCACGTCAGCTCCTTCCTGACTCCTGCCATTCCATCAGAAATAAACGTGCAGCCACCAGCTCAGAGCCATCAACACTTTATTTGTGCCAGAAGCCGTGGCTGTGGTTTGGGTGCAGACAAAACCTCACCACCGCTGGCATCGTGGTGGGTCTAAACAGCCTTGGCCAGCCCAACGCGGTTGTTGGCCCGGTCAAAGATGCTGTAGTACACCCTGATGAAGACATCTCCCAAGATCCAGAGGTCCCCAGAGGTGTCCTGGAAGCTGCTCATGCACGATCCTTGGTCGTGCTGCATTTGAGCATGAAAAGGCGATTGGGGAAATGTGGGCTTGGGTCCCCTCTTGCATTGCTCTGGAGGCCCGTGGCCATCCCTGCCCTGTCTCCCATGGGAATGGGAGAAGCCAAGGTGACCAGAGCCTCTGGACAGAGTAGAAGGACCTTGAGAGAGGCTCCTGCAGCCAGGACCAGCTGGTTCCCACTTACCTGCTCGGTGTAAGCCAAGGGGGACACAGGGTACTGGACCCCATCGATGACAAAGATGACATTGGGCATAGCAGGGATGGAGCTGCAGTTCACGCTGTGCTGCAGGGAGGGAGGGAAGGGGGTCACAGGAGGGAAAGGTTCAGAGGGTGAGGAGTGAGGGGAGACCTCACTGGGGTCTTCAACATCCTCCTGAGAGGCAGCAGAGGGACAGCTCTGATCTCTGCTCCCTGTGATAGGGACAGGACCCAGGGAAGGGCTGGAGCTGTGCCAGGGCAGTTTAGGTTGGGTATCAGGAAAGGTTCTTCCCCCAGAGGGTGCTGGGCACTGCCCAGGCTCCCCAGGGAATGGGCACGGCCCCGAGGCTGCCAGAGCTCCAGGAGCGTTTGGGCAGCGCTGCCAGGGATGCCCAGGGTGGGGTTGTTGGGGTGTCTGTGCAGGGCAGGGGCTGGGCTGGATGATCCCTGTGGGTCCCTTCCCACTCAGGACATTCTGTGATTCTGTGTCTCACTGACACAAACCAGAGACTGGGAGTGTCCCAGGGTGTCTCTGCCGGGGTTGCCACGAGCAGAGGGCGGTGTCCCAGCCTCGGCTGGGCTCTGCAGTGCCAGGAGCCTCCAGGGCGAGCAGGGCGAGCTCTCACCTCTCCATACGTGCCCTGCCTGGCCCCAACTGCACTCTGGATGTTCCTGATGCCCGAGGGCGGCCCCGCCACGAGGGAAGTGCCAGTGTCGATGATGGCCTGGCAGCCACCAGCGCACGCGACCTCCTGGCTGTTCACGATGATGCTGTGGGGAGAGAGGAACCAGGGGCCGTGAAATAACCAGATGGACCTTAGGGATGGTTTCTAACTTCTTTTGTAAGAGTTAAAGCTGGGCAACTCCAAGTGCTGCCTGTGAGCCTTTTCCTTCCTGGAGCTGCAGAGCCAGCTGGGAGCACAGCCACCACTGCAGCCATGGGCCCTGAACACAGCCCAGCAGCCAGGACCCACTCGAGCCCAACAGAGGAGGGCTTGACCCACAATTTTTCTCTCCTCATCACCAGAGTCATGCCCTAAACCACAGGACAGGAACTAGGCTGTGCCCCAGGCACAAAGCATCCTCATTCTGGGTGCCAATTACCAAAGTACTACGGAGTTTGTCCCCCTGTCCCCCAGCATCCCTCAGCCCGGGGGTGTGGATGGCACTGGAAGCCTCTGGTGGTCCAAGGTGTCTTTAAAAACAATGGTTTGAGATGACCAGAGAGCAGCAGAGCTGATTTGTCACCTGTCCATGGAGATCTGCCAGTAGCCCTGGTAGGAGACGGGGATCCAGTTGATGGGGCCGGTGAAGTAGGACTCATCGATGCCCCCGAAGATGACCACGCTCCCTTCTGCCTCGCTGGATGATGCAGGAAAGAAAAACGAGGTGGGGCTTTGCCGTGTGGTTCAGTGCAGGGCCACATGTCCCCGAGGGTGGGACACTGACTGTCACATCCCTGCCCTCCCCACCAGCGATGCCCCAGCACAGCAGCAAGGCCAGAAAAAGGGAGCCATGGTGGAACCACGTGCTTAGAAACTCTTTCCCACTGAGCCATAAGCCCTGTGGGGAGGTGGTGGCCCCAGCCCTCGCACACTGTGACACAGACACAACATCCCATGGCAGCAGTGACGAGGGACGAGCCAGAGCCACCAGAGAACGACGTGCACGAGGTGCATCCCCCCCTCCCCAGCCCCACAGGCCCCCGTGGCTCACTGGGACAGGTAGACAGAGAAGAGGTTCTCCCGCAGCAAGCTCTGGTTCACCAGGTTATCAAAGACCGGCGTGATCCCATCAGCAGCCAGATTTGGGTATCCCAAGCCCAGGATCCCATCAAATTTGACATCGACGAAGAACTGGCCGGGCTCGGCGGTGCTCAAGCCGAAGAGCTGGTTGGTGTCCACCAGAGATGCCACCTGGGGACAGGGAGGGGCTGTGAGGGCTGGGGCAGGCACTGGGGTACTGGAGTTAATCTGGGGGAGAAGAGCAGGGATCCCCTGGTGCACGTGGGGTGGGAGCTGCAGACAAAGGCTGTTAAAGGAGCCCAGACACCGAGGCACCAGGGGCTGAGAGAGGCCCTGGCTTTCTGAACCCCTCCTCAGAGAGAGGAGTCTGGACCCAACCTCAGCCTTAGACTACCAAGGGTTTGAATTCTTCAGTGTCATCCCACAGCCTTTACTGCTGGCAAATCAAATGCATTCATAAAAGACAAGTTATTTAGTAGGAAAACAGACAAAAGATAACGGGTGAAAAATCTCAATGGGAATTACTACACAGGATAAAAAGAAAGAACTACAAATAGATTACATCATAACATAAACAGGGCACTACAGCAAGGTACCTGTATTAAAGCTGGCAAAAGGAGTAGGACTGATTAGGAGTTGAATGTAATTTGCCACAAAAACAATGATAATGTGCACAATGATAATTCCTTCACTTCATCCCTGCAGAGTAACCGTGAAGCAGCGTCCCCACTCACGGGAGAAACTCCACACATTTCCAGGAAAATGTGAAGAAGATTTCTGCTTTGTGGAAATTTGGTGTGGCTTTTGAAGTGAGGGTCTGTCAGTCACAAACCCAGCTTATCTTGCCAGACCTCACTGTAGCAGTGAGACGTTTATTGGCAGCTGGGAGATGCCAGCCCAGCGTTACCCCGTGGCTCCAGAATAACTCACTACAGGAGGGCTTGTCCTGCTTGGGTCACCTGGTTAACGAACAACAGATCAGCTTTAGGGGCTGGGATGTTCTCCACAGCCCCAGCAGTGCCGTGGGGACACTCACGGTGACGGTGTCGGAGCCCACGATCCCCTCCATCTCGCCGGTGCCGTAGCGGATGGACAGACTCAGCCCCGTGCTCTTGTAGGTGGAGGACTGCGAGGGGTCAAACACCCGGTGGGTTTCTGGATAAGTGGGAAAACACGGAATCAAAGCTTTGGGCAAGGCCAAGCCCAAGGGAGGTGCGGGAGGAGGAGCCCTGCTGAGTCGCTGTTTGTTATCCTGCCTTCAGGGATCATTCAGCTGTGAGCATTCACTGTTCATCCTTCCCCTCCTCCAGCCACCAGGGATCCACAGGCATTCCCAGGCATTCCACAGGCACTCCCATCCCCCTTGGATAGAGGGGGAAACTGAGGCACCATGCAGTGATCATGTCCCCCGTGGAATGCAGCTCTGAGCAGCCCCACACCCCAAATCTCCATCACTGCAGCTCACTGCACGGGTGCCGTGGACATCTGGGTGATCCCCTCTCCCCTGGCACTGCCACCCCAGCTTCCAGGCTCGGTGGAGCCGTCATAGACCCGGGATGTGCAGCGGGAGCCAGCTCCCACTCACGGCAAGCCAGGCTGCTGCAGGACACCGAGGGAACCCAGAGGTCGGAGGAGCCGGTGTCGAAGACCACGCTGAAGTCCTGCGGGGGGGTGCCGATGGAGATGGTCCCGTAATATTCCACCTGCGGGGCCAGGGATGGATTTTAAGGCACAGAACCACACCTGGAGCTTCCCCAGGCTCAGAACCTTTGTGGTCCCCTTCTTCACAGAGACCCCCTGCTTCTAGCAGAGCTCCTGAGGGACATTTCTGTGTCCAGGGCCACCGGAGTGGGCAAGGAGGGGTGAAGGACGTGAGCTGAAGGCTTTGGGATAAAGGATTTGGGTTTGATCCCTGCCCAGCACGGACACAGGGACGAACATCCCACAGACCACCCCTGGCTGTGTCCCTGGGGATCAGAGCCCGTACTCACGTCGAGGGTGTTCAGCAGGGGCTCGGTGGCCGCTCCGGTTCCGTTGGGAAAAGCGTGTGGGAATTTGGTGCCGATGTCGTAGTGGTGCTGCTGGAGGAACTGGTGCAGCAAATCCTTCTCCCTGAGGACATCTCTCAGCTTCCTCCCCCTTTCCAAGGGCAGCCTGGCACAAGCAACAAGGAAAGAAGAAGAGTCAGATGGGATTTTGCCGCCTGCAGCTGCAGTGAGCAGTGTTTGACACCTCCAATGTTCTGATCCAACTGCAGGAACACAGGAAACTCCCCCAAAACCCTGAGTCAGGAATTTCCTCAAAAATCCCAAAACAACCCTAGAAACCAGCCCCTCCCCTGGCACCTCCTCATTCTCTGCACCCCTGGAGCAGCTTTCTGCAGCCTCAGACCTCCCCTCTGCTCCCCAAAGCCCTTAAAAGCCTCCAATTTCCCATTTCCCCCTTCCCTTTCCCCGGGTGGCCCCGGCAGTGATGCTGCTGTGACTCACTTGGTGACACCCTGGCAGAGAGCAGCGGCAGCACAGAGCAGCACAAGGAGCCACATCCTGCCAGGACAGCCTGGGCAGGTCCCTGCTGGTTTATAAAGCCCCTGCCCACCCCCCCTGCCGTGCCAAGAGCGGCCGGGACCAACGGGAGCTGCCCCCTCCCCTCCTTTGGGCACCCGGCCAGGGCAGGTGGCACCCAGGGACCGAGGGACACAGCAAACATGAGCCACACGTCACCGGGCAGGGGGGAGCGATCCCCTTATGCCACCCATGGTCCTCTCCTGGGGACCCCATGCTCCCCACTGGATCCCAAATCCAAACTCTCCATCCTTTAGGCCCCAAATCTTTCATCCTGACCAGGCAGTGCCTGATGTGGGCAGAGAATCCCAGAATTCCAGGATGGTTTGAGTGGGAAGGGACCTTAAAGCTCACCCAGTCCCACCCCTGCCATGGCAGAGACACCTTCCACTATCCTAGACTGCTCCAAACCCCGTCCAACCTGGCCTTGGACACTTCCAGGGATCCAGGGGCAGCCACAGCTTCTCTGGGCACCCTGTGCCAGGGCCTCCCCACCCTCACAGGGAACAATTCCTTCCCAATATCTCATCCATCCCTGCCCTCTGGCAGTGGGAAGCCATTCCCTGTGTCCTGTCCCTCCATCCCTTGTCCCCAGTCCCTCTCCAGCTCTCCTGGAGCCCCTGTAGGCCCTGGAAGGGGCTCTGAGCTCTCCCTGGATCCTTCCCTTCTCCAGGT
>VZTH01015928.1:0-37463 GCA_013397815.1 Aleadryas rufinucha
TGCTCCAGTGTGGGATGGGGTGTCTCCTATGGTGATCTCCAAGGGGGTGCTCCAGTTTGGGATGGAGTGTCCCTTGCAGTGCTGCTCTGGGGTCTGCTCCAGTTTGGGATGGGGTGTCTCCTGCAGTGCTGCTCTGGGGGCTGCTCCAGTTTGGGATGGGGTGTCCCCTGCAGTGCTGCTCTGGGGGCTGCTCCAGTGTCGGGGACATGATGCCAACGCTGTGCTCTCCCACAGGCCGGGCCAGCCTGCACGACAAAGCCTCCCTGCGCATTGACCAGGTGCGCTCCGAGGACCAGGGCTGGTACGAGTGCAAAGTGCTCATGCTGGACCAGCAGTACGACACCTTCCACAACGGCAGCTGGGTCCACCTCACGGTCAATGGTGAGCGGGGCGGGGGCTGCGGCATCCGCGCGGTGCCAAAATGGGATTTCTGGTGGATGCTGCATGTCTGGTGCCTCAATGGCATCTGTGCCTGGCAGACACGCGAGCCTGAAGCCATCCAGGCTGGCTGCTCCAGCCAGGGCGTGACTTCAAAAGGGACAAAGTTTTATTAGGGATTCCTCGGTTTAATTACGTGGAGCTTTTGTAAAGGAGACACATCAAGAACCGGGGCTGGGAATGAATCTCCTCTCAACAAACAGATCAGAAAATCAAATCTTTGTTTTCTTGAAATTCAGATTTACTCAAATTACTTTTCCATTTTATTAAGGCTGTATATTAAACTAATTAGCAAATTGTCATTCTCCACATCAGGAGAGAGAGCTTTATTTTTAGCCCAGCAGCAGGGCTGTGCCTCTCCTGCTGCAGTGGGGTGGCTGGAGAGATGTGGGCACTGGCAGCTCCTCGCTGGTCTTGCCTTGACCTTGAGCAATTAATTTAACCTTTGCGGGGATGGCTGTGCTGTGGCACAGAGCAGAGCCACCTAATTGAGCCCAATTAGTGAGCGAGAGCTTTGCAAGTGGGGCTGTGCAGGCCACCAGCCCCATCCCTGCCTGCTGCTTCCTGCTTTCCCCCTGCCTGCTAATGAGCTCCGAGGGCTTGGGGAGGAGGAAGGAGGAGGAGGAAGGAGGAGGATGGTGGTGCCTGGCGTGCACGGATCCTGCGAACTGCCAGCCAGAGGGGCTGGAAATGGCCCCAGATGCCCTGTCCCTCCCCTTGGCAAAATGGGCCAGTTTTGGGGTTTTATGCAGCACGGGGCGTGCAGGGGCTTAATAACAATATAATAACCATAATCCTCCCAGCCCGAGGAATTGCTTTCAGGGTGAGGGCTGTGGCTTTCCCCCAGCGCATTACAACGCTTAATTTTCTTAGGGGGAAAATAAAAATCATTTGGGGAGAAACAAAATATAATTCCTTTCCTTTTTTTTTTTTCTCCCCAAGCAGATTAAATTGCCAACCTGTCTTCCTCTAAAGTGGGCTTTAACAACCGCGGGTAATTAGGGGCGGGCTGTAATCCTGCCAGCCTCTTTCATCAGGAAGGAGCCTTTCGATCTGCACTGCGGTGTTTTCCCATGTTTTGACAATAGCGAGTTAATGTGCAACGGGGTGGGGGGAGGACGTGGTGCTGGTGGGGAGGAGAGGAGACGGGGCTGGGGTGCGATGTGGCACCTCTTGGTCGGTGTCCCCAGGGACACCCCTGTCCCTGCAGCCCCGTTTGCCTTTGGGGTGGTCCCAGCCCCTCCGTGGGGATGTGCAGAGTGTCCCCCGTGTGCAGGCAGCAGCCTGCCCTCTGTCCCCCGTGTGCCCCCAGACCCGCAGTGGCCACGGGTGAGCCGGGGGTCACGGTGGTGTCCTGTGCCCCCAGCTCCCCCCACGTTCACGGAGACCCCGCCGCAGTACGTAGAGGCGAAGGAGGGCAGCAGCATCACCCTGACCTGCATGGCGTTCGGGAACCCCAAGCCCATCGTCACCTGGCTCAGAGAGGGAGACCTTTTGGGTGCCAATGGCAAGTACCAGGTAGGTGGGGGAGGGCTGCCCTGGGGACTCCTGGGCTGGGGGCTGGCGGGGGCAGTATTGACAGGACCACGGTGGCGGCAGCTCCGCCGTGCCTGGAGCCAGCTGTGCTTTCTCAGCACTTCTCCTTGGTGAGATGCCCATTTCCCCCACCCCATCCCTGCTGAGCAGCAGCCTGTAACGCTGCCAGCCCTTGGGTGCAGGCTGGAGACCCCCCAAGTGCTTGGGACAGCCCTGCTTGTGCACCTGACCTGCTCCAGGGGCCAAGACCCTGGGGATGGGGTGGGGGCTGCAGCCTGGGGTTGTGTCCCCCCCGGGCAGGGATGGATGCAGCAGGGCTGGGGCAGGGGAGGGCTGAGTGGGGAGGATTTCCCCTCCTCCCCTCCCCTTCAGGACCCTTTTTGCATCCCAGAGGCTCCCAGGCAGAGATTCCCCCCTGAGCTGTAATTGGTAAATCAGGCATTGGAATCAGCGCAGGCACTAATGAGAGTAATTAGGAATCATTTGTTACTAATTGAAATAGAAGGATGAGGCAGAATGAGGTGGGGGAGAAGCCTGGCTGGGAGGCCTCCCTGTGCATGGGGGTGCTGCTACCCCAAGGGTGACAGTCCCTTGTCCATCCTTCTGCTGTGTCCCCAGGGGGAATCCATCCACTCCTCTTCCAGCTGAGAGGTGGCCCCACAGGGAGGACGGTGGCCAAGCTGGGGTCTCCCCCTCATCCCCCAGCGATGGAGCAGCTCCTTGGGGGGCAGGGAATGCTCCAGCAAGGCTCCTTGTGAAGCTCCAATGGTGCCGGGGAGCTTGGCAGGAGCGGTTTGGAGCCTGCTGCCTGCCAGTCACTCCTGGGAGATGAATGCGCTGGGATGGTTATTTATTTATTTTATGATTTTTTTTTTTCCCTTCCCCTTGGCGTCGAGCACGAACGCGTGTGCTGGTTTATTAATATCCCGAGTCTTGCAGAGCGGGGAAACCCGTCTCTCATCCGGCCCTGAAAGCGCCGGCAGCTGTCTGCCGTGGGAAGCAGGGAGGGTCTTCCCCCATCCCCCTGGGGGTCCCTGCCCACGCTCCAGGGTCTTCCCTTGTTCCCAGGTGAGCGACGGGAGCCTCACGGTGCTCTCGGTCAGCCGGGAGGACAGAGGTGCCTACACCTGCCGGGCCTACAGCATCCAGGGCGAGGCCGTGCACACCACGCGCCTGCTCGTCCAAGGTGAGACCTTCCAGCTCCTCAGCGTCCCCCGGGAGGCCGGGATGGGGGGATCTCCACGGGCCAGAGGGCTGTGGTGTCACCCCGGAGCGACCCCCGAGGCCTCAGTGCCTGGCATGGTGCTGGCTGCCCCGTGGCTCCGCATCCGGTTTGTAGGATGGAGGAATCCGCTTAATTGGGGCACGGCGGTGGCCGTGCTGATGAGCAGCCAGGCCCTGATGGCAGCTCGGTTTTGTTTGGGAAGCGGGGAAAAGATTGAGGCTGTCATGAAGCGCCTCGTCAGACAGCGGCAATGCATGACAGGCCTCCTGCTCCTTGCTCCCTCTCTTATTAAATAAATCTTTAATTAGGTCAACAGCTACCGGCGGAGAGAGGAGCACGGGGTGTCCTCTGCTCTGCTTTTGTGGCAGTGGCGAGCTGCTGGCTCCTGGCACTTTGCTGTGTTCTCCCTGGATTTTTCCTGTGGGTGATACTGTCCTGGAGAAGGGCTGGGGATGAAGGGAGGCGTGTCCTTGTGTGCCCTGGGAGAAGCACCGTGGGTGTGGATCCCCCTCCTCAGAGCTGTAGAGATTAGGGAAAGGACTGGGAATGCCAGGGTCACTGTGGTTCTCAGTCAGCCCAGAGATTAGGGGAAGCCAAAACGCTGTGATGGAGCTGAGCCTGAGCAACCTTTGTGGGGACACCTGTAGTGGTGGGAGTGACGCTTTCCTCTTGCCCCCTCCAGGACCTCCCTTTATCGTTTCCCCTCCGGAGAACATCACAGTCAACATCTCCCAGGATGCGCTGTTCACCTGCCAGGCCGAGGCGTATCCCGGGAACCTCACCTACCTGTGGTACTGGGAGGAGGAGAACGTCTACTTCAAGAAGTGAGTTCCTAGCTGGCAGGGCAGCGTGTCCTCCTCCTGCTGCTGCTGCTCCTGGGTTGTGCTGGGAGCTGGGATTGTGTTGGGCATTGCCCCTGGGACTCCTCGTGATCCTCCTCTCCTCTTCTCTCGCAGCGACTTGAAGCTGAGGGTGCGGATCCTGATCGACGGGACGCTGATTATTTTCCGTGTCAAGCCAGAGGATGCTGGAAAATACACCTGTATCCCCAGCAACAGCCTGGGCCGCTCGCCATCAGCCTCTGCCTACCTGACAGTGCAGTGTGAGTGCAGGGATGGGGCTGGGATTGAGAACACCTGGCTCCGAGGCAGCCCCAGAGGCTCTGGTGTCCTGGTGTGACACTGGGAGAGTCAGGCTGATGTGAGAGCAGCCTTTGGATGAACATGGAATCATCCTCAGCACAAAAGCTTGAGAGCATCCCACATGGGTGTGGGAGACAAGGAAGCAAATGGTCTGAGCATCCTGAGTGGCACTGCTCAGCTGGGACTGCTGTCCACCTTTGCTCCAAGGGTTTTTTAACGAGGTGAGCATCCTCCCATGGCTGCTCCCTCCCTGTCCTCACCCTGCTGGGAAGCAGCGGGTCAGGGCTCTCGGTGCCAACGTGTATTTTTTGGTGTTCATTACGGGGGCTCGTTCCTGCGGCGCGGCCGTTCCGCGAGCTCCGGAGCCCGGCGTGTCACATTTTTCAGGCGGTAAGTGATCTAAACAAGCGGGGGAAGAAAGGGCTGTAGCAGGAGCGTTGCTTCCCACGCTTGCTCGCTCTCCCGGAATCCCCGGGCAGTAATGGGTAGTGTGCCACCGGCATCCTGTGGCATTCCACAGTAATGGCCTCAATTGCCGCCGCTCCAATTGCAATATTGCTCTGCTCGAAAAGACTGCGGCGCTTTTATTTCATAATGAAAGACAGGCCTGAGCAAAGTGGGCTCTCAACGTGTGTTTTCCAAGGCTGCCTTAGAGCTGCTGCTGCCTTTAGAGCCGGTGCTGGTTAGTGGGGAGCTGCTGGGAGGTCCCTGTGGGGATGGATGAAGGGGCAGAGTGGGCAGGGGGATGGTGTGAGTGGTGCTGTGACCAGGCACAGGCGAGATTTGGGGCTTGGATGTGCCCGGCTGGGCGGCTCTTGGGAAAGCCTGCGGCCTCAGGCCATTAAATCTGCCCTGCTGCTAATCCAGGGCCGCTTGTCAGGGCTGATAGCTGTTAAAAATAGCTCTAATGGCAGGGAAAACAGCGCTCGGACAATCTGCCGCTCAGCCAGGCCTCGGCGCAAGGAAGGGTGCTCGCTTTTGGTGCCAAAAACCCTTTTCCTCCTGAGCTAACCTTGTCCACACCGGGGCTGATGCCTCGGGAGGGAGCTTCCCACCCTCTGAAGCGGGTGGGGACACAGCTCTGGGTCATTAGTGGGCTGGGCTGGCCCCCGGCCAGTGACCTAGTAGTGAAAGGCTCGATCCCATTACCCTCTCCCGCGCTGCTGGAGTCCTTGATTACATTTCCTAAGAGGTGGAGTTAAGCAGAGGGGGGTAAAGCCTGCTCCATATGTGGCACTGGGCAATCTGGGTTATGGTGCCACTGCTGGGGGCATGGGGTTTGGGGGAGTGGTTGGGCTGACGTGCTGGGAGCAGAGCTCCCAAACTCTGCTGGTTTTGCCCCAGGAAAGCAATAAGGAGAGGACACCCCCACATCTTCCACCCCATCCTATTAAGCACCTTAATGTTTACCGCCCCACTTTGCATCAGCAGTGCGAGGATGCTGCACCCCAAAACCTCCACATTTATCCCTTAATGCAGCGTAAGCCCCATCAGGATTTTCCCATAACCTCGTGCTGCCAGTGTCTAGACGAGATTGTAGAAATACTCACTCTTATTAAAAATAACATTTTTTTAAAAAGCTTCTTATTAAAGAAAGTCTAGATTCTCTTCAACCCACTCGCACTTAATTAAAAAGCTCTTAGAAGTGCTGTTAATGACACATTCTAGACTGGAGGATTGCGAGACACCTCTCTGCGTGGGTGGTGCAGTGTGGAGGGGGGTTAGATACGTATTTTAAGGTTTTTACATCTTGGAAAGGGTGAGGTGGCTGATGCTCAGCATGACCCAGCCTCAATGAGGCACGAGTACAGGCAGATATGAGAGGTAAAGGACTTGTGGCAGCCTGGACATGGATCCCTTTTCCCATCTGGGTGTGTTTTAAGGCTTGGCAGTTGAAATAGCTTTGATTGCTGGTGTGTAAAACCAGGCTGTGCTGAGTGTGCATCACACCTGGCACGTGTCACGCTGTGGTGGAGCAGTGCAGGCTTAAGCAGGATGCAAGCTGGTGTGGAACTGGGAGCAGGCATATCTCTCATTTCTTCTTAAATGCAGTCTTTAATGAGCCCCAGGTAGGAACACCCTGGACATGAGCAAAGCCTCCCAGAAATGCCGGGTATTCCGGTGGATTTGTGTGTAGCGAGCGTGGGATAACAGCGTGTGGGAGCCAGGGTGGTGCTGGGTTTGGAATTCATTACAAAAGTGAGGTAGATCCTCTGGAGTCAGGCTGGGGGGAGAGATGGGCTCTCTCCCCGTGCTGACGTGGTGCTGCTGCCCTCCCAGATCCTGCCCGCGTGGTGAACATGCCCCCCGTCATCTACGTTCCCATCGGGATCCACGGGTTCATCCGCTGCCCGGTCGAGGCGGAGCCCCCGGTCACGCTGGTCAAGTGGAACAAGGACGGGCGTCCCCTGCGAATCGAGAAGGTAACGAAGCCCCCGGGGAGGGGAGGGGAGGTGGGGGCACAGAGGGGTTCGGACCCTCATGTCCTCAGCAAACAGCAGTGAGCACCACCAGGCACCCTGTGGGTCCCTGTCTGTCGGGAGAGAAGAATCCCGTGGGTGGGGTGATGCTGCTTTTCCTTATCAGCTGTGGGCAGAGTTAATTCCAGTTCTTGTGTGAAGCCCACGGTGCCTGTGGACACTCTGTGTCTTCCTGACCTGACCCCTGCTTCCCCCTAAAGTCACCTCCTGATGGCCCTGGTTTATTTTTCCAATGGCAACTGGTGGTTAAAAGACCCTTTTAACAAATCTACATCTTCCCCTAATCATGGTTTGATAGTCTGAGCAAGGATATTAGCCATTAAATATTTAAAGAAAACGCTCAATATTTTAAATTTTTTGCTTAAATATTAACGATTTGAAGTTTTAATTCCATTTAAAGCTGTTGCTGCTGTGGCCTCCTGGTCCTTGGTGCCCTCAGCCCTCCAGGTGGAGTTGTCTTGTCCACTCCAGAACAAGCTTTATTTAGTGTTAGATTCTGATCTTAAATCTTCTGGGCTACATGAAGGAGCCTGGCTGTGTTTGGGTGGGCTGATGTTGCCCAAGTTTCCTCTCTCTGTTGAGGAGATGCTTTGGATGTTGGGAGTGAGGTCGGGCATCTCCTGAGGATGTGACAGCTGCCGTGGGCGTGGGTGGGAGGCTTGGCTGAAGGGGAAATGAGGAGCTGTGGTGGGTGTAGGGTAAGTCAGCTCCCTGGTTCTCCCTGTGCAGTATGCCGGCTGGAACCTGCTGGAGGACGGGTCGATCCGGATCGAGGAGGCCACTGAAGATGCTCTCGGCACTTACACCTGTGTGCCTTATAACGCCCTGGGTACGATGGGCCAGTCTCCCCCTGCCCGACTGGTACTGAAGGTAACTCTCCTGCCAAATTCCCGTGGGTTTGCCGGGAGCAGTGTCCTCCTGTGCCAGCAGCAGCTCCCGGGGCTGTGTGGGGAAGAGCAGAGGCTCGAGGGTGAGGCATGTCTGTGCTGTGGTTGGAGATGTGCTTCCCACCAGCACAGGCAGAGCCCCAAGGCACCCTGTCTGGCGTGGCTGGAAACGTCCTGCCCGAGCAGCAGCACGGGTTTTGACACTGGACTGGGGTAGTTTGAGGAAACATCTCCCTGGAATGTCCCCTTTGCCAACAAAACACTTAGCCCTGCTGGCCTGGGCTTGGGTTCAGGAGGGTTTTAATAAATGGATGATTCGAGCTCCACGTGCTCCGGCTGCGTGCGGCGCCCCGGGCGCGCTGGGCTCCCAGTGCAGCTCCTGGTGCTGTGCTGGGGTGGGAGCTGCTTCCTCTTCCCTCCCTGAACACGGAGTCCTGTGCCTGGGAGGGAGCCGTGGTGATTCATGGTGTCTCGCCGAGGTTCGCACGATAACGCTTTGTGTACCAGACACACACATCCGCCGGGGCGGCTGCCGGGGCGAGGAAATCAGGTTGATGGCTGATGTGATGTGGGTGGGTTTCTTCCTGTTTCGAGGAGGTAAAAAGCAAGATGCTGCTCAGCCTGGAGAAGAGAAGTTGTTTGGAGATCTCACAGCAGCCTTCCAGTGCCTGAAGGGGCCTGCAAGGAAGCTGGAGAGGGATTATTCATCAGGAGCTGTAGTGGCAGGACAAGGAGTAATGGGTTCAAACTGAAAGAAGGGAAATTTAGGTTAGATATTAGGAGGAAATTCTTCCCTGTGAGGGTGGTAAGGCCCTGGCACAGGTTGCCCGGAGAAGCTGTGGCTGCCTTATCCCTGGAAGTGTCCGAGGCCAGGTTGGATGGGGCTTGGAGCAACTTGGCATAGTGGAAGGTGTCCCTGCCCATGGAAGGGTTGGAATGGGATGAGCTTTAAGGTCCTTTCCAACCCAAATCATTCTGGGTTTCCATGATTCTGTGCTCTAGTGCAGTGGCTCTGTGGAGACACTCTCCCTGCAGGTGTGTAATTCCATGTGCCATGGAGGCTCCTTAGCACACGTTCTCCACACAATTTTCCTTGCAATGCTTTAAGCTTACCCAGAATGGGGATTGGGTTGGTTTGGAAAAGGCTTGGTTTTGGCGATGGGAGTTGGGGCGGGCTGACACTCCTTGTTTTTCCCCTTGGCTGCAGGACCCCCCCTATTTCACGGTGCTACCAGGCTGGGAGTACAGACAGGAGGCAGGGAGGGAGCTGTTGATTCCTTGCGCTGCTGCCGGAGACCCCTTTCCCATCATCGCCTGGAGAAAGGTACCCGGCCTGCCAGACAAATCTGCAGTGCCTTTGGCTTTTGGTGAATATTGCAGACAGAGAAGCCACACTCTGTCCCGGTAAGAACAAACTGCAGGTACAGCTGCTTCGCTTTGGGCTGAGCCACTGCCGTCCTGTCCCGCAGGTGGGTGGGGGAAGCCCGGCTTGTGGCCACCGAGTGTTCCCGGGAAACCAACACGGCAGCATCCGCAAAGCTGAAACACTGCCCCTGCCCTGGCCCCCTCCTCTGCCTCGCCAGCACTGCCCACAGGACACCCTCCTCCTTGCCTGGTGGTCACCAGCAGGACGTGGCAGCCGTGGCAATGCCGTTCTCGCAGCACACACCTCCCGTGGAGGGAGGGGATGTGTCACCACAGCACATCCAGGGGTCTCTTGGCTCTGGACCAGGCAGCAGCTGCTCTACTGCCCTGTGACTTCAAAGACCCTGTGAAGAAGCTGTTTTTATCATCCTGAACTGGATATAAAGATTTCAAGATGTCCCTTTTCATATAGCAGGGTGTGGTGGCACAGCCTGGGAGCAGTGAGGGCTTTCCAGTCCTCCTTCCCCTTGCTTCCCACCTTTACCGCTTCCATAGGAAAGCCACTGTACAGGAGACCTCCTGGGCTCTTTGTCCTGCTGTCAGGAACTTCCTTCCAAGCCTTCCATGCCCTTCTTAGGGCTCTTGAGAGTGAGCTGGGTCCCTGTGTCACCCAGTGGGACCATCCCCAATCCTTGTGGCTTGAGCTGCTGGATCTCTGGTCCCTTTTAGCAGCACAGGGAGGACCATGACTTGCACACATTGCAAGTAACCTGCCTAAAGCTTTGTGGCTCTTTAGTCTTTTTCTCCATCTTATTTTTCTTTCTGTGCCCTCACCAGTCTCAGTCAGGTTTCTTTCCAATCCCACTTGTGCCTTCTGGTGGTCCTCCTCACATTGTGGCTCTGGGCTTATCCCCTCCAACTCCAGTCAGGGTTGCCTTGGGCTGGGCTCAGTTTCCCAGTGGCAGAAGCCAACTCCCTCCCTCCCCACCAGCCCACCAGTGCTGACCAGTCTCTTGAAGGACTCCTGGACTTGGCACTGGTAACCCCACATGTCTGGGGGCTCCTCTGCTCCTCCTGCTTGGCATCGACTGTGGGTCCTGGTGTTGATCCTGCATGAAGAACAGCTGAAGAGGACTCGGGACAACGTGGGATTTGCACAACTTTGGCTGATGGGCATAGATGAGTTGTTACAAGATCCATCTTTCCGCTCGGCTTGAGAGATTCCAGGCACCTCCACGCACGCCATCCTCCCACACCCCCATGAGGCCCTTGCTGCCCAGACCTCTGATGAGAAAGGTCCCGCCTCTCATCTGCCGCTGACTGAGGCTGAGGGGCAGTTTGGGCATCTCCTGGGGCAGCCCGTGCCTTCCCCATCCCGGGAGGGGGTTTGCTGGGGTGGCCGGTGCCCCGTCCCGCAGCGGTTTCAGCTTTGGATGCCGGAGGTTGAGCCCTGGCGCGGGGCTCGGTGTCCGTGCGAGTGCCGTGGGGTTTCCCGCTTGTGTGTGAGCGCTGAGCAGCAGCCTCCTGACGCATGCCTCTCGCGTTGCCCCCCAGGTCCTCTCGGAAACGGGGGAACCGTCTGCCTTGCCACGACTGGAGAGACCAGATCCCCTGCCGGTGGCCGGCGGTGTCCCCTGGGCCGCGCAGGTAGCTTAGTGACCCCGCTGCCGCCTCGCCCTGCCCCACAACCCGCTGCTGAGTCGTGTTTTTTCTCTCTTTGCCCGGCTCCCCACCCCGCTCCTTGCCCAAGGTAGGGAAGCCCAGCAGGAGCAAGCACAACACGCTGCCCGGCGGGACCCTGCAGATCCGCTCCCTCGGCAAGGACGACCACGGCGAGTGGGAGTGCGTCGCCACCAACATCGTCGCAAGCATTACTGCCAGCACCCACCTGACCGTCGTAGGTATGGGCAGGGGGGGAAAGGGCCTGGGGAGAGCCCCCCTGGCAAGGCAGGAGGTGGGGATGCTCCCCACAAAGAGAATTGTGGTGACAGGACAAGGGCGAGTGGCTTTAACCTGAGAGACAGTTTGGGATATTGAAAAGAAATTCTCCCCTGTGAGGGTGGTGAAGCCCTGACACAGAAGCTGTGGCTGCCCCATCCCTGGAAGTGTTCAAGGTCACGTTGGACAGGGCTTGGAGCAACTTGGTCTAGTGGAAGGTGTCCCTGCCCATGGCAGGAGGGTTTGAGTAGATGTCCCTTGAAGTTCCTTCCAACCCAAAGCACTCTGATTCTAAGAGCAATATCTCCTTTAAATGTTATTTCCTGCTGGAGTTGCCTTTCTCTGTGCTGTTATTTTGGCCACCTGTCCTGCTGCCATTTCCAGCAGAAATTCCGGTGACCTTGGCTTGGTGCAAGAGGAGTCCCCTCGGACCATGGCTTGGGAGAAGACCCTTTCCAGCCCTGGTCCTGCTCCCCTCTAAGCTGTCCCCTCTCTCCGCAGGGACAAGCCCTCACGCCCCGACCAGCGTGCACGTCGTGGCCGCCATGACCTCAGCCAACGTCTCCTGGGAGCCCGGCTACGACGGTGGATACGAGCAGACTTTCTCAGTTTGGTATGGCCCTCTGTGAGTCATCCTGGCATGCTTTGCTCTCTGCTTCTTTTCCTTCCTAGCCGACCCGAGCTTCGAGCAGCCGAGGGGGAGGAGGGTGGGGAGGGTGGCGTGCCCGGCTCTGTGCCCGTGGGCCTTACAGGGCTGAGCTCCCTCGGGGTTCCTCGGAGAGATGGGGGGTGGTGGTGGTGGTGGTGGGATCATGTAGTTCCCGTGTTTCCTCTCCCTCCTGTGCTGGCCACTGCCTCCGTCTGCCCCAGCAGGTTTTGCTCTGCTTGTGGTACACGGGAGATGCTTTGCATTCATGTAGCTGTGCCTCTGGCATCTAATTTCAAGATAAACTGTTTACGAGGCTTAACAGCCAGGGAGAGGATGGAAAATGCAACCTTTAGAGAGTGTGTCCTGGATGAGCTGTGACTAAGCAGAAATGTTCTCTCCTTGCTCTGTGGCTCCCTGGAGGTGGTTAAATCCCGGCTGAGATCACGGCCAGCCCCTGTGAGATCCTGGCACCGGGGCTGAGCCCCTGGGGCTTTGTTCCCATAGCTCCTGTGCTACCCAGCACCCAAAGCTGATGGGTGCATCCCACCTTCCTGCAGCAGGGCCAGGCTCAGCCCTGTGTCTTTCCCCTGGGGCAGGGGAGGGAGAAATGTAGCTGCAGCAAGGCTGGGGTTTACTTTGGGCTCTGCTATTGTCATCTTCTTCTGAAGAATCATCCTTGGAAACGTGGAGGGGGTGATGCCTTCCCTTCCCAGGCTTGGGCTGGCATTCTTCAGCCTTTCCTCTTGCTCTCTCATTCTTTCCTTGCCTTAATTTGCCCTGATGGAGACTGCTGATAGAGAGGAGAGAGGGAGACGCTGCCTGTAATGATTTCTGCTCTGCTCCAGCCTGGGGCTGGTTGTCTGTCTGCAGATGGGAAGAAGGACTGGATTGAGCGGAGGGGGGGAAGATGAGGGAGCAAGCTGAGCGGTGCAGACCTTGCTTTGATGAAAATGTCCTTGGGAAGGAGTGGTTAAACCTCTCTGCTCTGGAGATGTGGCTGCATCAGCAGCTGCTGCTGCTCTTGCTCCGCAACCTGCTCTCAGATTCCTGCCTCCTCGTGGCTCTTCCAGACTCCACAGGGAGAGAGCAGCCAGCAGGGAAGGGTGTTTGCACCAAGCTTGCATCAAGGAGCAATTCACAGGGAGCTGTGGGGACTTTGGACAGGGAGGCAGCGACCCGTCTTGCCCTGACCCTAGGGTGTGATCCCTGGGGGATGTGCTGTTCCCTGGGACCAGGGATCTGGGACACAGCTGGCTCATGGAGTGCCATCCGTGCATTTTCCTCCCCGCTGTGGCTGTGGGATGCTTAAGCAAAACATGGCTTCATTTTGTCTGGATTCGCGCTCTCCTCCCGCGTCTGCGGTTGTTGAGGCTGGAAATACAAACCCCGCTCCCCAGGGATGGCCGGGGCCACCCCAGCGTTCCAGCTGTGCCACGTCCTCCCTCGGCAAGGGGGTTCTCCCGGTTCAGTGCTGTATTTACCCTCTGCTTTCCCCGCCCTCAGCCCCTCTCTGCTGTGTCCCTGCCCGCAGCAGCGCCAGGGGAGGAGGGATGTGAGGGATTAAACGCTGCAGGGAAACCTGCCCAGGAGAGGGGCTGCCCTGCTGCCCTCCTGCCTCTGTGGCGTTGGGGGATCCTGGGAGCTGTAGTCCCAGCTGGAGCTGCAGTGATCCTGAGGCTTTCTGAGGCACATGGCACGTGCATGGCTCTCCACCGACCTGCTCGTTTCCATGGCTTGCTGCTGCTTCTCTGCCTCACCTCCTGCTCCCTGGACAGCAGCGTTATTTCTCTTTGCTCCATCTTTTCCCACTGGGTGGATTCACCTGGCTGTGTGCCAGTGGCTGCAGATGTGCCCCCTTACCTGTGCAGGACAGACCATCCTCACCAATCCTTCCCAAACCCTCTCTGGACACCACCAAAACCTGCAGCTGAGGGCTCAGGCTCCTGAAAGCATCTCTCTAACACGAGCACCAGTACTTGCAGTATCAGAGCAGTGCACTGGTGCTGCTTTGGGATGTGGGATCCTGGTGGGATTAATGGCTTGTGGAAGTGGCTGCATGCTCCTGGGTGGCACTGGGATGGCTCTGGGAGCATTTTTCACCCTGGGTTTGTGGTTAGACCCCGGCAGAAAGGCTCTGTCCTGCACTCCCTGCCAGTGCCTCTGTTGTTCTGCCAAACCCTGAGTGGTGCCCCAGGCTGTGCTGGCAGCCCCCGACTTGTGCAAATGTGGCAGAGATGGGGATTTAGTTAAATGTCTCTCGTGGGATGACATGTACAGGGCTACAGCTGAGGGAGAACTTGGCTCTGGCTCAGGAGATGTCGAGGTATAAATGGGAACAGGGCCTGTCTCCTGCGTCAGCCGTTCCCTTTGCAGCGCTCACCAAAACACTCCAGCTCCCACTTTTGCCCATGGGAATCTGGTGGAACTCACGTCAGAGCGGGGCTGTTGGCACTGCTGTTGTCTCTGACCCTGCTCAGGGCAGAGGGGAGAGCTGGTGGCAGTGTCCCTGAGAGCTGGTGGGACACAAGGGGATGGTGGCCTGTGCCAGCTTGTGGGTGGCGAGTGGCTGCCCCACATCCATCCACATCACTGCTGTCAAACCAAACCATCGCTCGGGAAAGCTCCATTTTTGCACAAGAAGTTAATGCTGCCTCTTCGTCCTCCCTGTCAAAGACACCTTCCCTGAGGATGCTCCCTTTTCTCTCGGCAGGATGAAGAGAGCCCAGTTTGGACCCCACGACTGGCTGTCTCTCCCTGTGCCAGCTGGTTCCAGTTGGCTACTGGTGGATACCTTGGAACCAGAGACTGCTTATCAGTTCAGTGTCTTGGCTCAAAACAAGCTGGGCACCAGCTCCTTCAGTGAGGTGGTCACTGTGAACACTCTAGGTAGGAACTCCTTGGGAACAAGGGGAGGGCTGGGAAGGGATTTGGGAGGGCTGTGGGGAGAAGGGGGCCTTTGCCTTCCTCCATGTGTCCTGTCTGCTGGGGATGGAGATGGAGATGAACATCATCAGCAATAGTTTCCAGCCATGTAGGAGATAATTTGGGGGGAGTCCTGGGTGCAGCTTGTAGACTTTGCTGGATGCAGGAGGCTCTGGAATACTTTTCCTGAGAGCCAGCGCTGGGAGAGCTGTACTGTGCCAGTCACCTTTCAGATCTTCCTTAAGTTCAGCTGGGATCAGGGGGTATTAACAGAGCACGAGATACAGCTCAGAGCCTTTGGGCTCTCAGGTGGAGGTGGGAGGAAGCAGGAAGGCCTGGAGTCACGGCCTCATAAGTCCAGTGCCTTTTGAAAATCCCCTTTTCTATTTCTGTGATAAGAGACCAGATTCCCGAGACGTGCCCTAAACTCCTGGAATGTGGGAACCACCGCTGTGGCCCTTCTCCTGCTGCTGGGGGCACGTGTGGGAGGGGATCTCCTCTCAAAGGTGTCCCTGTCCCTTCTGCTCTGTCCCCAGCATTCCCTGTAACAACTCCAGAGCCTCTGGTGTTGGTTACCCCACCGAGGTGCCTAACAGCCAACCGGACACAGCAAGGCGTCCTCCTGTCGTGGCTCCCTCCCGCCAACCACACCTTCCCCATCGACCGCTACATCATGGAATTCCGCGTGGCGGAGAAGTGGGAGATCCTGGATGATGGCATCCCGGGCTCCGAGAACGAGTTCTTTGCCAAGGACTTGTCCCAGGTGAGCAGGGGCTGCCTGCACCGTTCCCCACTCTATGTTCTTTCCCAGCCTTCGTGGTTCTGTAATAATATTGCACCATCTGCTGCTGCTCCGGGGAAGTTTTGGAGTGGCTCGATCCCTGAGCTGGGATCCTCAAGGAGCTGGGCAAGTGTTGGAAAAGATAGAACATTCTAATAATTTTGGTTAATGGCTTTAAGTAATCATAATCAATATACATATGAATTATAAACAGTGTGTTATTTTTCAATTGCTCTTAGCCAGCATTTGGCAAAGTTGTCATAAGCTACTTTTGTAGGAGCACAGCTTGAGAAATGACCGAGAAACTTAAAGTTTTGATAAAGTCACTCTGATATGATTCAATAAACTAAGTCTGTGAGAGAAGGATGTAACGTTGAGGTTGGAATGTAGGATTTGCGGACCACAAGGACATTTTGCAGACCAGAAGATCTAAAGAGACTAACAAAGTCTCACTATACATTGGAAAGTCCCTACAGGAGGAAAAAGATACTAAAAATATGCACTAATTAGCATAAGAAGCGAGAAATCAATAACCAATAGAGGATAGAATGCTAATTAATGAAAGAGAATTGTGTAATTTAGAACCAATGAACAATAATTTTTGTTTGATGAAAACGTATAAATAGTTGAAAAAGTTTTGTATCTGTGTCTGGGTGGAGGCCGGAATTTTATTGGCCCCACACCCCGGGCCAAGGATAAAAGCCTGACCTGCTAACATTAAAAAGGTGTTGTTAGAGGGTTTTATTTATCCTGGGGATGTTGGAGGATCTGGTGAGACGAGGCTGGAGGCCGTGTGGGGGCCCTGACAGGTGTGTTTGGTGTTGCAGGATACCTGGTACGAGTTCCGTGTGCTGGCGGTCATGCAGGATCTCATCAGCGAACCCAGCAACGTCGCTGGCGTGTCCAGCACAGGTGAGGGCTGGCTCCTCTTCTCCCCCCGGCTGTGGGGCTGGGCTGAGGCGGGCTGCAGGGCTGAGATGGATGTGCTGAACACGGCTCTGAGCCCAGGCTGCCTCCCGGTGGGAGCAGGCGAGGACAAATCCCCGGAGCACGGCGCTGCTGGGTGCCGCAGAGCCCAGCTCAGCCCGGCTCTGCGGTGAGCCTGGAGAACAAAGCTCCGAGCGGGCACTGCGCAGCCTGGAAACGGCAGTGAAAGGTGGAGAGAGGGAAAACGTAGCACTGCAGTGCAGAGTCCACAGGGAAAAGAGCTTTGCAAGCGGGAGACTGCAACGCGCTGCGGTTCGTGCGTGTTCCCTGCGCATCCGGCTCGGAGGATGCTCCCCGAGCCGAGGGGGCAGGCGGAGGAGGGTGGTGATGGCGCTGGGGAAGGCGAGGGCAGCAGGAGGGGATGGGGATGCGGCGAGCCAGGATTTTCTGGCTCTCGTGGAAAAGCCGGCTGCGCCGTGCTGCGATGCAGCGGTCTCTCTCTGCCCCCAAGTGGTGCCGGTGTGGCGAGGAGAGCTTGCTGCAGCCTCCCTGCTCGCTGCCCTTGCTCCTCACGCCCGGTTTTTCTGATGGGGTTTGGCAGGTGCCCGGCCCCAGGCAGCCGCTCTCCCAGGCTGAAAGCCCGTGCTCCGTGGGGGAATGCGCTGATCCTGGATGTGGCACAGGGCAGGAGCGCCGAGCTGTGCAGGGTGCACATCTGCACGTGCCCACAGCTGAGGTCTGCTGGGGGTTCACACGCGCTCCTGCTTAGCGAAGGGTGACATAAGGGTTTGGAGCCCAGTGTTCGTTGGGAAGCTGAAATGAAGCACGGACAAAAGGGATTGAAATACCTTGTGCTGCTGCAGTGGGTTATTCAGCCAGGAGGTGACTGCAGGTTTGCTGCAGTTGTGTGTGTTTAGACATAAATATGTATTTGTTTGGTGTGGAGGCTTCTTCCCTGGGTGTCCATTAGCTAACACAGAAAGGTTTATCAGGTTGCTTTGGGCAACCTAGTCTAGTTGAAGATGTCCCTGCTTATTTCAGGGGGTTGGACTAGATGGCCTTTAACAGCCCTTTCCAACCCAAACTGTCTTATGATTCTGTGATCTGGGGTGAGATCACTAAACCCCTTGGCCCTGAAGCAGCGCTGATTGCTCTCCCTGGGTGGACTGGCTTGGAAGCAGGGTCCTTACAGAGATTATCATTCCTGGCGACTATCACTGCCTCCACGCTGTGGCAGCTCCCTGGGGAAGGCAGCAGGTGTAACACTGAGTTGTGTCTTTTCCCCCAGACGTTTTCCCTCAGCCTGACCTGACGGACGAGGGCCTAGCCCGCCCGGTGCTGGCTGGCATCGTTGCCACCATCTGCTTCCTGGCTGCTGCCATCCTCTTCAGCACACTCGCCGCCTGCTTCGTCAACAAGCAACGCAAACGCAAGCTCAAGCGCAAGAAAGGTGAGTCCATTCCCGGTGTGCTTCCTCCCTCCTTCCTGTCTCCTCCTCGTTTCTCCCCCCTTGGTTGTGTTGTGGTCGTAACCTTCTTCCCTGTCTGTCTCTTCTTCGTCCGTGCGCGTCCTCAGGTGAAGCCCTGACTTCCTCCCTCGGCTGTGCCTGAAAGCGCCCGTGGTCGGGAGCGGGAGAGGCAGGGTGGGTGAAGAGGCGCCAGAGAAACTAGCCTGGGAATTCCGAGGGAGCTCTCCCACGTGGTGATAACTCCTAGAGCCGGGGTTTAGGGCTGGGCTGTCCTCTGGGACACAGATGGGGGGGCACTGCTCACCTCCTCCAGGTCCCCCCGGAGCTGGGCTCTCCAGCTGCTCCCAGCCTGGAGCGGGCAGTGCTGGGCTAGAGAAGACCCCAAAGGAGACCCTGCTGCTCTGCTTCCCCAAAGCTGGGACTGCAGGCTCCGTGCAGGAGCGGCTGGTAGGGAAAAGGGCGGCCGGGGAGCTGGAGAGGGCAGGGAAGCGGCTCCGTCTCCTCCAGCCTGCGGGGCTGCGGCAGCAGGACGGGCAGGACCCTGTGACGGGAGCTGTTTGTTGTCAGCAACCATTAAAGCACTGGAGCAATGAAACCTTGGCCTCTTGTTGAGTGTCTTTTGTTGTCTTGATGTTGAGTCTGTGTTGTCTCTGTCGTGTTGCGCCTCCTCAGCGTTCTCTCTTCTTTCCCCTTTTTATTCTCTTCCAGACCCTCCTCTCTCGATAACCCACTGCAGGAAGAGTTTGGAGTCCCCGTAAGTATCTGTCCTAGCTGCGGCACCAGGCTGTGGGGTCTTCAAGGTGCCTCCTTCCTACATTGCAAAGCTCAAATGGAAATACCTCATCTTTATTTGGCTGCTCCTGATGAGTTGTTTTTGGATGTTCCCTGAACTTTTGGGAGCACAGCAGTTCACAAGAGATAAATGGGCTTTGGAGCAGAAAGCAGCAGGGATGAATGCAGCAAACAGAGCTAAGAGAGGACCCCGCTGGATCTGTGAACATTTTCCAAAGCTGGAGGTGACTGGTGGAACTCAATTCCACACCAGTTGGAAGGGCCTCCTTAGGAGAAGGAGTAGCCTGCTGCATATGGAGTCCTTCCTGCCAGCTCGGTGTAGTTTTTGAGTCATTCTCTGTTGACTCTGTTTTTTTCCTGGGAAATTCATCTTTTCTCCTGAAGAGTGCCCTGCTGAAGCTTCTTTCCACATGTGCCCAAAGGTGGTGGAACGTGGTGCTGCAGTAGCCACAGCTCCTTGCAGAGCCCATCAAAAGCATGTGTAGCTTCAAACCAGCAGGAGCACCCTCCTGGTGGGAGTGCAGGAGTCTGGGATGTGGACACCTCATGCTTTGGCTCCTGGACTGTTGCAAAATGTCCCGGTGCCGGTGGATCTGAATCTTACTTGTTTTCAGTTCATCCACTGCACTGAAATAACCTGCACTGTCTCTGTTGGATCTGCTGTCTTTTGTCTCTTGATCCTGTTTGTCTGAGGCTTTCTGGATAGGGATGAGGGAACTGTTCTGGTGATCTCTGCCTTTTGAGGTGCTCAGCCTAAGGTCTGAGTGTTGAGAATGGGAGAAAGAGTTGGTCTGAAATGATTTGTCAGCGTCTCCAAGTGAGATGCTGAACTCTGTGGGAGGGAACATTTGCCTGATGTCTCTCTTCTCAAGGCCTTTCCTGGGCATGGATATCTCAGGTGAACATAGGAAACCTCAGAAGGAGTTGGAAGCAAGCTCTGGATGGGTCTTTTGTCCCTGTGGGGCTGTGGAGCTTGTTTCAAGGTGTTGGTGGAGCTTGTTGTGAGAAACCCATCCTGTTTGAGCCTCGCAGCTGAGGTGTTGGTGTGAGCTTTCTGCCCCGAGTGTTCCGAGCTGCCCTCCCAAGGAGCAGGGATGTTGTGCACTGTTGCTGGCCAGACTCTGCCATCCTGGTTAGCCCCTGCCAATTTCTCCCAGCAGTTCCACTTTTGAGAGCCGGTAGCACTTTGTTTTCCGGATCCAGAGTTGTTCTTCTGGGCGAGAAGAGCTCCTTTCCGCTCCGGGTGACCGTCCCCTCTCTCGGTTTTTCTCCCCTGTGGTCCAGGTTGTCTTCCGGCAAGGTGAGTCCCGAGAGCATCCGCACGCTCCGTCCCCCCTCGGAGTCCTCTGACGACCAGGGCCCGCAGGCCAAGCGGATGCTGAGCCCCACCAAGGAGAAGGAGCTCTCCCTTTACAAGAAGACCAAACGAGCCATCAGCAGCAAGAAGTACAGCGTCTCCAAGGCGGAGGCCGAAGCCGAGGCCACCACCCCGATCGAGCTCATCAGCCGCGGGCCGGACGGACGCTTCGTCATGGACCCGGCGGAGATGGAGCCCTCCCTGAAGACACGGCGGATCGAGGGCTTCCCCTTCGTGGAGGAGACGGACATGTACCCCGAGTTCAGGCAGTCGGACGAGGAGAACGACGACCCCGTCGTCCCCACCTCTGTGGCCGCCCTGAAAGCCCAGCTCACCCCTCTCTCCTCCAGCCAGGAGTCCTACCTTCAGCCACCAGCATACAGCCCCCGGTTCCACCGGGCGCTGGAGGGTCCCGGCGCCCTGCAGGCCACCGGCCAGGCTCGCCCGCCGGCCCCCCGGGCTTTCCACCACCAGTTTTACGGTTACCTCAGCAGCAGCAGCCCCGGGGAGGTGGACCCCCCGCCCTTCTACATGCCAGAAGTCAGCCCGCTGAGCTCGGTCATGTCCTCCCCGCCACTGCCCCCCGAGGGGCCCTTCGGACACCCCACCATCCCCGAGGAGAACGGGGAGAACGCCTCCAACAGCACGCTGCCCCTGGCCCAGACCCCCACGGGGGGCCGGTCCCCCGAGCCCTGGGGCAGGGCCGAGTTCCCCTTCGGCAGCCTGGAGCTGGCCCCCGCGCCGTTCCCCCACCAGCTCCAGCCCTGCGAGGCGGCCGAGGGCTCCCAGCCCACGGGCTGCCTTCCTCGGGGGCCGCCCCCCTCCTCCCTCCAGGCGGTCCCCGCGTCCTACTCGGGCATCCTGCCCCTGGAGGCACCAAAGAGCTGGACCGGCAAGTCACCGGGCAGGGGTCAATCCTCCGTGCCCACCACCACCAAGTGGCAGGACAAACCTATGCAACCCATGGGATGTCAAGGGCAGCTAAGACATACCAGCCAAGGTATGGGCATACCCGTGTTGCCTTACCACGAACCGTCCGAGCCCGTCGGCCCCAGCGGCACAAGCACATTCAGCCTGGACACCAGGTGGTACGAGCCCCAACCCCGACCTCGGCCCAGCCCTCGGCAGGTCAGGAGGGCTGAGCCCAGTTTACATCAGGTGGTGCTACAACCTTCAAGGCTTTCTCCTCTGACCCAAAGTCCCCTGAGCTCCCGCAACAGCTCCCCGGAGCTGACCGCCCGCGCCCGGCCCCGCCCGGGGCTCATCCAGCAGGCGGAGGTGTCGGAGATCACGCTGCAGCCACCCGCGGCCGTCAGCTTCTCCCGCAAATCCACGCCGTCCTCCACGGGATCTCCGGCGCCGAGCAGCCGCGGGGACAGCCCCAGCTTCCGACCGACCACCGCCTTCACCCCCGTGGGCACCGGCTTCTCCAACTCCCAGGGCTCCTCCCTGCCCGTGGACACCATGGATGTTTTCGGAGACATCCCTTCTCCGAGGAGGGCTGGCGAGGAGATTCTCCAACCGGAGCCGACATCCACCACCACGGTAGCCGCCACGGGGTAAGTGCGTGAGCCCGGTGGTGACCCCCCCACAGCCCCTTCCTGGCTTCCCCCACCCTGCCTCACCCACTCCCTCTGACTCCCTCCCTGCCATCACCATCCCAACTGGTAGGGTCTCTCTGGGCACGCTGCAGCATCCCTTTTGGAGACGGCGTCCCGCGGGCTTTGCTAGGCAGAGGCTGGTGCCACGGGCACGGGTTGCATGGCCGCCGCCCGAGAGCGCTGGGTTTTAGGCAGGCGACCTTCCCGGTCCCTTGGGAATCTGGGAGCGTCGTGACTCGGGCTACGGGCCGTCTACCAGGTGTACAAAGACCTGGCTCGCTTAGGTAAGTGTCCTGGTGTCACTGGAGGTTGTTTCCTCTTCTAGCTGCTGGCTCTTGGCTTTCTTCGAACGTTAGGGCCGCCGCCGCCGCGCCTCTGTCTTCCTCCTCTTCCTTCCCGCGGAGTCTAGAGAGCTTTAATGCATGACAGAAACAGCTATCACGGTCACCGCCCCACCTGCAAAAGGGATGCTGCAGCCCCAGGACGCGGGCAGGGAGAGATCAAGGACTTAGCCACACCAGCAGCATGTCAGGAGAGGAGAAAAATAAAAATAAACTAAGCCCAGCGGAGATCGGGAGGCTGCCGGCACGCTCAGATCCTGCCCTAAAGAGGGATGTGGCTGCACTAGACAGTAGCGGCTGGTTTTCCAGGTACCAGGGTTGCTCCAGGCAAAAGCGTCTCTCTCTCTCTCTTTCTCTCTATTTCTCCTCTTTCCTTCCGTCTTTCACAGCACCTTAGACCCCGTAGCCGTGCTTTCGTCCCATCCTTTCGTCTCGCTTCATTCTGGCTTCTTGTCTGGTGGGGTCGAGCCCCCTCCTCCGGCTTGTGGCAGAGAGGAGTCGGGGGCCGGGGCTCCCGGCCCCGCGGAGCCGGCGCGGTCGGAGGCGTTCGGAGAAGAGGCTGTGTTTTGGGGAGGGGGGAGGCAGCGTTTCACCCCGCAGTGCCCTCCGCATTTCACTCCCGCCCTCTGGTACCTGGAAGCGTTATGGCCTTAGTGAATCCCTCCGGCACTGAATGGAAGGATGGAGGGCTCAGGGGAGAGAGGATGGGGAGGGAGAGCAGCTGAACGAGCCTGAAATGACTTCTGTGTGCCTCTGGAAAACCCAGCTACGGAGCGATGCAGTTAGGGATGTAGTCACAGGTCCACGTCTCCTAGCAGGGCATGCCAAGGAGAGCCAGCTCCAGGACAGAGCCGTGTTAGAGCAGCACTGTTGTCCGTGCTTTTATGCAGTGTATCCATTCGCTTTGTTGATTATCGTTTTCGTTTCTTCTTTTCCTTTCTCTTCTGTTTCTTTCCCCCTTTCTTCTCCAGCCTCGTTTCGTTTGTGTTTCAGTTTGGTTTCTTTCCCTCCTTTTTCCTTTGGAGTTGTTGACGTGCTGATGTGTTGCGGAGCTCGGCTCCTTGCGGGTGTTGATAACTGCTTTGTTTTTGATTAATCTCAGCTATCTGGGCAGTGTTGTCGAGACAAGCTTCTCCTCAGCTCAATAGGTAAGGGTGATCCATGTCCGAAAGGATGGTGTGGGTGCTGTGGAGGGTGGCTGGGAGCGGGGCATGACAGGGGACACGGAAGGGGCTTTTCCAATACCATCTCTTCCTTTAAAGGGGAATAAGGAATCTGAAAACACTAGGAAACACCTCTGGACGCCCAGTCTCTGTGGCTTTTGGGTTTCCCCTCGCAGCAGCACACGCTGCTCCCCTGCCTTCGGGGCTGGGGTTTGGGATGAGCCGAGCTGCCGTCTCCCTGGGGCCACCCTTCCTTTCCTGGAAAGGTGACACATGTGGCACCTTTGGCCCTGGCAGGGTGCACGAGGGTTTTGTGGTGTTAGGGAGGTGTGTGTTGAGGTGGGGTTGTCCCAGATGATCCAAACCAGGAGGAGCCCTCAAAAGCCAGGAAAAACAGCCACATCTGGAGCAGCCAGCTGCAACCAGCGTGCTCAGAGTGGGCTCCAAAAATTAGTCTCCAGCTGCAGTCCAGCACATGGACTTCTGTTTCCAGCAGTACCTGGATCTGTTTTCTTTTTCCCAAGTCTCCTCAATCATGGAAAATGGAAGAAGTCTTCTCCTGAGATGGATTGTATGCTTGGCAGCAGCAGAACTATGATCTCAGGCTGCCAGAGAGGTGTTCTTTCCTTCCCATCACAAGTGTAGTCATGGTAAAATCCCTCCATTCCTGAAATTCTCCTTGGAGAAATCTTTAACCTCTTCTGACCCAGCTGTAATTAAACAGCCCTAAGCAGATCTTGAAAGACTCTTCCAAGAAAATTCCTCTTGGGCTGCCTTCATGGTGCTGGTTTCCTAGATGGCCATGGGCGTTTCTGGAACTGGAATGGAGTAATTTGGAGATGGTTTTCAGACCTTAAAAGCAGAAGAACATTGCTAAAACTGCCAAATCCAGATGGGATAATAGTAATTTGTGACCCAGAGGACTGGCAACACTGACCTGTTTGGCCATCAGCCACACTGGTTATGAAAGGAGAGATGGGATTGTAGATGGGCCTGTTTCCAGGGCCTGGCTGTACCCAAACTTCCTTAGGACAGGCCTTACAAAAGGTTAAGCTTTGCTGCCTTGGTTGGGAAGAGTCAAGGTCCTGGCTGATGCTCTCCAACAGCCTGAGGAGCCTTGTTGGGCTGGGAAAGAGCCTCATGAGAGAGAGGTGGGATGCCTAGAGAAATCAGGGGGATATTTCAAGGAGAGGGAAATTCCTCCAGCTGACCTGGAGGGTTGTCCTGGGGCGGGGAGAGCAGCATTGGTGAGGAGGGGTTTTGGGAGCAGGGACAGGGTGTGTGCTCTGTGGAGGAGCCATCCTCTTGGCATGACAAAACCCATCCTGTTTGAGCCTCGCAGCTGATGCTCTCTTGAGCGCTTGGCCGCCTTCTCTTTCTATTTTTCCTTGGTTCCCATGAGGAGCAAAGCTGGCACCAAGCCTTGGTGAGGTCTGGGCTGTGCCAGGCTTTTCGGGAAATGGGGAAGCCCTCAACAAGGACGTGGCTGTTTGTTCTCGCTCTGTGGCGCTTCCCCGTTCCGGCAGCATTAGGGACACGAGCGGACGTGGCTTTAGCACAGCAGAGGTGAGTCCAGGCTCGTGTCTGAGTTTGGTGAGGCTCTTGCACAGATCCTGGCTGGCTCCACTGCTGGCTGCTGTGGGCTGATGGATTTTGAGGAGCGGGGTCACACTGCCCAGCAGGATGGGAGCAGCCACGTGTCCTACTCCGGGATGCTGCTGGGAGCTGCAGTCACAGGAGCGACTCCAGAGTCATTATCCCCAAAAAAGGGAAGACAGAAGAATAAATTTCACTTTAATAAGCGAGGAATCCCGTAGAGAGCCCAGCCAAGTAATTTCTTGATGATTTGGGGTCATAAATTGTCAGTGCATGCGGAGCACAGGGGTTTTATACCAGACCAGCCAGATTTCTCTGCTGCAGCATTAAAAGCTGAGAGGAGTGAGGGACAGGCAGCACGTGGGCTCCGTTGGTGCTGCAGCTTGGCGGCTTTTGCTGGGTGAAGCTCAGGAAGTTTTTATGGATGGGCAGGGATTAACGATGCCGTTACTGAGCCAGCACGAGGAGTTCTCCCATCTTCTTCTCTTAGGATGCAGCGCGCATCTCGGAACAGGGAAAAGGGGGCTGTCGTCTCCCTGCAGAGGGAAACCCAAAAACCACAGACAAGGCACCAAGCTCCCCTGCCCCTCGGCACGGCAGCCTGCCTTGGGGGGCCTCCCCAGGCCCCCCTTGCCAGGGCAGCGCTGCCAGTGCTGGGAGCTGAGGGGCTTGGCCGGGGCGTAGCGTTGAGTGACGAAGGGACGTCGGCGCCAGGCGTGCGGGAGGAGCAGCAGCCCTCGCTCCCCGCTTGAAAGAAAACAGGTTCCCCTTTAAAGACTGTCCATGTGCTGATCCTCTGCATGTGTTCCATGCCTCCTTCCGCTTGGAGAAGTTGTGAGTCCGCTTGTCTGAGTGCGTTTTTCTTTTCTTTCTTAATTATTATTATTATTATTATTATTATTTTATTTTTCTTTTCAGTCTCTTTAATTTCCTTATATATTTTCTCACTCCTGTTTTTCATTTATCTTCCTCTCTCCCTTCCCTTTCCCCATGACTGTATTCCCCTCTTCCTGTCCAGCCCAGCCCTGTTTCCCTCGCCCTCTCTCCTCTCCGTCAGCATGGTGGTGAAGTCCGTTGTGTAGATGAGTTGTGGTGTCTGCAGACCTGTAGAAGGGCCCCCCTTCTCCGGTGTGCTCCCCACTGTGACCAGCCCCTTCCTCCCTCCCTCCTGGCGGTGCCTTGGCAGCAGCAGCAGCCCTGGGCTGGGGCCGTCACCGCGGTGTTTCTCTGGCACCCCTTGTGCTGAAGGATCCCAAGCGTTCCGGGATGGAGGCAGCAGCCAGCGCTGCCTCGGAGCAGAGTGGGAATTCTGACTTGCAGGAGCCTCTTGTAGGAGAGTTGAGCTCTTCATGTGAGGAGGATGAAGGGTTGAAGGACACGGTGGGCTCCTTTCAAGTGGATACTCTACTTTATCTGAGTGGATGCTCTACTTTATCTGAGTGGATGCTCTACTTCATCCAAGTGGATGCTCTAACATGCCCACTATTCCTGGATGTCAGTGTGTTGATTCAAGGAGAGGAGGAGACACGGAATGTGTGTTGAGACCCCCATGAGGTTAAATGTATATAAATAGATGTATAGTGTCCTTGAATCTGCTGGACCCTTCCTTTATATGGGTTCCCCTTTTGGGTGGAAGAGGACAGTGATGCTTTCAGGGGTCTTCTCCCTTATATCTTTGCTTTGTACGTGGAAGGACATTTGAAGAAGAGCAGCTGAGATGTGTGTTGGGCTGGATACCTCCTCTCCCCTACTTCCTTTTCCTGTCCTGGGACTCTTGGACATCCTTCAGTACCTTTGTGGCCTCTCCAGTACCTCCCAGTCCAGACACTTGCTCATGCAGAAGGGTTTTCCTTTGAAGACTCGAGGAAAACTGCTGCTCCAGGTGTTGGTGGTGCCTGGCAGAGGTTTGTGCCAGGAGCTCACGTGGGCTTCTCAAAGCTCCTTTGCTTGGCTCTACACTGAAGTTTCCAGAAGAAGTTCACCCGCCTCCCTGAACATATCATCTGTTGGTATTCAAGATCTCCCTAGTGCGTGGGCAGCTGCCCAAAATGTGAACTCTGGGGGCAGGAAGAGGCTTTTGGCTGAGCTTAAAATGAAAATTAATTTGGAAGAATCAGAGCCCTTTGAAGAGATAAAGGGTGGGTAGAGCAGATAAAATTTGGCTGCTGAGTAGCATTGTTTTGTCCTCTGTATCTCTTCCTTGCCAGAGGTCAGACAGTATTTATGGTGACACATGGGTTCAGTGCACTCACTGTTTATGTTTGTGTGTATAAATACGAGTCCAATTACGGAGAACTAGTGGAAATGAGCTTCAGGCAATTTCCTCATAATCCCTCGTGTAAATCTGTCTAATTTTGTCAGCATGCCACAATAGCTTCTTCTTAGAAAGAAAAAAGAGTGGAAAGAGCAGGAGGCTTTTACAAGCTGAGCTTTAATACCAGCGGCAGAGCTGTCTGGGTGGTGGGAAGAGGCGGAAGAAGGCAGGTGCTGGTGGGCAGGATGGTGGCAGGATCACCGAGCTCGGTGCTGTCCAGGGCTTGGCACACGTGAGCTCTGTGGGCGATGGAGCTGGAGCAGCTGAAGTCACTGTTAGCCAAGTACCTGCAGGAATGTAGCTCCTGTGCACCCCACAGAATGGTGGCTATAAATGGGAAAAGCCTGTTATTGACCATTCAGGCAGGAATTGCTGCAGGGAATGCCGTGCTGTGACCTGTGGGTCACTGTGGTCCTCCCTTCAGCTGGCATGTGCGTGCCTGGCTGTGTTGGTTCAGCTCAGAGGGTAGAGCTGCTGCTGGCAGCACCTCTCACAAGAGGCTGGTTGCACTTGGGAAGGTGTTTGAGCTCTGCAAATGTAAACGTCGTCTTCCTGATGAGGCAAAGCTTGGATCCAGCCAGCGGGACTCCCGGCATGTCTAATGAGCTGCTTCATCTTCGGCTGATGCCATGCTCTGCTGGGAGCTGGAACAGAGGTTTTTTGGGAGCTGGAACAGAGGCTCTCCAGGAGCTCTCTGCACCTTGACGTCTCTGTTGCGTTGGAAAACATGAAAAGGAGCTTTTCTGTGCCCAGTGTTTGGGTTTCTGTTGCGTCTGCTGTGCCTCAGCTGCTTCTTCACCTCACGCTGCACTTCCCTGGGTGCTCTCCAATGCTGCCAGCAGAACTGAGAAGCTTCACAATCACACTCATCTTCAAAAAAACCCGAAATCCCTTCTGCTCCCCCAGGAGTAAAAAATCTCCTGGGAGCTCCTTGCCTGTGCACTCCAGCTGAAATTTCACCGCTCTGGAGACGCTTGGGATGTCGGATGAGAGGTGCGGCTGTCGCGCTGTCTGTGCAGTGGTGGCACACATGGGGACCCGGGGGGAAAGCCTGCAGGGTGTCTTCAGTGCCAGCCAGGCTCTGTCTGGACCCCAGGGGAGATGAGGAGCTCCAAACTCTCCGTGGGTGGGTGTACTCTGGTACCACGGCCCGGGACTGCAGGGTCTGTGCTCCAGCCCATGTCCTTGCCCTTCCCTGCTGCTCCCACCAGCAGCCACGGTGTTTTTGCAATGCTGGATGGGGCACACCATGCTGACAGACAGGGTGACGTCATCCTCAGTGGTTCTGTGCCAAAGCAGGAGTCTGAAGGAACTGATGTTGCCTCTTGCAGCCTGCTGAGGTGGCTCCTCCACCTGCCCTCCTCCTGCCTGTGGCTTGCTGGGTTTGCTGATCCCTGCCCCGGTCACAGACAGATGCAGGAGCTGCCATCAGCACTGTCCTCTGTGTGGCTCTTGTGACCAAGTTGTGAGAGCAGAAGAGAGTCATCTCCTCCTCTGAAGGGTGCAGGCAGGCTGGTTTCAATCTCCTTTCCTCGTTGGAGCCTGGCTTAAAGCATTGGCTTTATTGCAGTGAAAGGTGCTTTGTGGAGGCTTCCCGTCGTCTCTGGACACCTTGTCTGCAGGTGGCTTGGGTTTATCCCAGGTCATTACCTGTGGCCTCAGACTTCTTCTGTGGCATTAGGAGTTGGTGACTCTTGGAGGGTTGTGGAAGTAAAATGGAGAGGGGGAAGGAGATGGGAAAGCAGCGAGAAGGGGGGATGCTGTGATGTGTTACAGATAAGAGCTGGACTGCCCGCTCTCCTAAGGAAAAGGTTTTCCTCTAATGCTCTGCTCTCTACAGCAGTCATGCTTTCCTGGCCTTGGATGGGAAAAACAGGTACAGTGAAGGAAATAAAACAAAAAATCTCTTTGCAAAGGGGAGGATGCTGCACCTTGAGCTGGTTCCTGTAGAAGAGTGCCTCAGGGGGTACAGCTGATAAACTATCCCTTGCACCTGCTGGCTCTCCTGCAGGAAGCACCCCCTTTGCAAATCCCCTCCTTGTCCTCACAATAAAACCTTGTCAGCGTTTCCATTTCCAGCTCCCAGGCTCTCGCTGCTCCAGGAGCAGACGCTCCCGTGCTGTCGCGTTTCTGTTGTCGTTTCTCACAGAGACCTGGGAATGAGGTACCTCTCCCGGCTCTGTCGGTGTGTGCCCTTGGTGTCCCTGTCTGTCGTGTGGCCCCTGGTTTTTCTGGCTGTGGGAGCAGGGCCAGCAGGATCCTGCCTCCCTTCTGTTTGTGGCGCCGGTGTTGTCCGCCCCGGGTGGCTCGTGGTGCCCGTCTCGATGCTGCCGTGCTGCTTCTGCCTCTCTTTCTCTCTCTCTCTCCATCCCAAGGGGTTTCCTACCACTTCCCAGAAATGCCTTATCGGACATAGGATCTGCCCCGTCCTGTTTTGTTTAGCAGTGTTGGCATGGCAGGCAGGTGAGCTGGGGGTGCCCGTGTTGGACGTGGCCGGTGGCACCGGCCGGGTCGCGGCGCCGCTCGGAAACCTGAAGGAGACATAGGGGGACAGCGGGGACGCCTCACTTCCTCCATCCCGCGCTCTGGCACGCCTGGCTGGCCCTGCTCCCTCGGCCCCGGGTTTCTCACCTCTTCCTTTTCCACGGCAGAGCCGGCTGGGATCGGCCGATCCCCCACCGGGGACGTCCAGAGGCCCGAGCGTGGCCGGGAGCCGCTGACGGCGCGTGTCTGCTTTTCCTTCCTAGAAACCGTCCATCTCCGCCCGGGGACGCTGCTGCACCTGAGAGGCTCGAAGCTCTGAAATACCAGCGGATAAAGAAGCCCAAAAAGTCATCCAAGGGCTCCTCGAAATCCAGAAAACAACTCAGTGAGTGCGAGGACCCTGCAGTCCCCAACAGCATTCCCTGTGTCCTGCTGTGAGCGGAGCTCGGGCAGGTCCCTGCTGGCTTCAGCGCCGGGGGTCTCCAAGCCCATTCCTGGATGCTGCCCTTGTTCCTCCCAAAGGGATGGCTCCCCGGGCTGCTTGCCTGCAGGCTGTCCCTCCTTTGCTCCTCCGAACCGAGTCCTTTCCATGCATCTCCCATCTCTAGTCATTTGTTTGGATTTTGAGTGTTAATTTCATTTTCCCTGATGCCCAATGCTCTCCTTTCTTGCCACGCTGTGGGTTCAGGGCCAGGCTTGTTGTCACCTCCCTTTCACAGCAAGCAAAGCGCTCTGCTCTGCCTGCTGCTGGCTTCGGTCCCATCTGCCTTCTCTCCCCCCTCCCCAGACGGCTCTGCCTCCCAGGTTCAGCACCCTCCCAGCTCTCAGGTACTGTCGCCTGACGAAGCTGTCTGCCTCCGCAAGAAGAAGAGACACCCTCGTCAGGACCCCTTCGCCCGGCTCTCAGCGCTGAAGGACGACCTCTGCCACCGGCAGCTCCCTGAAGACCAGACAGCCATTCTCAACAGCGTGGACCACGATGACACCAGCGGACACGCCACCCTGCTCTAGCCTAGCGCCGGGCCCAGGAGGTTGAACAGGAGCGGTGGAGGGAGCTGGTGTCACACCACGGGGGGATGGAGGTGATGGGGAGGAGGGGGGGACACCCCTATGCTGCCACCTCTCCAAGGGGTTCGGCGGCTCACGGCGGGGACGAGCTGGGGGGAGCCGGGGGATGCTTTGGGGAGGATGCTTTGGGCTGGGTGTTCCTCAAATCCACTTCTCCCCCACCCCATACATCTTGGGTGGGGTGGGAAGGGGGGGGTGTTGCACCTCGGTTTTGGAAAAGATCTCTAGGCTTCAAAGGCATGGATGGAGCTTTTGACATCTGCGTCTGCAGCGCGCGTTTACGGGGGAAGTGTGGGATTGAGCAGCTGGCCCTCAATCGCCGGAAGAAATTGAATGACACAGGGTGTAATTAAGTGACAAGAACCTAATAACCCAGGCGGGAACTGGTAATCCCATGAATCTGATTATGATAAAAACATGACCAAATAATCCCAGGAAAGCTGTAATTGTGAAAATCTCCCTGCCTCCCCCTTCCCAGCCTCCTTTGACGTGAAGGTAACAGCAGCAAAACCATCCGTGACATCTTTCCTTACCTATTTCTGAAAGGGAAAAGCCAGAAAGACCCCGAGCCTTCGAATCAATGTGAGATGTGAGAAATCACCCTTTGTCTGTGTGCAAATGCATTTGAGCCTCGGTAACGTGTGCTCGGTGCCGTGCGAGCGCGCAGGTACGGGGCTGATGCGATCCGAGGGGGTTTCCCCCTCCAGGCGCGGCGTGTGCCAGCTTTGATGAGGGTGGGTTCGATTAATTCTGCCCGACACTCTGTGCATCGCAGGCAAATGTTCTCCAGTGCCGCGCGGTGATGTGATTTCTTACTGTGTGATGTTTAATCTCCACTGATAACTGCCGAGCGGGGAGACGCAGGCGTGCGAGCGAGCGGGGTTTGGCTGCGTGGTCCCCAAAGCCTCCGTCGGCAGGTGCTGAGCCCGGGGAGAGCAGCTGGAAGTGCCCAGCTCTGCGGATGGACGTGGATGGCTCCGTGCAAAGCTAAGCCCAGCGTTTCGCGCCAGCTTAAAATCTGTTGCTGCTGGTTTCACCGTTTCACCGTTTTCCCCTTTTTTCTCCCGCTCCAGCCCGGCTGTGTCGGCTGTGACACCCGCCGGGGTCGTGTCCCTCCCTTTGCCCTCTGTTCCCCTCGGTAATGCTGTTCTAACTCTTCACCAGAATGTATTTCCTCTTCAGAATAGGGTAGGTTTGGTGGCTGGTGGTTTTCTGGATTGCATAGGCCTTTTTTTGGTTTGTTTTTAGCAGGCAAGGTGTGACCCGAGAAGAGCTGGGCTCACTTTCCTGCTCTGCCTCCACTCTCTGACTGCGTGGCCTTGGGCAAGTCACTTAACCTCTCTGTGCCTCAGTTCTCCCATCTGTAAAATGGGGATAAGTCATATTTGAGCACTTTGGACAAGCACTTGGTGGCCTACAGACTGCAAGTGCTATGTAAATGCTTAGTGCTAATACCAAGCAATCCCTACCTTTAAAATATTTAGAGTTGTTTTTTTTTCTTTTTTTTTCTTTTTTTAAGTTTGAAGTGGTAAAATCAACCACTGCATCCAGGTTTGCACAGTTCTTCCTCTGCGGTAAAGTGCTAAACCCTCCAGCCTGCCTGGGAATAAAACACCGAGTGTTTCATGTAGATATTCTTGCTTTGAGTGGATTCAGGCTGTAGAAAAAGTGTCAGGAGAGCTGGAGAGCCTGCAGGCATGTTTTTAGCCCCAGGCTCTCTATTTGCATGTGAAACTTTTGTTTATTCCCAGGTAGAATTGCCAAGAGATTCTCTGCAATCTCGCCTTTAATTCTGCTTTGCCTTGGTTTTTGCTCTTGCTGCTGGTTGAACCTCCAAGGGCTGAGATGTTTGGAGAAAGACGTGAGCTCTCGGTTGTGATCCGGCTCTCCGACCACGCCACGCTCCCCGGGAGCTTTTAGGTCGGAGCCTGTCGATTGCTCTGCCTCGATTTACCTGGCGTTAGAGGTTGTGCTTCCTCTCCCAGCAGGATGCTCGGGAACCTGCGACCACCAAAAGCAGAGCACCGTGTCTTTTCCAATCTCCAGGCCCTAAGTAAGGTTTGAACCACTGGAAAATGAATCCTCTGAATCGTTAACGAGATATTTCTGAGCTTTAACAACTTCGTGTAGGTGGTCTCAAACCATCAGCAGGTTTGTCTCGGGAAGGAGGGAGGGTCTGGCAGAAATGCCCCTCTCTTTCCAGCCTGCACCAGGGCTTTTTATTGACATGACGAGTGACCTGACGTAAGAACCTCAACTCTCAGAGTGAGAACTCAACCTTGCTAACAGTATGACTGCGAATTTCTTTTATTTGGGTGTGTTTTTAGGGTTTTTCCCTAGAACCCGCTCGGATCTGAATTGATTTAATGCCATTCTCCCGCTCGGCAGCGGGGAAAACTCTGCTTGGCTTGGCCAACTTCAGCTCGCCGGTCACTCCAGCCGGGCTGCTCCTGATGGACAGGTGACCCTCGTGGAGGCTCTGTGCCGCCTGTGCCGTGGCCAACTGCTGCTTCCTTCTGCTCTCGTTGCCTCAGCCTCTCGAACAGAGGGTTGCTTTTCCATTTGAGTGCTTTCCAAACGATTTACGACACCCGTTCGGATGGGCCAGGCGCTGTCTTCAGGCTCTTGAGGTTGCTACCTCAGGACTATGCCCCATCCCGTCTTAAGGAGCTCTAGAGGACCTGGAGTGCAGGGCAGGTTGACGGAGCATGCCGGCTTGCTGGGTCAGTCTTTTGAGAGTTGTTTTCCTTTTGCAGGTGTTTTGAGCCACTGGGCTTTTCATGGTCTTCGACCTTTAGAGGCTGGAGCTGCAGCCCTCTCTCTTTCAGCCGTGTACCTGCCACGCTGCTGGAGTGGGAAATCCCGCCTGGGTGCCTCGTGGAAGCAGCTCCTCCCTAAAACCATCCTTAACTCCTTTCCCTGCTAGACCGAGTTACCTTCCGATAGACTCGGGCCGTGCTTTGGCTGACTGGCTCGCCTCTTGCTTTGGCAACCTCCTCGCTTCTCCCAGCCCTCTGGTTTCCATGCCCTTCAGGGTTGCTCCTCTCTCCTTCCGCGGACCTGGAACATCGAAGCCGTGTCAGACGATGCCAAACGCTTCCCCCATTTCACCCCCGTTTGAACTCCGTGTCGCTTTGGTGGTTTGCAAACACAGCTGCTGCTGCTGCTGCCGCTGCTGCTTCTTCATTTTTTATTTTTTTTTTCCTTTCATGCTGCAAAATATATCTTGATTTTTATCTTCCTGGGCCAAACTCTCTTATTTTCTAAGCTGGTCTGAGGTAGACGGCTCTTTCTGTATCAGTAACTGGACAATTCCTCCTTGCACGTTGCGAACGCGATGTTCTGTTAGGTCCCTCGGCAAATCCTGGCCCACGGTGAAAAAATGCCTCTGAATCACAAGGATATTTGTCCCTGGGCTCTGCTGAGGTGTCAGTGCAGGGGTGCCAGCCCAGTTCTGGGAGGTCCTTGCTGGTGCTTCTCCCTGCGAGGTGGCCACGGTGGGGATGCTCCAGCGCCGGTTTCATGCCGCCGTGGGGGTTGCAGGATTTGGGCACCCTGAGCTGGGGGAGGTGACACGGAGAGGTGGGTCCAGGGTGTCACTGAGATCCTGTGGAAAAGGGGTGGTCCTGGGGTGCCGTCCCTTGCAGCCTGTCCAACAATGAATCCTGGAGCAGGCAGGGAAAGGGGGCAGGGAAAGTGCTTTGCCTGCTTTTCCAGCAGGACTTGCTGAGCTCTCATCCACGTGTTCCCAAGGTGACTTTGCCATGCAGCCCCACCAGCGTTTTGGTTCCGCGGTGCTGACGTGAGGGAAAATGCAAGTTAGGGTAAGCGGGGAGAGGGAGCGTTCAGGGCTCGTCCGTGGGGCCCCGTTTCTGTGTCTGCCTCTAGCAGCATCCACAGGCACTGGGAGCGAGGGGTTTGTGGGATGGGGGAGCTGGAAGGTCCCAGGGTCTCTTCCCAGTCTGAACTTTGGCGTGGTTTGCAGTCTGCCCATGAGCTGAGGGGTCTCCATGAGCCCCCAGGGTGTCTGTGTGAGCAGGGGATGCTTTTCCCAGGAGGATTCTCATTCCTGCTGCCCTGTGCCAGTCACCTGTGACTTGGAGTCTGCTTTGGGGCCCTGGTGGGCTCCAGGCTGTTGATCTGGTGTTTGTCACCTTGTCAGCTGGCTCGGTGCCACCCGCTTTGGAGGAAGGCTGGAGGTGATGCTGTTTGGATGTATAAATGTAAAGGGAATATAAAGGGAATGACAGTTTGCTGTACCTGCCTCCAGGAGTGTTAAGGACGCTGGATTTGGGCTCAGCAGCCCAGGCACGGTCCTGGCAGGGCTTAGTCACGTCTGCTGGCATCTGGACATGACACACATTCCAGACCAATTGCTGCTCCCACCTTGCCGTCTGTATTAGGACAAAACCCGCCTGGCATTTTGGTTTCTCTTCCTGCTTCAGGCAGTGACGTAGATTTGGGAGTTCTCAGACTTTTGGGTTGGTTTCAGCTGTAGCTCTTGTCTGGAGGTACTTTTCCATGAGGCTGGACCTTCAGGGATTTCCACATGTCCCACGTGGGCTCGCTGCAGCCCCAGACTCTGGAGTCAGGGCTTTTTGGGAAGGAAATCTTTTCAAGGAACCGGAATGAAACCCACTGTACATATGAGATATAAATAGATAGAGAAGTGTAGGACAAAGGTAGATAGGTTTGCAGAATTCAGTAGATTTGCATGTCGGGGTATGTGTGTCTCTAGGGGAGAGTTTAGAGCCGTGCTGGAGTGGGGGATCAGGATGGGCAAAGCGGGGAAGGGGCTGGGAGCAGCGGAGCCTGAGGGGAATTTGGGGACGGAGAGGCACCGGCGTGACCTGCACTGCGGCCCTGCTGCACACACAGATCGCTCTGTTTCATCATTTCATCCCCAGTTGTTAGCTTTGCTTTGTCCATTGTCCATGACTCACCCCTGGGCCGTGACAAGGAGGAGCAGGAGGGACAGGTCCTGTGCTCGGCGTGTCCGAGGCACGTGGGGCGTGACACGGGCACGACACCGGAGGGGGATGTCACATTGCCTCATCTCTGGTGCCATCGCTTAGAGAAAAAGCTGCACCACGCAGAAACCCTTCCCTCGAGTCCCTCTAGATGCTGCTCTCTGGTTACTCATGTGAAAGCATTTTGCTTTGCGTCTGTTCTTCCCAGAAAAGCGTGAGTCAGAAGGGATGAGAGAGGGATACAGCTAAATTTGTCCCCTGAGCTGAGGAACGCGGCACCGGCTGTGCCAGCCGGCCCCAGCAGTGCCTCCTGGGAGGGACGAGATGTTCTTGACAGTGTCTTTTTATTTTAAACCTCATTAGCAGGACTTTGAGGATCTGAGGCAGAGAGGGGATTTGGTCACCAGTGATGCCGGAGCTGGTACTGGCCCCAGGCACAGGGGCAGCCGGATTCAGGCTGGATTCCCACTGCTCTCCCAGAGCCATCCCTGTGCTGTCTGGGCACGGGGTAGCCCTTAAAGAAAACAGGATATTTACTTCCATTTCCCCCCTTCAGCTTAATTTTTTTGGAGTTTTTTTCTGTTTCTGAGTATCTTGACTCCTCTCTGCCCGTGTTTGCTGGGAAGGAGAGGTGGGAAGTGCAGTTGTTCTGTTCGAGGTCTGTCAGGGAGTGCTTGATCCAGGAACTGAGGGCTGGGAAGCAGCGACCAGATTTGGCAACGCCGCTGCCAGCAAAAGAAGAAACTGAACATTGCACTTAATTCCCCTCAGCTGGCACATCCCCAAGCAGGCAGGACCAGTGTGGTTGTGGGAAGGGACTGGAGATGGGGGCCTGTTCCCCTCCCTGGGTGACTGGGATGAGAAGGGAGCCATGTTTGCCCATTTTCCCCATTTTTAGGTGTTTTGGCGCAGCTGGCTGAGCTCTGTTCCTCGGCATTGTGGGGCAGCAGGACGAGCATCCCCAGTGCTGGGGCTCTGGCTGACTTTTGATACGTGCATGGATGGAGGAAGGACCGTACCTGGGGAGGGGGTGGGCAGAGAAGCGGGGGGCAGAGGGGCTGNGGGCGGAGAGGGGGGGGCCAGAGGGTCGGGTCCGGGCTCGGGGGGGTTGGCTGTGGCAAGCATGCACTGTAGTGGTAGCTAAGGATTTTTATACTGGTGTCAGTGGGGTGGGAAACGCAGGATGGAGGGGCTGGCATCCCCCAGGGAGGACAGTTTGCCCAGATTTTGGATTTACCATCAAAATGCCACTTTCTCTCCCAGGAGGGCTTTTATTCTTGCTCTCCTGAGGTTGCAGGGCTGCGAAAGAGGGTGCCCATCTTGCAGTCCTGTGGTCTGAAAGCTCCTTGGATTTCCACCCACTCCCCCCCAGCACTTAGATTAAAATAAAACACACAAAAAAAAAAAAAGACTTGAGAAATGAGCCCCAGTATCTCTGTCTGAAGAAACGATATTGGTGTATCGAAACCGCACTGTATATAAAATTAAACAAATATATATTTACTTTCTATTTTAGAAGGGGGGGAGAATAAATATTTAAAATAATTCCTTAGTAATAGGTGTCAGAAACTTCTGTGCAGCATGAGGGAGGCTGTCAGAGGTGGGGAGAGTCTCAACAGCGGGAGCAGAGCGAGTATTTTTACATTATATTGCGCTTCAGCTTCTCTGCTTCTCCATCCACCTATAAATAGACAAAAAATATATATACAAATATATATATATATAAAAATTATATATATCTAAGTCACATAGCTGTTTTATTTTTGTATCCATGCCTAGTGCTGTTTGAGCAATACGGTGGCGAGGGAGAGGAGGGCTGGGCCAGGCTGGGGGCTCGCAGTGCTCCGGGGGATCCGCCCGCTCCGGGCCCAGCGTCACCGCTGTTTGCTGTTTCAATAGGGAAAAACACTAAAAAGGGAAAAAATCCCGGGATGGGGAAGCCTGGGCTTGCTGCCAGCTTGCCCAGGGCCATGGCGAGGTGGTGTTTCCACTGAGGGCTGTCTTGGGCTTTTTTTTTTT
>VZTH01015928.1:37546-53766 GCA_013397815.1 Aleadryas rufinucha
CCTGGATGGGATGTGAAGCTCTCCCTGTCCCTATGGATGGGATGTGGGGCTCTCCCTGTCCATGTGGATGGGATGTGGGGCTCTCCCTGTCCCTGTGGATGGGATGTGGGGCTCTCCCTGTCCCGATGGATGAGGTGGGATCGAGCCCTGGCGCGGTGGGGAATGTGCTGGGGATGTCTGGGGCTTTTCCTGCAGGGCAGTACGGACCCGCCGGATCCCTGCCCCCTTCCCCATGGGCTGTGGGGGGATGAGGAGCCAGTTTGGGACTGAGCAATGGCAGGGAGCTGCAAACCATCCCTCTGCCTTCGCTGTGGGGCAGGATTTGGGGGTTGTCTTTGGGCTTCGCTCCGCTCGGGCTGTGTCCCACAGTCCTGGGCTCTGGGGGGATACAGACGCTGTTTTTTGGGCTCAGATGTCCCCGAGGGGATGGTGGCACAGCCCCCGAGTGCTTCCACCCCTCCAGAGGCAGGCAGAGGTCCCTCACCGTGGTCAGGCCGTGTCCCCATGGGCTGAGGCGCGAATGTACTCCCGGGAGCTGGCCCCTCGCAGCAGCCCCGCGTCCTCCGTAGGTGTCACCTGTATTTTCCATGATATTTCTCTCTTCTTCGTCGGGTCGGGTGGGGCTGGGGGGGGGATGTTTCTAATATCCAGCCGAGATTTGTTCAGCACCAATTCTTGATATCGAAGCAAAGCATGTTTGGTGGGACTAACTTGCATTTATTAGCGGTAAATACATAAGTGAGTATTTTATATGTTAAAAAAACAAACAAACAAACAAAAAAAAGGATGTCAGGAGAAAGAGAAGGGATGAGGTTTCTCACTGCTCGGTGTCCGGGCTGGGGGCTGCCTCGCCCCCCGCCGGTGGGGCTTTGGGGTATTGCTGGGGGGTGGGCAGAGGGGCGGGCAGCTTTCTCCTTTCCCCATCTCCCCTGGAATCACTTACAGAAAAAAAACAGGCAAAGGAAAGCTAGAAATGTTTACAAAGCACACTTCCCACAGTACCGTTAACCCTCTGGATGCCAAACAGGCACATCAGGAGCTGCTCCCTCCCCGCGCTCCGGGGGGCCCAGGGGCGGCGGCTCCGTCCCTCTTCCCGCGGTTTCTTAGGTTTGGTTTTGTCGGACTCCATCCCCGCTGCCTCCATCCGCGCGCACCTGCCTGGAGCTTGCTTTCCAGGGGGTTTGCTTCTGCCCCCTCCCAGGCTCTTCCCGCTCGGCTGGGAGCTGTGGGAAGCGCCCGTCTCCGCTCGGGGAGGTTCTGGCTCGGCGGGAGATGCTGGCACTCACTCCCTGCCCTCCCAGATGCACTTTAAGGCCAAACTTCCCTTTTTTTTCCTTCTCTGGGGCTGGCAGAGAGCAGGCAGGGGATGCTCCCGCGGCCCCAGGGGGTGCAGGACCTTCCACACGGCTGTGCAGGCTCCGGCCCCTCGGCATTTCCCATGTGGGAAAGCCCTTTGGAAATCCTGGAAATGCCCACGTTGCCGTAAGGTTCGTCCTTTGGGCGCTCGGGGATCACACCTGCGCGCCAGCTCCTCGGGGAGCAGCCCTGGATCCCCCCGGGAGCATCTCCAGCTCTCCCATGGGAGCATCCCTGGCTCTCTGGGGGAGCCCAGACTTTTTAATCCCCTTTTAATAGGTTTGTAGACTCCCTGAACCCTCGTAGACTTCCACAGGTAGCTCTTGATTTAATCCCCTCCTAACCCCGTAGTGTTTTCCCCTAAGGCAGGATTTTCTTCCGGACCCAACGCGTCTCTGGTTGCGTGGGACAACTTTTTCCTCTTTTTAAGAAGAATTTCTTGCCTCTGGATATAAAGACTAGACCATCCAACCTCGTTTCCATCTCTTGAATGTCGAGTATTACGATGTATAACACACGTTAGGGTGCTCTTTGGTGCTGTTTCAATGGTAACCAGTGGAACTGACTTTTTTTAAATAACAATAACAATAAAAGAAACTTTAGTGCCGCTGGTTCCATACACTATTTTTTCAGTAAGCTTTTTTTTTCTGTAAACGATTTACAAATAAATCTGACATGATGGTGCTGTACCAAAGCCTTATACGAAACTTATTCCGCGCTCTCTATAATCTCTCTGTATCTGTATTGTTGCTCTCGGCCTCCGCCAAGGCCAGGAAATGCCAGCAGGAGGGACCGGTGGCCACGCTCGCCGTCGGCATCCCCGGAATCCCCCGGGATGGGCCCGGAGCCGCTCCGCCCCGCGGGGAGGGAAAGCCAAATTTCAGCATCGCTCCCCAGGCGTGCGCTGAGGGGCACACGTGGGGGTCCCTCACCCCAAACTCTCCTTCCGACTGGGTGCTATCCTGCCCTGGGCAGGGATCCGAGACCTCGCCGGGAGCGCTGCCCGCTGCTCCCGGCATCCCCGCTGCGGCTCCGAGGGGATAACGACCCACCGAGCGCCCTCCTCGGGGGGGTTTCGCATCTTCCAGCTCAGCCCGACCTCCGCAGTGCTTAGCCGAGGCAGACCCCTGGCTCTTGCCCTGCGAGCCCTCTCCCGGCCCTTCCCCTGGGGCTGGCCGGGAGCTGGGGCTGCTTTGATAGCTCTAAGCAATAATCCCACTCTGCCAAGAAAGTTGGGTCCTTTTGGCTCTTGGACTGTTGTCAGTTAACGAGTACATGCTAATAAGCCAACAAAAATTGGAAGAAATGAGAGTTTGAAGCCCTGCCTTACTGGGAGTAGCTGGTCCCTCGGTCTCTGCCTGTTGGGATTTTAAGGCCTGCTGAGTACTTAATTTATCGCTGGTAACATTGCATGTTCATAGATTGACTTCTTGAGTTGATTTTTTCTTATTTTAATGTACCCACTATAAGAAATTCTGGCAGTGTTGCAATGTTACGTACAACTAGCCATGCTGTAGGAGAATGATGGGTTTTGGAATCGATTAACTTGCTCCTCATGTAACATTACCCTGCTTCAGAAATGTTTTGTATTTTGATATAAATAAACATTTGCTAAAAAAAAATATATATATCTCTGAAAAGGCTGGGTTGCTGTCCTTGGTTTGGTTAGAGGGGCTGTGGGGAGGGGGTGGGCTGCCCCCGAGGTGTTTGTGGGGGATGCTGGGCTGTTCTTTGCCCTAAGCATCCCGAGTTCTGTTGTCCCCCTGGGATTTGCAGCATGTGCTGCAGGCCGAGGTGGGTACTGGGATGGACACTGATGCTCAGGTCCTGCTTTTGGGCAAGGAGTAGGAGGGGAGAGAGCCCCAACCCCATCGTCGGTGATGCTGGACAGTGAGCCAGGTCCCTTGCTGTCCCCTCCCACAGCTCATCCCCCTCCTCCGGCCAGGCTAACCCTCACTCTCCTCCCCTTCACCTGCTGCCTTTGGAGGTTTTTCCACCTTTTCTTGCACTGATTCATCCCGCAGGAGCCCCCCTGACGATAAAGTCTCTATGCAGCCATGGGGCGTGCCCGGGACTGTGCGCTGTGTGGTGCCACACTGTCCCCAGCCTCGCTGGTGGCCGTGCCACGAGGTGGCAGTGCCGGCCCGGCAGCTCCCGGCGCTGGCGATGAGCTCGGAGGGAGAAGAGGCTGCCTCGACCACCTCCAGCATCGCTGTCCTCCGTGTGTCCCCCCAGGGCCGGGATGNTTTTTACTAAACAGTGAGTAGTGATCAGCTGCCGGGTTTCTGTGGTGTTGATTTTAGTGGCTGGTGGCTGCTGCGAGCCGGGCGGGCTGCGTCACAACTTAGTGGGATTTGGGATCGAGTCGCTTCCTTTTGGAACTGCACACAGCAAAACGAGCATTTGATGGGAGCCCAGACGGCAACTAGAGGGTTAATTTTTGAACTTTCAGGTATGTTCCTCAGAAGAAAATAATAATAATAATAATAATAATTTAAAAAAAGAATAAAAAAAAAAGATAAGAGAAACAAAACACTATTTTTTCAGTAAGCTTTTTTTTTCTGTAAACGATTTACAAATAAATCTGACATGATGGTGCTGTACCAAAGCCTTATACGAAACTTATTCCGCGCTCTCTATAATCTCTCTGTATCTGTATTGTTGCTCTCGGCCTCCGCCAAGGCCAGGAAATGCCAGCAGGAGGGACCGGTGGCCACGCTCGCCGTCGGCATCCCCGGAATCCCCCGGGATGGGCCCGGAGCCGCTCCGCCCCGCGGGGAGGGAAAGCCAAATTTCAGCATCGCTCCCCAGGCGTGCGCTGAGGGCCACACGTGGGGGTCCCTCACCCCAAACTCTCCTTCCGACTGGGTGCTATCCTGCCCTGGGCAGGGATCCGAGACCTCGCCGGGAGCGCTGCCCGCTGCTCCCGGCATCCCCGCTGCGGCTCCGAGGGGATAACGACCCACCGAGCGCCCTCCTCGGGGGGGTTTCGCATCTTCCAGCTCAGCCCGACCTCCGCAGTGCTTAGCCGAGGCAGACCCCTGGCTCTTGCCCTGCGAGCCCTCTCCCGGCCCTTCCCCTGGGGCTGGCCGGGAGCTGGGGCTGCTTTGATAGCTCTAAGCAATAATCCCACTCTGCCAAGAAAGTTGGGTCCTTTTGGCTCTTGGACTGTTGTCAGTTAACGAGTACATGCTAATAAGCCAACAAAAATTGGAAGAAATGAGAGTTTGAAGCCCTGCCTTACTGGGAGTAGCTGGTCCCTCGGTCTCTGCCTGTTGGGATTTTAAGGCCTGCTGAGTACTTAATTTATCGCTGGTAACATTGCATGTTCATAGATTGACTTCTTGAGTTGATTTTTTCTTATTTTAATGTACCCACTATAAGAAATTCTGGCAGTGTTGCAATGTTACGTACAACTAGCCATGCTGTAGGAGAATGATGGGTTTTGGAATCGATTAACTTGCTCCTCATGTAACATTACCCTGCTTCAGAAATGTTTTGTATTTTGATATAAATAAACATTTGCTAAAAAAAAATATATATCTCTGAAAAGGCTGGGTTGCTGTCCTTGGTTTGGTTAGAGGGGCTGTGGGGAGGGGGTGGGCTGCCCCCGAGGTGTTTGTGGGGGATGCTGGGCTGTTCTTTGCCCTAAGCATCCCGAGTTCTGTTGTCCCCCTGGGATTTGCAGCATGTGCTGCAGGCCGAGGTGGGTACTGGGATGGACACTGATGCTCAGGTCCTGCTTTTGGGCAAGGAGTAGGAGGGGAGAGAGCCCCAACCCCATCGTCGGTGATGCTGGACAGTGAGCCAGGTCCCTTGCTGTCCCCTCCCACAGCTCATCCCCCTCCTCCGGCCAGGCTAACCCTCACTCTCCTCCCCTTCACCTGCTGCCTTTGGAGGTTTTTCCACCTTTTCTTGCACTGATTCATCCCGCAGGAGCCCCCCTGACGATAAAGTCTCTATGCAGCCATGGGGCGTGCCCGGGACTGTGCGCTGTGTGGTGCCACACTGTCCCCAGCCTCGCTGGTGGCCGTGCCACGAGGTGGCAGTGCCGGCCCGGCAGCTCCCGGCGCTGGCGATGAGCTCGGAGGGAGAAGAGGCTGCCTCGACCACGTCCAGCATCGCTGTCCTCCGTGTGTCCCCCCAGGGCCGGGATGGAGCTGCTGCTTCTGTCTGTCCGTCTGTCCGTCCCCCTGCTTTTCCTTAAACTGTCCCCCAGCGCTGGGGTCCCCACGGAGTCCCCCCCCAGCCTCCCTGCTGGTTTTTAGGGAAGATGTGCTGCCCTCACAGCCCGCAGCGTGTTGGGGATGTGGCTCAGGGCTGTGCAGCGTCCTTGGGCTCGGCTCCAGGGTTTCCCAGTTGAACCCCCTCAGTGAGCAGGGATGTGGCTCAGGGCCGTGCAGCATCCCTGGGGTGGGCTCCAGGGTTTCCCAGCTGAACCCCCTCAGTGACCAGAGATGTGGCTCAGGGCACTGCAGCATCTTTTGGGTGCCAGCTCCGGGGCTTCCCAGTTAAACCCCTCCCCAGGAGGGAGCAGGGATACAGAGAAAAGCGATTTTCACATCCCTCACCAGCTGCTCCCCAAAACTGGGGGCTGGGGCAGCCCCTGGGTATCCCCACACGGACCCTGCACACCTCTGCTCCGTCACTGCAGGGAGCAGGGACCGTCCTGCCGTGGTCCCAGTGCAGGTGGGAAGATGCTGGGGAGCTGCTCAGGTGCTGCCCTCCAGCTTTGCCCCAGGCTTGGTGAAACCCTGAGGGAAGGAGGAGGAATCCTCCCCGCTGGATCTACAGAACTGATCCACGCTGCCTCACAGGGAGTGAGGGGGCAGATACAGAGTGCTTGGGCTGTGACTGAGGATTGTGCAGCTGAATGACGCTGCTGGAGCTCACCCGGGGCTGGGTGGGTCCCAGGGGAGCTCCCTGGGCTGGGGGAGCACGGCACTGGTGTGCATGGCAGCTGTGAGCCCCAGTGTCCCCAGTCTGCCCAGTGCAGGTGGGATGCCCAGCTGTGCCGCTGGCCCGGGCCACGGCCCCTGGCAGTGATTTAAGCCTCACAAGGACAGCTGACACTTCCTGAGGGTGGTTTGGACTCTCTCCAAGGGTGCAGGAGCTGAGAAAAGGACTCGAGCCTGCAATCAGCGAGCCGAGGTGTTCCCAGCACTTTGAACACCCGTCCGCAGGTAACGAATTTATTTCACCTCCCGGAGCCAGGCGGCATTCCCCTCCTGTGGAGCCCTGGATCTGGCTCCTGGCTCCTTCCCAGCCCCACTGGGGGCCAAACCTCTGCTGCCAGGGCGGGTGGCACTGGCAGGAGGTGGCAGGGAGGCGAGGGCATGCCCCTCCTGCTCCGGGGGAGGCTCCGTGCCCTCCGCAGGTGGGTCTGGCTGGAGGCACAGTTTCTGCTATCAGTGAATTATTGATTGGATTTACCGCCACGGCTCTGACAACACCATTACTGGCTTTGACTTCATGTTTAAATCATCACTCCAATAGCTCTGAAAGATGCGATCTTTTATTTAAAACGCACTCAGTGGCTCTTTTTGATCCCCCGGCTCGATGTGCCGCTGGCAGAGGAGGGGGAGCGCTGGGTGCACGGCTGGGGGAGCACAGTCCCTGCACGAGGGGCTGCAGGGACACTCAAGGTCACTCTGCCGGGAGTGGAAGGAAACAAACTTCCCCCTCACGCTCCAGATGAAAGGCTGCAGGTAACGGGGAGGGCCAAGAGCTCTGCTCCGCCTTCAGCCCCATCCTGCTGCATCCACGCGAATCCCTGCGGCTGATGGAGCAAGCAGGGAGCGTCTCCAGGGCTCTGTGCCCCCAGCTCACCCCGATGTGCTCTCCCACACATCCCCTGGCCACTGCTGTGTCCCCACTCCCCATCGCCAGCGCATCCCCAGCTCCCAGGCTGAATCCCAGACGCCGTGCCTGTGTCTCCACAGCTTCTTCCCACCGTGACCTGGCTCTGGGGTGTGCAGGGCGGCTGTGCTGCTCTGGGGCTGCAGGTTTGGGGCGCAGCAGGTGAGGTAGCAGCCCACGAGGCCAAAATTCCCCCGCGCCCAGCTGTGGGGCTGTTGGGATGCTCCGTGCCATCCCGCCGGGAAGCTGCGCTGCTCGCTCCGGCAGGACGGCAGGGCTGCCTGCATCCCTGCCTGTCTCTTTATCAGCTTTACCATCCAATATTCCCAGGCTGCTTTGTCTTTGCTTTACATTTATCAATATTACCAGCTGATCCCGCAGTCCCCTCCGTGGGTTTATTAATATTGCCCTCTGATCTGCGGGAAGCGGCCGCGCTTTATATTCCTGCCCCATCCCCGGCTCCTCCAAGCCCCCGCGCCATGTTTAATTAGATTTTCTCCTTGGCTCAGGCAAACACAAATTGAGCTCCTGATATCTTTCTGCCGTGCTGGAGCTGGTGCCTGGCTGGGGTGGACAGCAGCCTCCCCCACATCAATATTCCAGTGCTGGTGCGTGTCTCGGGATGGTGCAGTCTGGGGGCTTTGCCTGCGAAAGGGGATTATTTCTAACACCCCCGCCCTGTTTTCCACGGATGGCAATTAACCTGGCAGGGAAATATCTTTTCCTACTAGGTCAGGGTGGCCAGGGTGAGGGTTCATGATTAGGAAGCAGCAGGGGATCCCTGGTCTGCTGCTGACCCATGCTGCTTCCCCCTCTCCCATAGTGTTCCCCCCATCCCGCTGCTCTGGGCCATTCATGTCATTTTTCAAGGAATCCTTCTGGGCTTGGCTTTCCCCAAGTCAGTGGGGACCAGCGCTGGCCTCTCCCACTGCTCCATGGCAGCTTTTCCACATCAGAGGGAAAGAAAATTGTTTATGCAAAGTTTGTCAGTCCCTCCAGGCACGAAGGGAAGCGCTGATTGTTCTCCAGCTATCTCAAATCTTTTGCCAGTTTCCAAAATTAAAATTTTTCCCTGTGTCTTGCAGACATGTTTGGTGTTCGTGCTTGGATTTCCAGACTTACTGTCCAGCAGGTGCATCATTACTATTATTATTATTACTATTATTATTATTACTATTATTATTATTATTACTATTATTATTATTACCATTATTATTATTATATTTTATTATTTTATTGTTTTATTTTACTTTACTTTACTTTACTTTAATTTAATTTAATTTAATTTAATTTTATTTTATTTTATTTCATTTCATTTCATTTCATTTCATTTCATTTCATTTCATTTCATTTCATTTTATTTTCCCCCTCTTTGGATTTCTCCTCCTGCCATGGTCTCACCCTCTGTGTGTTCCTCTCCTCCCAGGGAGCACAGGATGGAATTTGCTCCAGGGATGCTCTCACAGATGCTCATGCAGGGACCAGAAGCCCCTCCTGGGGCTGGATCTGCCTTTCTCAGCTGAGATTCCATGGGGCAAAGACCCTTCCATCCCTGCAGCCTGGCAGCCTGTGGCACTGCTGGGATGCAGGATCGGCTCCCCGGGATGCTGCCTCTCCTCTCCCAGCCCTGCCGGAGGAATGTGCTCGCCTGAGTCAATAGGAAGCTAATTAAGCCATTTATCTGGGAAAAGCAGCCACTCCTGGTGAGCTCAGCTGTCGGGATGGAGGAGGAAGGAGCACAGAGCCGGGGAAAGCAGGAGCCAGGGAAGGCTGTGGGCAGCCCCTGGCAGGGGAGAATCTCAGCTGGGAGCTGAGCAAGGTGGGGACCATCCACAGCATTCTCTGCTGCTGACCCCTGGGCCGGTTCCTGGTCTTCCATGTGCTGCCTGAAACAAGTCCCTGGTGATGCTGCAGTGCTAAAATCCCAATAAACTGCTTTTCTGTCTGAGGAGTTGGTGTTGAGTTCTATAACATCCATCATTCCCACCCATAATGATGAACAGTTTTTATTCCCAGCTGCCCCTCAGCTCTGTGCTATCCATGCAGGGGACCCAAATCTCATTTTTACCCCCCAAACTCCCCTCTCTGGAAGACCAGGCTTGCTGTTTGCAGGCACGGCTCTGCACTGAAGCAGGCTGCACTCTACTTTTAAATTGACTTTTTTAGTGGAGCCCTGGGATGTTTTTCTGAGGAATGCAGCCTATTCTTCAGGGCTTTTATAAGCCTTTAGTAGCTTAAGACACAACTAAGTTGGCCCTAATCCCTCATAAAAGCACGTAGGTTTTCTTGCCCTTCTGCTGCATCAAGGTCTTAGCACGGCGCTTTCCTTCAGTGTTGTGTTTGTCCGAAGGATGGGAAGGAAATGCCTGGGCAATTTCCATTTTTAAAACCTAGATCCTCAGATCAAACCCATCCGGGGGGTTTAGGGGAAGGAGATGGGTTCCTTGGGACAGGGGGAATGTCTCATGCCTGATGTGGTGTCACAAATCCCCCTGGTTCCATGAACGTGCAGCACCTGTGGAGCTTTGTCTGGATCATCCCCTCATGGATCCAGAGTGAGGGGGACAGTGTAAAAATATGGGAAAAAAGGATTCTTCCAGCAAAATAACATTAACCCTGCAGTGAGAGGGGCTGTGCAGCTCTGCCTCCCAAAGAAGATGCCTGGCCATGGGTGAGTTGGCTGATGCAGCATTAGACACATGCAGAGGGTTTTATCCATTGCTTTGGAGAAGTCTCTTGGATTCTGGCTGGGGTTTATTCTCAGAGACACGGGTTTTGTGAGGAGAGATGAAGCACTGCCTTGAAGGTCTGGAAATGGGTGGATGCAGGGCTGGGGGGTCTGTGCTTGGCCGGGGCTGGGCAGGATTTCACTCCCCGGGAGAATTCTCGTGGGCACTTGCAGGATGAGCTGTGCCTCGTTCTCCAGCCTTTCCCAGACCTGTGGCTGCCCCAGGATCACTCTGTGGTGGGGTCTGTGATGGTTTCAGACCCCAAAAGGAGGATTTCTGCCGCCAGGGCAGCCTGGGGGGGAACGAACCTTGTGCTCGATGTTATCCCTGCACCGTGTCAGGGAGTGAAGCATCTTTGAAACCCCCAAGGAGCCTCGTGGGGTGACACCGAGGGTCAGAGCAGGGACAGGCTGAATGCAAACACGGGGAGGGAATATTTTCTCACCCCACACCCCAGAACGATGTGAGCTGCAGGAAGGGATGGATCACACTGGTGCTGAACCTCAGCACCCTGAACACACAGCTCTGCGCCCCAAAACCGCATGCAAGGGGGGCTTGTCTGGCAGCGGGGGAAGATTCGGGTCCCTCTGGGCCAGCCTGGCGGGAGCTGCCCCATTTGCATATTAGGGGTGAGTTTATGAATTATGCAGCCGCCACAGCACGTCCAGAGGAGTTGGCTGCAACATGGAAAGCATATTTATCTTCGTGTCTTATTGATTTATTTTTCCTCTCCTGTTTTTTCAAGCTCGAGCGGCTGCAGCGAGGAAGGGAAAACAGCGCAGGCAGCCGGGGGGCTGCAGTGGGACACTGTCCCCTCCCTGCAGGCATCAGTCCCGGGGGGTTTCTCCACCCTGGGAGCTGTTTCATAGAGACCAGCATGTTCTGGGTGCTCTGATGCTTGTTTTGGTGGAGCAGGAGCCTGGGAATATTTCAAAGAGTGAGGGGAATCGTTTTTGGTGACAGCAAAGGTGCTCCTGAAGGGTGACCTGGACCATGGGGTGGTGAGAGGGACAGTGACCAAGAGCTGCCCTCCATGGGCATCATCACAGGTCCTAAACGGGAGCCAGGCTGTGAGGACACGTCAGAACATTCGTCCTCATCTGGGTGGCAGTGCAGCCATCCATTATCACGTTGTCTCCATTGTCTCTTTGTCCATCCATCTACCCTTTCCACTCATTAACTCCACCATCTGCTCCTTCATTTATCTCCCATCCCAGCCAGTAAATCATCCCTGTCTTCCCTCTCCATCCATGCATGAGAGAAGAACCCCTCGGTCCCCTCCACATCCCAGACCCCCAGGGCCACGACCCTGCTTTGAGCTTGGAATTCAAGGCTCCATCCAGGAGGGAAGCTCCCAAATCCCTTGGGGCTTTATTTTATCTCTTAGATGGCTCCAAAACGCTCAGGGACCGTGGAAGGGAATGGGACCTGCTCCATCCCCAGGTGCTGGGCTGCAGGTACCACTCACATCCACACTCCACCTGCCCTCTCCTGCACCCATGGGAGCACCCCCAGCTCTCAGCCCTCCCGGCTGTGCCCTTTTCCCCCCGGCAGCAAAGGTTAGCCGGGATCACGGAGCCAGCCGGCTGCCCAGATTCCTGCTCCCTGGGGCTAATTATGGAACAACATTAGATAAAAGTCAACATATGTTGTAAAAGGCACTATGTATCAGCGCCTGACAGTTCCTAACAATGTGCTCATGTAACAGCTGTCAGGCTGCAATGCTTGGGAATGAGGAATATGTTGATTTATGGATATCAGATCTGCCCTCCCGTTCGCCGACGGCAGCGCGGAGCAGCGGCAGCGCCCGCCAGGACGGGCTGCTCCCCACGCCTGGGCTCGGCCTCCTGCTTTTCCCGGGGATGTTTCCCTTCCAGATGTGCCCACATTTGTGTTGCTGCTCCTACCAGAGCTGCTGGTTCTGAGGCAGGAGGATCCAGCCCCTCTCCATGGGCTCGGAGAGCAGGGAGGTTCATCCAGCTCGGGAAGGACGTGGAGCTGCTGGAGCCAGGCCACAGGAGGCACCAGGGTGATCAGAGGGATGGAGCAGCTCTGCTGGGAGGAAAGGCTGGGAGAGCTGGGATTGTTCAGCCTGGAGAAGGGAAGCTGAGGGGTGACCTAATTTCAGCCTCCCAGTACCTGAAGGAGCCAATGAGAAAGATGGGGAGAGATGTTTTCCAAGAGCCTGCAGTGACAGGAGAAGGGGGAATGGTTTCAAACTGACAGAGAGTGGGATTAGATCAGATATTGGGAAGGAATTCTTCCCTTGGAGGGTGGGGAGGCCCTGCCACAGGGTGCCCAGAGAAGCTGTGGCTGCCTCTGGATCCCTGGAAGTGTCCAAGGCCAGGTTGGATGGGACTTGGACAACCTGGGAGAGTGGGAGATGTCCCTGCCCATGGCAGGGGTTGGAACGAGATATCTTTAAGTTCCCTTTCAACCCAGGCCATTCTCTGATTCTGTGATTCATTCCTATATAGGACTGAAGTTCATTTCTGTGCTAATTGTAATATTTTATTTAAAATGCAATCAATTAATATGTGCTGGCCCCATGAAACCTTATTTCTACCTCAACCCCTGCCTGTTTCAGAGCTCTGGATGCTCAGAGCTCCTTGCTTTGGTTAAACCAAGCCCTGGGTGGTTTCAAAGCACTGGGTGGTTTCAAAGCCCTGGGGTCACAGGACAGCTTTAGACATCAGCTCCTGGCCCCAAATCCCCCTGGGAGACGTGGTGCTGTCCCTGCTCTGACCATGCTCCCCAGATCCTTGGATCTGAGGGCAGAGGCTGCTCTGGGATCACTCACAGCTGATGATTCTTGTGTTCTTCACCTCCTGCTTCTCTGTCCCTTTATGAAACTGTGGCGATACCCCAGACCATGTTCCTTTATTTTCTGTGGCCCCCTAAGGCTCTGTGTTTTGGGGTGAACCACAATGGGATCGGGGTTTGGGCAGACTTTGGAATGTGGGAGGTGTGGTGAGCCAACAGTGGGGGCCAATCCCCTAAATCCTGCACCCTGCTCTCCTCCAGCTTTTGGGGTGAAGCTCTGCTTTTTTACTGTCCTATCCCCAGCTAGGATCTGGGGGGGGGCCCGAATCACCGACACCCCACTGCAGCAAAAGGCAGAGGTGCCATCCAGCTGCTGGCAGAGTTCATTAGTGGCTCCCACTAATCAGCTTTGATGGGAACAGGGGGGGAAATTCCTCCTCGGCTTTATTAGGCACGCTTGGCTGGATGCTCCCAGGTACAGCAGTGCCTGAGGGGATCCTGCTTCTTGTTCTGCCGTGATTCTGCTCAGATCTGTGCGGTTTGGGCTCGTGTTTGGCAAGGAAAGAGCTTTTGGAAGTGGTTTTTTTGGGCAGAGCGTGGCTCAGCTGGGGTTGTTGGGGAGGCAGGAGGGGATAAACCAGCCCCAGACTCATGTAATTTAAAATACAGCTGTGCATTCCCTTTCCCTCCTTGTTTGCAGCAAGCCTCAAGGCTTGAGGGGTTGTGTAATGGAGATTTCTTCCTGGGAATGGGGTGATTTTGGTGCAAGCTGGGTTTGCTCCCCTGTGGGAGGTGGCAACGTGGCCAGGGATCCAGCAGGACTCCGGGATTCCTGTTGGGAAGGCAGTGGATCCAAAATTAATTTGAGGCGGGGATGTTTTTTTCAGCTCTTAATGCCACGAGACATCATTTTTAGTTTCCTTTTCCAAAAGGCTGATCCCCAGCAGGATTTGCATCGCTCTTTAATTCATTCCAGCCATGTTTTCCTGCATGTGCACCCTGGTTTTCCAACCTTTTTGTGGGGCTGTTTTCCTGATTTCTTTGACAAATATGAATAAAGATACGATCTGCACTCGCTCTGACTCTTTTATTTGTGGGTGCTGGGGCCTCACCCCCTGTAACAACCCTGCCAAGCTCCCCCAGCTGCAGGGGGAATGTGTAAATCCCAGTAAAAGTGCTCATTCCATTGAAATCTGAAAATATAATAAAGGCGGTTGTATCACTTTATAAAAAAAGTAATAAAAAAGAAGGTTAATGTCCTTCCTCGACTTGCAGCCTGTGTGTTTTAATCTGCAAAACAATAATGGAAAACTCCATTTATGGAGCTGTGGAGTGGCTTGGGCTGAGCCTTTACAAAACCTCACATAAGACTAAATAAACTCCGGCTCCATTGCAATTTGCTCTTTATAGGCTGATATTTACCAGCCTAACAACTCCTCTACTTCCTAACTTCAATATATTTCACTTTTTTTAATACATATTCATTATTTACAAACTTATTTCCACTCTCCAATTTCTGCTGCTTTGTGTGATTTCTCGTGGGAATTCTTTTAATATGCAGATTTCATAGGAAATATTTTTATATATAGGTATTTTGGCTGTGTAATTATCTCGGGTCTATTGTGTTTAATTCCAAATATAACTTTGAAATTCCCCGAGGGATGGCTCTATTCTGGGTTTTCCCCTTCTTGGGGGAGGCTGTGTTAACCATAGGTGTGTGTGTGAGTTTTGGGGGAGAAGGTGGATGGGGGAATTATCCCAAATTCCCCGTGCAGGGCAAATCCGTGAGGAGGAGATGGAAAAGCAGCTCCAGGATGTTTTATTTTGCCCCACAGGTGGGAAATGAACTCTGGGAATCTCTGCTTTTGCCTTCTTTGATGCTCAGAGGGGGAACAGGAGCTGGTGGCCGCTGGAGGAGCGAGAAGCTCCCACAAACCATATCAAAAGCAAGTGCACATTAATGGGCTTTTTTTTTTTTTAATGGGGTTTGGACACTGAGCCTGGGATTCATCCAGGCTGGACCAAGAGCCCTGTGGCATTTGGAATGCAAATCACCCAGCCATGCCTTAATCATTACCACGGGGAGACAATTAGGGTTAAAATATAGATTTTTTTCCACAACAAGGGCAAACTGTAGAGACATAAAAAGAAGAAAGTCTTGCTATGATTCATTTATGTCAGCCTGTTGCTCTGAGGAGGTTCTAGAGGCTGGGAAAGAGCCTAAATCCAGAGATCTGCCCCAAAATACGGGAGAAAAGTGGGGTTTGGGTGGGTTCTCCCTCTGTGGGGGTCAGGGCTGGCTGATCCCACAGAATTCCCCCTCTGGCATGAGAACCCAGCAGCAAAAAAGGGTTGGAAAGATGGAAATTACTCATCTGTGCTGGAATCTGATCGAAAGTGCAGAGCAGAGGATGAGCGAGGTGAACAGAAAAGGCCTTTTTTGCATTTTTATAATCTTGTGGGGTTTATGAGCAAGGTAAACTTAATAACGTGGGACAAGAGCCTGGCTGAGCACTGCCTGGGGCTGTGCAGGGAGGGGGTGAGGAAAGGGGCTGGGAGAGCACACGGGGGGCACTGGGGGGCACTGGGGGACCCCCAGGAGCCGGGGGTGAGCAGCTGGAGCCAGGCTGGGCTTCCCCTTTGCCCCCTTGGCTTTTCTCCAGGGATTTACCCAACACTGCTCCCACTGATGGTCCGAAACCGCAGGAAACATCATTCTTCAACAGTTTCTGGTGAAGGCAAGGAGAAGGAGAAAAAAGGAATAAAATTGATTTGATTTCACGGGTTGTTCCCAATCCCAGCTCCCTGGGGTGTCTCCTTGCCCTCCTGTCCTGCCTCAGCACCATCACTGGGGCTGGGGGTGGGAATGATGGGCGGGAATGATGCAGCCAGGATGGATCCTCGTGGACCCACACAATAATTTTCCCCGCCTTTCTCCTTCCTTTTGCTCTCTGCTTTCCCCAAAATCAGCACAAAGGGCGAGGAATGGGAAGCAGCACGTCCTGCCCACCCTCCGCACCTTGGAATGCCCTTCCCAAACCCACACCCCGTGGCCGGAGCCGGCACTGCGGCTTTGGATAATCCTTGCTCAGATTGTGGTACTGTCCCTGTGGGGAAAACCCAACAACAACTGCGCTCTAATCTTTAATTAGAGAGTTAATTACCCTCGGAGGCTTGCGAGGGGGTGGCTGGACATGGGGGGAAGCTGCTTTGTGAGTGTAATAGGGGGCAAAGACCTTTGGGGTTGGGGGTGCTGGTGGCTCCTGCTTTTAGCTGGATGAGGGGTGGGTACCTGTCCTGTCCCCCTGTCCCTTGTGTCCTGTCCCCAGGGATGGATCCCAGCTGATGAATGCTGCTTTTAGCTGGATGAGGGGTGGGTACCTGTCCTGTCCCCCTGTCCCTTGTGTCCTGTCCCCAGGGATGGATCCCAGCTGATGAATGCTGGTTTTGGCTGGACTGAGGGGGGGTCACCTGTCCTGTCCCCCTATCCCTTCTGTCCTGTCCCCCGGGAGG
>VZTH01015931.1:0-46001 GCA_013397815.1 Aleadryas rufinucha
GAGGGTTTTTTTTTTTCATTTTAAGAAAAAATAAATTGTACTCTGTGTCACTACAGGAATTTCTGGAAAATGAGTGGGAAATACTGAACACAGTGCCAGCTCTAAGAACAAAAATTCAGCAATGAGAGGAAGAGATCAGTGGTACTCACAGCAGGCTACGATACAAACCAGAAGGACTGGGTAGTCTGTTGTCAAAAAATCCTGAATGGGTGCTCATTGTAAGATATATTGAACTTCTTTATTTTTCCACTTTTTTTTTCCTTCTAAATCATACAGTGTGTTAATTCTTAACTGCTTTCATCAGGCACTGTAGTGATGGAACAAGGGGGAATGGCTTCAAACTGAAAGAGAGGAGGGTTAGATTAGATGTCAAGAAGAAATTCTTCCCTATGAGGGTGGGGAGGCCCTGGCACAGGGTGCCCACAGAAGCTGTGGCTGCCCCATCCCTGGAAGTGTTCCAGGCCAGGCTGGATGGGGCTTGGAGCAACCTGGGATAGTGGAAGGTGTCCCTGCCCATGGCAGGAGATGGAACTAGGTGGTCTTTTAGTCTATCTAATCCAAACTATTCTATGATTCTCTGAATCTCTAAAATACAAGCAGAGTGTCCAATCCTCCTGCTGCAGATTGAGACCATTTATTGGAAGAACCAGGAATGGTTTAAGGCACAGCCTGGATGTGATCATCTTTAACTTCCACTTCCTGAAGAGCTGTGATAATAGCAGTGAGGGGGCTGTAAAACAGTCTGAGCATCACTGATCTTCCCAGAACTCTGTGTTTGCTTTTCCCCAAAGGATAAATAAAACTGACAGACCCCAGCTCCTGCAGCTTGTGGCTGGGTGGTTATCGCTGCATTAATGTTTATGTTCTTTAGAATTCTAATGTGAGCAATTTGTACTGCTGTATCTGTGGCTGATATAAATAAGTATATATATATAAAAAAATTCTTTTAATGCTACTGAGAGAAGATGATAAAAAGATTTTATTAATTTGTATTTCACATTCCAGGTTTAGCTGAAGGCTAAAGCACTGGAGTCCAGCAGGAAGGTCAGTGGTTGGGGTGCCAGGCAAGGTCCATGGGGTGCACTGCCTTCCTATAAGCTTCACTTTCAACAGAATCCCTCATTCTGCTTTCAAAATCAACACATGATTCTCCAGACCTAGCAGAAGATGTACTCTTTACCTGGGACTTGTTGTTACTTTTCTTTTTAAAAACAATATATAGCACATTTAAACCCAATACACATAGTCCACACAGAGAAATATACATGAAAGAGTGAAGTCCTTAGATGTGGTATTTTAACATGAATTTTAATCCCATACTTTTAGAACTCTCCTCTGGATCAGTGTCTGCAAATCAGACATTGTACATAGCAGTACAGACAGCATTTGATTTCTTTAGGAAGATCAATTACTTCCTTGCAACCCAAATAAAACCTTGCTTCTGCATGCAAGACTGAGTTTGTTTGCACACAATTTTTAGGTGCAGTGAACCTGTCAACTGGCATTTCACATTAAATACAAAAAATCACACAAAGCTGTCAGGAAGGGTATATCAGATGTAACAAAATCAAACCTTCTGTGGAGGAGAGTGACAGCTCGAGGCAGCCTGGCTGAGATGACACCTTTCAAAGCCCCTGAGCTGCTGACAGACTCTGTCCTTAGCAGTGTTGGTAGGTGATAGAATGAGAGAAGCATTATAGTCACACATCTATAGAAATATGCACTCTTACAGTCAATGATCCATATAGTGGAGTTTAATTTGAGAGGATCTTCTTACTGTTGGTTCTGGTTTTGGCCCTTCAGCATTGCTCTGCATCTTCTTCTAGACCCTTTACAGCACCAAGTTATGGTGACCCATACCAATACTAACCCAACTACCAAGAAAAGAAAATTTTTAATCTTACCAATTTAATGCTCTCCAGGAAGGTCTCCATACATGAAGCACACGGAACATAAACTCTGCCTTATAGAGAATTTTACAGTGCATTTCTTCTCCTTTTACCCAGCAGTCAGACTCAAACATCATGAGGAATCATGTACGTGTTTTATCTTTTGATGGAAGGGAAAAGACAGTCTGTTTCCACTGGTGGGGGATAGAAGCTAGAGCATGTGATGAGAAAATCAAGTTCTCTGGTATATTCAAGCTCTACTTTTTTTTAAATTAAAGTCTATTGAAAACCAGGTTCTATTGTTTTATTCAAATACCATGTTAGGAAACAAACAATACACAAGCAAACCATTTTACTAGGATGTGTCACAAGCTTTTTATACAGATTCACAGTGATAAATAGATAAAAAGACATTGCTTTTGATCTATACCAGATACTTAGGAAGAATACAAAGTGCAGCTTTTTAATACTATACAGTCTCACCCAGAGGTGTTCCACCAGAAGTCTGGCACATAAACAACTTCTTTGAAAACAGAAGTTTCCAAAGCATGACAAGCATTAAAATTGCTTCATCCAGATCACTGGGACAGAGTTGTTGGCACAGGCTCCTTTTAATGTCCATTCCCACCTTCGGAGAGGATGCGTGAGGGCTCCGTGTACTTCGCAGTCATCAAGTAGAAGAGGGCAGGGGCAGGTACCAAGGCAAGCAAAGGCAGGTCCTGCTCAAGCTTATCCAGTTTGGAAATGGAGATGATTCCATAGGCATGAAGTAACCAGTGGCTGAAGAGGACAACGAGCCTTTTCTTCCTCACAAGCAGATCCTTGAAAAACTTGCAAAATAAACACAGTATCGTGTTAGCATTCAGCCTGTCACCCAGCACCTGACATTTAAGAGGTGTTACAGGTAGAGCACAGAGACCATGTGAAGCCTCCTGGGTCTGAGCCCTTCCAGCACACACACACAGTTTCACAGTGCACCATCAGAGGGAATTCTCATGTGAGATTCCTCCAGCCAAGAGGAGAAAGGATAAACAAAGAGGCTTAAATGTAAAATACACCATGGAGAAAAGGCAAGAAACAAAGTGGTCTCTGCTCACTCAAGTCTTTTTTACTCTGAGTTTTAACATAGGAAACTCGTTCACCCACCTCCACTTCAGAAGCAGAGAGGTACACAGCCAGTGTAACCAAAGACAGCACCAGGATGATGTATGGGAAGGCATAATCTAAAGGCAAACATGCAACACATTAGCAGGCAAAAAATGGCATGGCTTATCCTTCAGCAGAGAGTTTCTCCAGAGGTGTGAAGCAATCTGAGCTACTCTAGCTGCCTTTTAGCATGGCACCACACATGCACAGCTGTGAGACTGAGCCAAGCACAACCCTTCAACTTTTCCCTCTGAGGTTTTCTGTTACTTCTTGGTGGAGTTACTCAACACTTACACCACGAATTGAAAAAGCCACATAATGAGAAAAGTAGTCACGCTGAGTGGGGATTTTTGGCACCTCTCCAAATGTGACAAGAATGCTGGAAGCTAAACCAAAAATAGCCCATCTCCCTCAAATTTACACTGAAATCCATCTCCAAAATCAGACAAACTCTGCCTTAGCAAAAAGTGGAACTATCTCCCTCTGAAGTATTTTCCTCTCACACCCCCTCTATTCCTGTTTTGGGAAAGCGACAGTCTCTAGCAGCATGGCTGAGGCAAAGCAGTGTTGGTCAGGAGCCTGGTGAGGACAGAGCTCCTAACGAGCAACCTCTTCAGGTGAAACTCCTCAAAATAACCCTAAACAGTATCCTTATTCCCAAAGCAGAATGTGTCCCTTCCCTCTCTCCCCTAAATCCTTTCTTAGTATGCATTTATAGGTGTGTTCCGGAGTGTTTTTAGGAGAGAACTCACAGAGGAGGCCTCCTCCCACGGCCTGCAGCACGGTGAGGATGGGGAAGAAGTAGAGTGCTGCATAAATGCTTTTAAATCGGTCAGACCTTCCCAAACCACAGGCAATTTTCTTAACCAGGAGGGGCCGAAGCAGCATCATCAACACGAGACAAAAGGCGTAATAGATAAACACAATGGTGTACCTGGGGAAAAAAAGAGAAAAATTCCCTAAAATGTGCGGTTTTCTCATGGGGATTCGGGTCACAACCGAGGAATTTGGGGTTAGTCAGTGAAGTCTAAAGACTTTACAGGCAAAGGGTGTAAACACAGAACGATAGGCTTAATTTTCTTAGGGGAAACAGTCAAGGTGTTTCCAATGAAAAGGAAAACAAAGAAAAAAAGAAGTTTTAAGCTACATAGTGAGAGGATGAGAGGACATAGTCTCAAGCTGCCTATGGGGAGGTTCAGGTTGGACATCAGGAGGAATGTCTTCACAGAAAGGGTGATCAGACAGTGGAATGGGCCGTCCAGGGAGGGGATGGAGTCACTGTCCCTGGAGATGTTTAAGGAAAGACTCAGTGCCATGGTGGTGCTGGGCCATAAGATGGACTCGATGATCCCAGAGGTCTCTCCCAACCTAACTGATTGTGTGACACCCTGGGCTATGCCACTTTGATTACTCAGAAAGCCATTAAGTGTTGCTAAATCCATGTAAAACAGCTCAATGCACTAAAGATTCAGGGAATTGATTGCCATTGATCCCAGCTGTATCTGAACACTTCTGGCAGCTCTGAGGAGAGGCAGGGACAGGAACCCAGCTGTACAAAGGGCAGGGGCAGACGGGAGCACAAACACTTCACACTCACAGCGGGTACACGGCCTCGTGGGTGCAGTGCACTGTGGTGATGTAGTCGGGGCTGGGGTTGTAGAGCATCGTGTACCAGTCCGAGAGCTTCTTCACCCTGCAGGAGCGGATGTGCAGGGAGCCCACGGGGTCGCTGACCAGCAGCGTCACCACGGCCGCCACGCTGCACTCCAGCAGCGCCGTCAGGTGCTGCAGCACCGCGCTGGAACTGCGGGACGACACACACGGTCACTGCCACTCGGCCAGCTCCGGGGAAAATCCAAACACCCGCTGAAAAGAGGGGGCCTGGGCAGTGCAGAACCTTCTGCAGTGTTAAAAAGAGTTTCCACACTCAGCAGATTTACAGTCTCAGATGATTCAGCGTGTAAAAGGAAAGAGCACTGAGGGTAACACGCCACACGTCTCAGAAGGGGTGACACTGCTACACAGGATAGAAGCAGAGTTTCCAAAGCTGCAAGTCCTTGTTAAAGATGGCAAACGTTCATATATTAAACATCCCCAGTCCTCTATGTTTTTAGTGCTTACAGAATCATAGAATCACAGGCTGATTTGGGTTAGAAGGGGCTTTAAAGACTATCTAGTTCCAACCCCCTGCCAAGGGCAGGGACAGTTCAGTACACTCCAGAGCCATCACTTCTTAAGAAACTCCAGTCTAACACCTAATGGCCACATGCAGCTGTGGATTTCAATCTCTTTTTTACAGAACTTCTTTGATGTAAAGGCCACAGGAGCTCTCCTATCAAGACCAAAACGCAGAATGCATACTCCTAAAGAGAAAACTCTAACCCATCCTCTCACTGCACTCATGCAGCCCTGCTGACACTGGCCCAGGAGAGAGGGGATGACACAACTCGCTGGTTCTGCTTGCTGGGAAACCCAGTCCAGCCCAAACTCCAGATGGACTATGCATCAGCACATTAAAGAGGTACAGACCATGCCCTGAGGGCAGTGACTGGAAAGGGTGGCCTGCAGGACACTTACATTTGTAAATAAACCGTCCTACAGCTGCTCTAAACTTACATGAAACCACATCAGCTCAACCAACAAGAGTGGATGGGGCTCTAAGCAACCTGGTCCACTGGAAAGTGTCCCCACCCACGAGAGGGAGTTGGAACTGGATGATCTTTAAGGTTCCCCCCCAACCCAAACCACTCTAGGAGTCTAAGAACTGCTGGACAGTTCAATTCAGCTTCTCTGACTGATCACTCATGGATAAAAGATTTCCAATTTTAAACAACTCATCTAGAGAAAGGGTACACAAACCTCTTCTTTCCAGAATACCACTCAATAAAGAACCAGTGTAAAGCCAGGGGCAGCATGGCCATGAAGCCGAGGTACAGCCAGTCATAGCGGTCCGGAGATCCCATACATTCCCGGCAGATTTTGTTGTCGTCGGTTCTTTGGCCTCTAGGACACACCTACAGAAAGCAGAGGTTGTATTTACAATCCCAGTACCAACAGCAAATCACTGCAGCTCCTGGAAAAACAGCTCGAAGCAGTACAGGGCAAAACATACACCAGATTTTTAAAGAAATTAAACAATAACCCCAGTAGTTTCTCAATTTACACTTGCTCTCTCTGGCTCTTGTTTTTTAATATAAACAAGGGTGAAGCATGATTAAAACACTTCATGCAAGCCTCCATTTTCCTCTCCTGCTGCCACACCACTCCCTTTCATCTCAGCTCCCTCACCAGGCTGCTGACAACCACTGTTCCCCAGTTTCTTGCTTCCCTTTCATCCCACCCTCCCTGGATCTCGCTCTCCCTTCGCACTCCCAATAAAATCAGCGTGCACAGTGATTTATTTCAGCGCAGCTCTCCACCCATCCCGTTCTGTTCAGCTTTTCCAGCCCCTCCACTCAGCTCGGGCTCAGTACCGATCCTCCAGCACCTCCTTCGGGAAACGCGTCACAGTGCAGCTCCTGTTTGGGTCAGGGAGCTGGCCCGCTGCCAGCAGCCCCCGTCACCCCCAGGGGCTGGGCCGGGGCCGCGGTGCTGACCCAGCGGGACCCGCCTGAGCTCCCGCACCGGGCGGGCGCGGGGCCACCCCTCCCCGGGCCGAGCCTCGCACTTACCCCGCAGTCCCCGTAGGTCTCCAAGGAGCCGTTCACAGACAGGACGGTCCTGCCGCAGTACAGCCCGAGGCAGGCGGGCTGGATGTCCACAGCTGCGGGGAGAGCGCGGGCCGCGTTACTGGGATGGGCACCGAGCGCCAGTCCTGGCCCACTCCAGCCGCTGACAACACCCTCATCCCCATCCACACCTCCGCCCTCATTCCCAGCCCCATCCCGGTGCCCCATCCCGGCCCGTCCTACCGGCGCGGAACATCGCGGTAACCCAGCAACCGGTGCCCCCGGTACTTCCGGCTCGGCACTTCCGCTTCCGCCGCGGGTCAGCTCCACCCGGGAATGCGAGCGCGGGAATACGCAAGGGGCGGGGCCCTGGGGGCGGGGCCTCAGAGGGGAGTGGACGCTGTTGTGGGCGTGGCTATGAGGCGGGGCTTCAGTTTGATGGGCGTGGCCGCTGTTCGGGGTGATGCCCATGCAGGGCGTGGACTCGTTGTGGGCGTGGCCTAACGGGGGCGTGGCCTGTGGTGCGGGAGCGCCCCGCGGTGCCGCCCCGGCGGTGCGGGCGCGATGGCGGCGCAGGGCGGCGGTGACAGCGGCGACAGCGGCGNCCGTCACCGCCTTCGTGCCCTGGGACGGCCGCCGCAGCGGCAACCCCGTGCGCTTCCACAGCGTGCCCGCCTTCGCTGCCGCCACCGGTGGGAGCCGCTGGGGTTTTGGGAGGGTTGGTGGTGGCCGTGCAGGTGTTGGGGGCTGGTGGCTTGGCTGAAGGGCACCTGGCAAATATCTCCCTAATTCCACTGTTCTTCAGAGGTCATCAGGGATGCTGTAGGGTGTCACGTGCTGCTTTCTGGCAAAGGAGTACTCAAATTATCATCCCCATCCACTGCCCTCAGATGCAGCTGGGTTCTTTCACTCTGTATACAAGCCCATGACTCAGTACAGTTTTCCCTCCTCACCTCCCTCCCTTTCTCTGCTCAGACTTGGCCATTGACGTCCCTAGCCATGGGAAGGTGGTGGTTGACATCGGCTACGGTGGCACTTTCTACGCCTTCCTCAGCGCCGAGCAGCTGGGCCTGGATGTGTGCTCTTCAAAGACCAGAGACCTTGTCAATGCAGCGAGTGCAGTGACAGAAGCGGTGAAGAAACAGGTATGGATGAGCACTGTGGTATCCCAGCATGTTCCCTTTGGGGAACACGCAGACAGATGCTCAGAATGGTGGGAAAGTCCCATCCTCGCAGCCTCATGTTGAATTTCAGAGTCCTTACAGGGATGTGAGAAGGAGCCTTCCTGCTTCTGTCTGTCCCTGTTACCTGCGAAGCAGAGGTGGAAACGCAGCAATGTGGCCTTGTGCCCTTCCTCTGGTCTCTCACAGAAGCTGCACTGCACATGCCGCTGTTGTGTGCATCTATGACCCTCTCTGTGCTGTTCCCAGTTCAAGCTTCATCACCCTGAGAGCGAAGACCTGGCTTTCCTCTACGGCACCATCCTGACAGATGGGAAAGATGCCTTTAGCGAGGAGCCCACCACCAACATCTGTGTGTTTGCAGATGAGCAGGTACAGAAATGAGGCACCATCCTTGTTCCTTTGTCCCTTGTATCCACTGCAGAGAAGAGAGACTGTTCTGATTCTTGGTTTGGGCAGTGATTGCTTGTGCTGCTGTCATGTCTCTGGAGAGCTGTGTCGATGCACACATTCTGGTTTTGCTCCTAATGGCACAAATACTTCTGCACACCTTAGATGGTGGCATTTTAAAAAGGTTCATACCCATAACCTGTTGGTAGGCGTTTTCCAGGAGTTCAGAGGCTGAAACAGGATCCCAAGATAGTGCATGTCCCTAAAGTCCTAATCTAGGGAACATCTGCTGGGGGTGAAGAGAGAAATGGGGTGTTAAAATACTGTTCTTGTCTGCAGTGCATAAGGTATCAAATAAATGGCAGGGGAAGTTTTGGTTGGACTTCACAGCAGTGAGGAGTGTGGAGCACTGGGACAGGTCACCTCCAAAGCTGGCCAACACTGTGTTTTTGGAGATTTTAAAAACCAGGCTGGCCAGGAGCCCCCTCAGCGTGAGGAGAACCAATCTTGCCTTGATGTGTGAGAATGGGGCAGGTGGCCTCAGCCCCTCAGTCCTTTTGCTATGATGCTGGGAAGATTTCACGTACTCCTGAACAGCCTCAGTGTTTATTAGATCATCCATCCCTAACTATGACAAAGCCAATTGCAGTCCAGAAGTACCCCAAACCTGCTTCTTTTTTCCTTCTCATTTGTAATGTATCTGGATTCTCTACAAAACCCTGGGTTAGAGGGGTTTCCCCCAAGTGCAGTGTAAAGGTGGCAGAGAGACCTGAGGGGAGCAATCTCATTTTGTATTAAACCCCAATACACCAGAGCTGTTTTATCTCTTCTGCTGTAGGTTGACCGAAGTCCGACAGGTTCGGGGGTGACAGCTCGCATTGCCTTGCAGTACCATAAGGGGCTCATCCAGCTGGACCAGCCCAGAACCTTCCGGAGCAGCACCACAGGCTCCTTGTTCACCGGGAAGGCAGTGAAGGCAAGTGGCTTGTGCTGGACTTTCCCCCTGTCTCAAGGGCTGCTGGAAATGTGCTCAGTGGGGAAGCAGAAAAACCTTTCTGTGCCTGGCGAAGGGTGTAGGGAAGGAGGGAGATGCCTGTGGGTCTTGCTCTCCCATGAGCCTCATACTTCAAGGATTTTAATTAGAGAAACAAGTAACAGTGTAAGACCTTGTTGTGTTGCATGGCTGCTGCACGCTTTGAGATGTACCAGGGCAGGGCACAGCACTTGAGGAGGGGTGTCTGCCTAAGTGCCAGGTAGCACTGGAATTCCATGGGGTTGGGAGAGTGGAGAACCTTCTGTTGATTCTATCCTGATCCTAATCCCTCTGCAGGAAGCCAAGTTTGGGAACTACAATGCTGTCATCGTGGAAGTCTCGGGAGAAGCCTTTTACACTGGTACAGCCACCTTCACTGTCGAAGAGGAGGACCCGCTGAAACACGGCTTCTTCTTCAAGTGACCCGAGCCACAGGTGGTGGCAAAGTCTCACTGATGGTGCTGCACTTCTTCTGCCCATGAATTTCTGTTCTGCTTCTCCCCACGGCTCATTGTGACAGGAACAGCCTTGGGTGGTGTGACAGCATTTGTCACATTTCAAGATAACAGGCTTGTTGCCCTGTTGTGATTAGCATATTGGGTGCACTGTGATTAGCATATACAAGCTGCTCAGAGAAGCTGTAGTATTTTTCTTTTTTTTTTTTTTCCTTTCCAGTAGTTCTCAGAAAACTGAGCTGATCTTGGAGAGCTGCCTATAAATTTATGTGCCTTCTCTGTCTGCAAATTATGAATTTCAAAGCCAGATTCTTACTAAATGCCAGCTGAAAACACTGCTGTTTTCCTTGTTTTCACTCCCAGAGCTCATTTCCAGGATTCTGCTGAGTGTGTCACAACTGTTGGATAGAATTGCTAGCTCTAGTTGTCTCCTGCTCAGCCAGCTGTGCTGCTCTGTCTCATGCCCCAGCTTCCCTGCTCAGCCTGTTCAGACAACCCCTTCCTCACTTGCTTCACCCCACCAGGGCTCTCCTGCATCCCAGGGCTGGATGCAGGTATTTGATCAGAACTTCCTACTGTCCCTGCTGAGTGTCCATGCTGTGCTGCTTCCCTAAGCCTTCCTCTCTTGCTTATCTTGGACCACTGGCTGCAAATACCCCGTGGTTAACATTCAACAGGAGCAGCTGTATTTGAAGGTCTGAGCCATTACAACCTTTGACTGCTAATTATTTACTGATTTTGTCTCAGTCCAGGGGCAGCTTGTGCAGCGGAGTGCAGTCAGTGCTTGCCTTGCCAGAGTCCCTCCAGGGAAATACCAAGCATTTGCAGTGGCAGGAGCAGAGCTTCAGACATCTGGTGGCCTGTCACTTCCACTGTGTCTCTGGACAAAATGGTGCTTGTTAATTTAAGACACTCGGAGGAATGACGCTTGTTAAAATGAGACATGAAAATGAGAATGATCATCTCCTGGTAGCTCATGCAGCAGAAGGGAGAAAGTCATACTGGTGCACTTAGGTAAGGTTGGCATTGAAAAGCCTGGCAGGAATTTCTTCTGTCAGCTTGAAAATAACTTTGTAGCAGGAGGAAACAAAAATCCCCTGATTTATACAACGACTGGGCTGCCAATAGAGGTTTTTTAGGATGGCATCTGGGGCTCTTGCTCCCAGCATTCCTGTAACTCCCTTGCAAGTACTGTACAGCCTCTGGTCTGGGGGAACAAGAAGTGACACACACACATCCTCTGTGCTCGCAGGACCCCACTCTTCCATGTGCTTTCAGCTTCTGGGCGTCTCTCTTCTGATCAGCCCCCCAAACCTGGCTCCTGGACAGGAGCTGGGACAGCAAGTCACGAAGCCCAGCACAAGATGTTTGGAGGTTGTTCAGTCATTAATTGGGGTGCAGCCTTCATTAGCTATTCTCTATCCCCATCCCTAAGAAACTTTTCAGGTAGGGACAGCAGGCATCTATAGTATGGATGACAGTGGGGGAAAAGGGTGCTGCTGCCTTTGTGGGATTCCCTGGCCTGATCCCTCAACCCTACAGCTGGTGATCCCTCAAGCCCCAGCCTGGCGAGCCGGGGCGGGTGGTCTCGATTTCCACCAAAGTGTCTGGAGGTGGCCGGTCCTTTGTGATGGGCAGCGGGGCTGTGCGGGGAGAGGAGCTGACAGGGGCTGCGAGGGGAGCGCGTCTGTGGGGACCCATCGCCGACTCTGGGATGGGGATGACGCCGGTGTAGAGTGCGGTCCCCCGGCCCCACTGCTCGGCTGTGGGGTCTCCGCTCCGCCGCCCCAGAGGTCCAGCCGGGCCGGTTCCCCGGGCAACGGCGGCCGAGCGACGTCAGCGGCCGGCGGGGCCGGGAGCGGCGGGNTGGGCGCCCTGCTCTGCCTGCCGCTGGCCTTCCTCAGCCTGCTCAGCCGCCCGCCCGGCGCTTGGCTCTTCGGGCAGCGCCTGTGCCTGGCCAGCGCCGCCCTCCACGCCGGGCTGGGCATCGCCGCCACGCTCACCATGGCCCTGCTCTCCTTCGACCGCTACTGTGCCATCGTCCGCCAGCCCCGGCACAAGATGGGCCGGCGCCGCGCCGCGCAGCTGCTGGCCGCAGTCTGGCTGGCCGCCCTGGCGCTGGCCGGGCCCTGGTACGGGCTGGCGGGCGAGGGGCACCGCGAAGCCCGTCCCGGCGCCTACCGCTGCGTCTACGTGCTGCCCTGGGGCTCCTCGCGGCTCGGGCCGCCCTACGGCGCTGCCCTCATCGTGCTCTGCTACCTCCTGCCCTTCGCCGTCATGTGCTTCTGCCACTTCAACATCTGCCGGGCGGTGCGGCTGGCCGAGAGCCGCGTGCGGCCGCTCACCACCTACGGGCACCTGCTGCGCGCCTACGGGGAGATGCGCACGGCCACCACCGTCCTCATCATGATCGTCTCCATCATCTGCTGCTGGGGGCCCTACTGCATCCTGGGGCTGGCCGCCGCCGCCGGCCGCCTGCCCTTCTCGCCCACCATGGACGCCGTGGCCAGCGGGATGGCCTGGGCCAACGGCGCCATCAACCCCCTCATCTACGCCGCCCGCAACCCCAATATCTCGGTGCTGCTGCGGCGCAGCCGGGAGGGTGGCTACAGGACTAGGAACAACATGGTCGCCTACCTGTCGGTTCCGGGCCGCCAGCCGGAGCCCCGGAGCCGGGCTGAGCGTGTCCGGGAACGCTACATCAATCGGCACAGCGGCCCCCCGGGCAGCGCCCTGTCCTCGTCCAGCCCGGCCAGCGGGGGAGAGGTGGCCATGTGGGCCTGCAAGACTCCCGCCGTGCTCTTCTGTCGGGATGGACAGCCGGACACTATCTCTGAGGCCACCTTGAAGGCCAAAGCAGGAACCATCGACACCAGCCTCTGAAGGGATGGGGGGCCGGCATGGAGGCATTTGGCCCTGGGGCGGTCTCCCTGAAGAAAGTCCTGGTGCTCGGAGCCTTTTGCAGCCAGACTACCAGGAATATGGAGAGATGGGACTGAGTTTCTTGTCCACTGTGTGAGCTCTGGTTTGGTGACCCAATCTGCGACCAGAAAGAGATCCACAGGGAAGGGAAATTCCCCTTCCTTTTCCGCAGGCCTCATGCACGGGTGACAGCCACCAAGCCCAGCCAATGCAAGAGCTCAACTGCAAGAACAGGACAGTGTTTGCTCCAGTCCTGCAGTGAAGCTCAGAGGCTGACACACCAAAGCAGCCCGAAATGACTGACTGACTGTGTGAGCTGTTTGTTAAGTGCCAAAAAAGCAATTGAAAGCTGAGCAGTGGCAGCTGGAAGCCACTCTGAAAACACCACACTGTGAAAACCGCATCATGGCAGGAAAATGTTGCTTTTACCCATTGTATGTGCAAGTGCCAACAGTCATAAAGTCACAGGCTGTAGGGCAGGCTGAAAAAGTGATCTATTTATATTATTTTTTTAATTTAAACTCTGCAGCATAACACAAAAGTAATTGTGAAAGGGAAGATGTATGATACTGTGAGGGACGGAAAGGAAGGTGATACCTCAGCTGTCAGAATTTCAGCAGCCTTTTCTCTTTTTTTGCAGGTACAGTCAAAATACTATGAATATGAGAAATATGAGTTCCTCAGACAGACTGAGGTAAAGGATGTGGGTGTAAACTGTGGTGTGCACAAGATGTGTGTTTTCTTTTTGAGCTCATCTGAAGTGTCTCACATTTCCAAAGGTTTTACCATAATTAGAGGAGCTGTGTGAGAGAAGTGTCTGAAAGGAGAGGTAAAGCAATACCACGTGCTCGCTGTGTGCTCTGCAGCATGTGGAAATGTGTATATGCACATTTGATTGTTGTATTGATGGCAACAATCCATTGGAGTACAATATTTTAAAAACAGCTCTGTCTGCTGTTGAAAAAAAAAGGAAAATAACACCATGGAAGTGCAATTGCAGAGCATAAATTCGTATGAATTTATCAGCGTAATCTTTTTGTTCAAGGGCCCAAAGCCTTAAATTAGTATTTTGAATCGGAAATTAAGATTTGGCCTTCATTTGTCTTTGCCAGAGTTAAATGTGAGACAGTGTTTTTTCCTTGTACAGGCTTTAAAAATACAATGTTTCAGTTTTACTGAATTTTTCAGCTGTTTGTGATGCAAGTGAACACAATATCATTATTTTGTAAGTGAGACAAGAAATAAATTGTCTTTTATGCAGGAGATGAAAGTGTCTCAGCCTGGCATCATTCTCAGGCCAGCCTTGGGAAGGGAACTCCTGTAAAAAATTGCCAGATGAATGATAGTAGAGAGACCTAATTGTTGGTGAAATTTTAATGCAGCTGGTTTCCATGCTGTAAGCATTACTGTAACTTTCTTCTCCGATGCTCCTGAAACCCATGAGGAAAAGATTTGACCCTTGACTACTCAGCACTGCTAATTTGCCCTGCAGCTACTGGATTTTGCAGGTTGAGCAGTGTTTTCTTGCTGTTTCAGAAAGAAGCTGTGCAGAAAGCCCACAGCTTTTCACAGGAGCTGTTTGACAGAGCGAGTGAGCACTGGGGGTTTGTTGGAAGGGCGGGACAGGAATTTCTGGCACACCTGCCCGTCCACAGCAATGTGTGTCTAAAGGAAAGGGGTGATTGTGAGGAATAAGATTGGATTTAACTCTTACCTAGTTAGCTGCAGGTGGTGACAAGGAGATTGGCGAGGGATAATTGACCGTGCAGAGCATATGGCTGAAAGCCCCTGAAAAGGGTGGTCTTGCTCCCCTCAGTGCCTGGCTCTGGCCACCTTCCCTGTCCCTTCTGTCCCCACCACCCCAGCTTGACTCAGGCACTAAATAACCACTGATTCCCTCTTTTTCACGCTGGTTTCCTTTTCTACATATTTCATATCCTGACCACTGTACCACAGGCCAGGCAAACATCCCTGTGGCAGTCAGTTATGGCAAGGGCAGGATTGGGGGTGTCAGGACTGAGAGAACTGCTCTAGGAGTGGAAGTAACATAGCTTTCTAGGAAAGTGGTAGTGAGGCTGCTATAACACAGATTTCAACATATTTTTAACAAGCTCAGGCTGGTGCACGTTAATCTTGCATGTGAGGAGTTGAATGGGGGCAGCAGGCTGTGGTCTTGGAGGCATCACAAATTGGCACATTTCTGTGAAACGCTAACTTGGGCTGTAGCAAGGGGAGATTCTTGACCTGATCCTTTTTGACATGGACCTGCTGCAGCTCCAGTAGAGAGCCAGCTTGTGTTTTAAAGCTGTGCCTGGCCTGTGCTCCTCATAATCACAGAATCATATAAACATAAAATCATTTCAGTGGAAGAAGGCTTCTTAGGTCATCGAGTCCCAGCACTGCCAAGTCTACCACTAACCCATGTCCCCAAGTGCCACATCTACATGTCTTTTAAATGCCTCCAGGGATTGTGACTTTACCACTTCACTGGGCAGCCTGCTCCAGTGTTTGGCAACATTTTCTGTGAAGAAATTTTCCCTAATATCCAATTTACCTCTTCTGGTGTGACTTGAGGCATTTTCATCTGATCCTGTTATTTGTTACCTGGGAGAAGAGACCAACCCCACCTGGCTACAACCTCCCTTCAGGTAGTTGTAGAGAGGTCCCCTCCAGGTCCTTTTCTCCTGGCTAAACACTCCCTCAGCCACTCCTCATATCACAGCATTGTTGCACAAATCAGGTACACATGTCTCTACAGCCACATTTTTAAAAGTATGTTTTAAAAAATGCAACCAAATGGTCTTAAATAAACCACAAACAGCAGCAAGAGACACACACAAACCACACCAAAGGCTGCAGGCTGCCTGCCAAAACAGTACTTGAAATGCTGCTGTGTCCCAGCTCTGCTGAAGGTTGCTGCCTCTCACCCAGCACCACAGAGTGGGTGAAAAGGTCTGTCCCTGCACCTCACAATAGCTCCATGTATCCGTCTGGGAGAAAGAAATCAGTGGATTAAGACTCTGTTTGCTCTAGCTCTGAAAACTCTGCCCATGGTTGCAGCTGCTTGTTCTTGGGTAAGAAAACATTGCAGCAGGTGGCTCCTGGCCAAGCCACTGTGGGACATCACCCCCACAACTCCCACGTGCCCATGCTGGTGTCACCCCACTTAGAGATCCCCTTTCTTTGGACTGAAGAACTCCGAAGGCAGCAAGACACTGATGTTTTAGACGCTACAAAACTAGCTCTGAGGCTCCAACCCTGCAGCCTCTTTCCTTTTTCCTCCCTTGAGATGAGCCTGGACAAAGCAAACTGCACAAATCCTATTTGCACAAGGATACTGGGACACATTTTAGCACACCAAAAATCACGTGGATTGTTCTGTGCAGGATATTCAGCTTAAGAGAAAGAGGAGTTCAAGTGATTTGAAGGCCAGTTCAGCCCTGGATGCCAGACACAACTTCAGTGAAAGGCAAATTAAAAATTAGTCCTTGGGCTCTTTAGTCTCTTGTTGGCTTTCCAGCATGCCTAAACCCTCAGTTTGAGAGTACCTTACAATTTGGCAATGATACACGTGCCACTGACTGAACTAATGCATTGTATCTTAGAAAGAAAACATTAAGTCTTGATGAATGACAAGCATTTTAGAACACACTGCTCCAACTGCACTCAGTGGTAGTTTTCCTGCTGATTTAATCATCAGATTCATTCAAGTAGTTATTTTCCACTCCCTTCCTAATCTCTGGATGAAGCCTCCATTCGAAGCAAATGCTGTGTGCGTAACTTACAAACTGTGAACAATTAGCAGTCCAATTAGCAATATTTATAAGTGACAGCCTGATGGGCTGTAATAGCTGCCATCAATCACCAGAGCTGGGATAGCTCAGGAGTACCAAATCCCCCGTTGCCACTTCTCTTTCAGCGCTGGTGTTGGTTCCCGTATCCAGTAGATGCCAGCAGAGACCTAAGCAGCCAGCACAGCTGTCCCGGTAGCGATCCTGAGCAAAGCCTCCTTCTGTTAATGAGATCAACCTCTCCGCCTTCAGGACTGCTGCTTCCCACGTACGAGCGCTCAGGGCAGGGGTTGTGACTGATGCCCAAAGAGCACCTCTCCAAAACCTAGTTTGAAAGACAGATTCAACACATACTGCTCTTTGGGAAGTTTGTTGTACAGGCTGAAATGAATAATTTGGAAAGCACATCAGAAAAGTGGCGTTTTGTGCATGCAGGGCAGAGCTGCAAACCTGCAGCCCAGAGGGGCTGGTGGGATCAGTCCTAGTGCTGGCAGGGTGCTTAGCTCAGCAGCACAGCTGCCTCTTCACTCTGGATGCTTTTGTATTTTCACATGGCAACTCTGATTATTAATAATGGGTGCACATCTAGATCTGCTTGCAAAGCATTACAGAGCCACAAAGTAAGTGCTAGAAAGAAAAGGTCCCGAGTCCTACAGGAGGAATAACCCACAACAGGATCCAGACTTGAGGGACCCCATGCCCACCTGCGCTGTGCTGCTGCAAGCCTGGGGCTCCCCATGACCTGTGGGGTGAGTCCCAGTGGCTTCCCTGGGGCTAGGTGTGGGAGGACAAGGCCAGCCCTCCTCCTAGACCATGGCCAGCCCTCCTCTGTTCCCAGTTTGCAGAGGAGTGATGGGTTTTTCAATGCCATGCTGTTGGCAGGGCACTGACTGAGTCCCTGAAGCATTTGCAGTCCCCACAGCTGAAGTTCTTGGGCAACAGCTCTGCGTTTCTAGGTATTTTTTTCCTAGGAAATCACCGCTGCAAGAAGCAGGAGGAAAAGTGATGTGGAGAGAGACAGACTGTAAATCCCTCTCAGTGGCATGAAATGGATGAGTCACAGGGGAAATCAAAGTGGAAGTAGCAGAAACCGCAGGGCACAACACCAAGGCCTGCACTAATCTGTCTGGGGAGTGATGGATGGTCTCAGCCAAGAAGACCCCAGGAGGCTGTGACAGAAGGAAATTTAATGAGGGGAGCTCTTTGCTGGGGCTGTTTGTACTGGGTGGCACAGCACACCAGTGTGCCCACAGGCTCCAGGGGTGATAATAAGAGACGAGTAGGATCCAGCTGTGATTCAGCAGAGGAAGTAAATTCACCCTGAGAGGAACTGCTTGTGTAATTTCTTGACTTGCTGGCACTGAGCTCCTCCAGGTTCAGCTGGTTTCACAAAGGCAAGCACTGCCATAAGCCCACAGAACTGATTGGGGAGCAATTCCCGAGTACTTGGGATCCTTAATTTTATACATCCATTGCTCTCACCTTTATTTTTAATCTCATCTCTTGCATAGTCAGTTCAAAAGCTAATAAACTAAGGGAGCATCAAAAGGTATTCATAAGGGTGACAAAGTTTTTTTAAAAGCTTTGCTCAGACCAGAGGATTGTGCCTTTCCTCAGGGGCCTTTTGTTGTGTGCACTGAAGAGTTAAAGGTGTTTACAAAACACAGTGCACCACACATTGTCTGCTTTCCCTTCAGACACGGGGACACCTCTTCTCCTTTTCACCATAAAGAAAAGCAGAAAGATGAAGAAGTGAAGACTTTGGAGAAATCACTTAGGAAAATGATATTCCTCAGTTCCTGGGATGGATATTGGGAGTGGAAATAGTGCTGATCAGCCTTCCACACCTGGAGGAATATCCATGTTTCTCCCAGGGGCCAGAGTCAGTCTGGCTGAAGGCAGCAGGAATATCTCCTCCTGCTTCTGCCAGTAGTCCTGATGCAGAGCCTTAAACACTTTGGGTAGTGCTTGAGGGCTTGGCCAGAGGGATTCACTGAGGTGTGCATGCTCAGAGCACTTGAAAATTGTCCTCAGATTGGGGCTGCACACAGACATCAGGCTGGCTCCTATGTGAGATTATGGGTAACTCCAGGCTAGCCCAGCCCACCCCACTCCATCAGAGACCAGCTGGGAGGATGCTGCTGCTTCAAAACCCCTCTGGATGGGCCCTACAAATTAACACATCCCCCAGGGCTCATCTACCCTCAGAGTAGATGTGGACAAAACCAGCAAGATAAATTTCTCTGAAATTCATCTCCCCCTCCCAGCAATTCCCTCACGACCCCATAAATGTAATTTGCTTACCTGATTTAGCAACATACTCTGAACTAATCTCAGCATCAGGGATAAAAAATGCTCTGAGTAACCAGGTCACTTATTTTTTCCACTGGAATCTAATGTGCTGAAGCACTTGTGCCTGATCTGTGCCTGTGGCTTCTGTGCTCAGTCTGGTGCATTTTACAGAACATTTGGTAATATAGCATCCCTGAGGTCATGTCAAGTTCTGAATACAGCATCTGAATTGTGGAGTCTTTACAGAAAATGTAACTCAAATGGTGATCGCCTCCTGCTATTAAACTGGAAATATTTGCCATAGAAACTAGGTCTTGTCTGAGTGCTTCTCACTGATTTCATAGTTAAAAGGGTTTTAGGCAAAGATCAGGAGCAGGGTGAAGCACAAAACTGGGAGTTCCTTACTTTTCCTTCAGTCCAGGGGATGCTCTGCACAGAGCTTGGCAAAGTAAAGCTGTGTGAAAATACACAGGCACAAATTCAAGCAGATGCAGAAGCTGCTGGTACCCCACAGCACCCAAAGCCCAGGTAAAGCCAGGGGCACTGTCCCAGCCCAGCTTACAGCAGAGTCCTGGCAGGCCAAAGGCATGGATTAGGCAGCAGGAACAAAGCTGTGTCCTCCAGGCTTGCTGTGGTGATGCCCAGGATAATCCTGGTTTAGAGCAGCTCTGCTTGCTGTTGCCCAAACCCAAAACGTGTGTGTCCTGCCCCTCCTGCAGAGCCACCTCTGAGCTGAGAGCACAAGAGCAACTACTGGAATATGGGCCAATAAAGAAAGTAATGGAAAAATAGCAATTTCAATGACTTACCTTAACAGAGTTGCCCTGGAAACCGGGAAACTCCAGCTTAATTTCAAATTCATTCCAGTGTGCCAACAGAGTGCATGCAAAGTGTAAGGAAAGCTGGGTAGAAACAGGCTCCCAACACAGACCCTGGCACTGGGGCAAGCCCTGGGGGCACTGTGTGGAGTGGGGAACTCCGTGGTAATTTCAAAAGCCATGGAACTAAGTTCAGATGACCCATGAAACTGATTTGAGTTAGTTTCTCTTACACACACGTGCATTTTTGGTGCCTGCAGGTGCACACATAGTGCATCAGCCTGAAGTCACAGAGAAGCCACAGGCTGTGACCTTTGGCTATTTGACTCGAATTACAATGGAGAGAATTAAAATTAGCCCTCTTCAGCCATGCTAGGGGAAACTTACATAGAAAATTTAGCATGAGAACTTTTCAGACCACAGCAGAGATCACGGAGGAAAACGAGAAGCGGAATTGATTCTGTGCTTGACAGCTCTAAAATGCTGAGTTGGAAAGTGCCAGCAGATGGCACTTTGCTCAGCCGTGGCTGAGGCTCTGGTGGGGCCCGGCAGCACGGGATTTCTCCCTGGCTTACCTGCACACCCTCATCAACCCTGGTTTAAGGCTAAAAATGACACAAAATCCTCAGAGGTTTCAGGTCAGAGCACTTCTGATTCAAACAGAGAACTCTCCTTTTCACTTGCATCTACTGGAGGACCCTGAGCAGTGCCAGGGAGAGAGCTCACAGGAGAGATGTCTGCAGGATTTGCTGCAGGAGATGGGGTGGAGATGGGGCTCATCCCCTCCCTCCTGCATCCATCACCTTTATGTCCATCCACTTGGTCTCTCCTGTCTCCCCCAGAAGCAAAACTCGAAGAAGGTGTTCACCCAAAGCACAGGCTGGTACAGAAATAACCAGCTTTTATGGGAGTTGAGAATCATAGGATCAGGGAATTGTTTGGAATTACAGAATCGTTTAGATTGGAAAAGATCTCAAAGATCATTGAATCCAACCATTCCCCCAGCACTGCCAACCTCACCACCTAAACCACGTTCCCAAGTGCAGTATCTACATGGCTTTTAGATAGCTCCAGGGATGGTGACTCCACCACTGCCCTCAGCAGCCTGTTCCAATGTTTGGTACCCCTGTGGACAAAGCACTTTTCCCTAATATCCAATGTAAACCTGCCCTGGCATAACCTGAGGCTGTTTTCTCTTGTCCTGTTGTTTGTTACCTGAGAGAAGAGAGCAACCCCCACCTAGCTACAGCCTCTTGTCAGGGAGCTGTAGAGAGTGAGAAGGTCCCCCCTGAACCTCCTTTTCTCCAGGCTGAGCTCCCCCAGCTCTCTCAGCTGCTCCTCATCAGACCTGTGCCTGCTCCTGTGGCACTCCAGCAGTGCCAGCCCTGCACAAGGACTGCAGATTTGATTGGGCTGTGTGCTAGTGATGATGGCAAAGCGTGGTTTTACCCCAGAGCATCTGCTTGAGGTGTGACATGGGCACTGGCAGCAGGGACAGGGCCAGGTCCAACCACAGCACAGGTGGGAGCAGAACTGGCGACATCCCTGCTTTGCTTACCCTTTCCTGAGGGTCTCCAGCAGAGACATCAAAGTCTGACAGGTCCATTGGCCCCGCTGTCCCTTTTCTTGGGGGTAAATAAATAGTCCAGAAGTCCAGTGGCACAGAGCAGTGATGCTGCCAGCGGCATGGGAGCTGGGTGTGTCTCCCTGCCCAGCCGTGCCTGCCCTACCTGCTGAGCTGGGCTTTGCATGCAACGCTGTGCCTGCACCAGGCCATTGCCACAACCCCTTGACTCATCTTTTCCAAGCTTGGGGCGCGATGCCAAGGACAACAGGCTGAGTGCGGGAGGTGACACCTGGCACTCCTCGCTCCGGCAGGACTCACCATCGCACCGGCCTTCGGCAACGCGGAAAGCTGCCGGGCTGGAGCGGAGCACAGCCAGGGCTGGCTCAGCAGGTTTGGTGCCACCAACACGGGTGGCCCCATGGGACAATTCCTCCAGGAGCGCCGTGCCCGGCAGCTTCCCTGGCCCCGGCGGGTCTGGGCGGGTTTGGATCATCCAGCACACAAGGGTGTGCTGGCTCATGGCTGCAACTGCAGGGAACAGCCAGGATTTGGGGCACAGGAGCCTTTTTTCAGGTGAAAACCCAGCCAGCCAGGACGTCAGTGGACATGGGCTCTCACAGCACAGCTGTGCCAGTCCAGTGCAGCACCCACCCTGGTCCCCTTTCCTCTGGGATGACAAATATTGTATCTGAAATTTTGTGTTCTTAAACCATAGATGCTGCTAATCCAGCCACACTGAAGGGTTTTAAGGCTAGGAAGCTTGCAAGTCATTAGGATTTTCTTTTTCCTTTAAGTATCTCAGTTGAATAAAAAGCTCGGCCCTGACCTTGCTCACATCTCCCACCACCACCTTGCCCCCATCCTGGGGACCCTCCTCTGTCACACAATGGCCTGGCCCAGGGAACCTGCAATCTGCCATAAACTTTTATTTCAGGTCCTCATTGGGTTGTGGGGCTTGGCTAGCTTGTTCACATCTATTTATGGACAAACCCAGACCAGCCCTATGCTTGGGGCCTGGGGATTTATGATGGGAAGAGCAGCTGAAGCCATTCCTGCTTCCCTCGGGTCCTGTCACCACACAGCCCTGGGCTGCTTTCCCATGGCATCACCAGCCCACGAATGCCAGGGGTGGTGATGGAAGCCGTGCTCCATGCCAGCCCCAATCCAACATGGGAAACCCATGGGTCAGAGCATAAGGCAGATGCTCCCACTTTGGGGTCTGGGGGTTTTGGGTGCTGCAAAATTCACTCAAGAGCATTGGAAAAAAGAAAAGTAACACAGAGCACGGATGGGAAGGTGTGTGGGAAAGGAAAAGCTGAGCAGGAATAGGCCAGGAGGGGTTTGGACTGCTGCCAAGGAAACATCATTAGATAGGCTTGCTAGAGGCACAGTGGCCAGCTCAGCCAGCACTTCTCCTGGAAAAAGGGACAGGATCCAATCCCATGATGAAAAACCGACTGCTGCCTCAATGCAGGATCCTGGAAAAGCCCCAGTGGGCTTTTTTTTTTGAGAAATTCCCACCAAGGTGGAAACAGGCATCAGCAACAGTAAAATGTGGAGATATGAATGGGGTCACCAACTGGGAGGCATTTCAGAACCCACATGTGGGCAACAGTGAGGATGCTGCAACCCTGGAGGGTGGAAAAACCTGGTCCTCCTAAAAGCCAGTACTCAGGGAAAGGGTGAAGGGGTTATCAGTCTCAGAAATGCCTACAAACACACCCAAAAAATGAGGGGGTTATCAGTCCCAGAAATGCCTGCAAACACATCCAAAAAAGAGCAACCCTCAGAGAGCCTCTTCTTCAACACCTGCCTCAATTCCTAAATATCCCATTTTTTTCCCCTAAAAAATAACTCACGCCTCTGCCATGTACACTCACCGAAATCGTTTTGCTTTATTGCATATTGCCATCTTAGAAAATGTACAGTCTCATAACATTACACAGCATTTCCCACTAGCTAGAACTACTAACATCCTTGCACCTAACAGACTACCTTAGTCACTACGAAGCTAATAAGGTCCAAGACATAAACTTTCGTTTACAAATTATTATGGAATTTTTTTCTTGTTTTGTTTTTGGCATTATTAAAAAAAAAAAATCATCTTTAAAATACACACCCAAGAGAAAAGAGTGGCTACTTACACCAGCACCCATCTAAAAGTAGTTTTCAACAATGGCACATGGAATTACCTGCACACAGCCTTTGTATTTATTTATAGAGATATAATATTTTTTTCTTTTTTCTATTTTTTTTTTGAAAGAAAACAAAGAAATGGCAAAGTCAGCCTTATAATCAGGCTGTTGTAAAACAATTAAAAAACAAAAAACAACCCAAGAGGTTTGGAAGGGCAAGAGGAAATCTGTCAGGAAAGGTCCTGATGTGGCACTGGGGTTGCAGAGGCAGGAGCCAGGGTGGGTGCTGGCACCCAGGGACCCCGGGAGGAGATCACCCTTTCTGACCCCCACCACCCGTCCAATTAAACACGTGTGACCAACCATTCCTTAAACCATCAGAAGCCAAACATTTTTTTTAACCTTTTTTTTTCCTTCTTATTTTATGTATTTTCAATTCCCCCCATAGTCCATTCCCTCAATTGTATCAGCCCCATTTTTTTCAGCCATAAATAAAAAATATAAATAGAGGCACTTTAGTTAAGGAATAGTATTATCATTACCTTTTGTCTTTATTTCCCCCTCCTTCTTAAAGCAAAGTGCTTAACTCCACCTTTGAACATAATCTGCAGGTTTTGCAGCTGCTTGGATATGAGGTGCTGGCCTTTATTTTTGCGCTTACCTGCTTTACTTATTACTGCTTTAAATGCTACTCAGAAAGTCTTTTTTTTTCTCTTTTTTTTTCTTCTTTTTTTTTTTTAAATCTACAGTGCGTTAAACGTTGCAAATGAAGAAAAGAACAAAATGGTAAAACCACAGCTCTTGACAACTCTGCTTCGAGAGAGATTTCACAGCTTTCACTCAGCACACAGACCCCGTGGCCTTCAGGTGCTTAGAACCATATTTTTTTATACAAATTAGTTTAAACAGCACTTTTGCTATACAGTACATATAGTTAACTGACATCCCATACCCCACCAGTAATACCGATTATCTGACAAAAGAACAACCAACCTTATTTCAAATAGTGTTAATATCTAGTGCAACAGGGACAAACTCATCTCTCCACAGGAAAAAGAACAAACAAACAAACAAAAAAAAAGATCACAAAAGTATTGGTGGTATAAAAAGGTTTTGTTTTGCTTTCTTAAAAAACATACCACAAATAAATAAAAGTAAAAAGTAACAGTCCTCTATATACTCAGCATAATTTAAGAATAGAAATGTTAATATGTTAATGGTGGTTATTTTTTATTCTCCAATTCTTAATTTTCTAAACCCTTAAATTATTACTCCCTGAGAGCTCTGAATTACTTTTATTATTGTCTCTTTTTTTTTGTCTTTTTTTTTTTTTGGACTGACATTTGACAGGTAGTTCTGCTTACAAATTTGCAATGACAATGAACAGCAAATCAGTCAAAAAAAGGACCTGGCTAAGAGACGAGTGTTTCTTGGCATCGCTGCTTCTGTGTGTCCGAGAAAGAAAAAGGAAAAGAAGGTGGGTGAAAGCTGGTGGGTTTTACCCCAACCCCTTTGTATTTCAGAGACCTTTGGTCCTGACCCACCTTGACAGAGGATACAGTTTGTCCCATTGAACAGAAAGCAAGAACAAAAGTTACAACGCAAAAGTTTATGCTCTTCGTCTCCTCCGAGAACCGAACCTTTCCCACCGTCTTGGGCCAGAAAATGTTGCAAAAGTATAAATACATCAGTGTGGCGTTACAGCAAGAAGCACTTTGGGGTAAAGTTTGTCCTTTACCAAGGTGGCAGCAGGAGGAAAAAGAGCGTTTCCCAAGGATGACGGGAAGAGCATCGCCGGGAGCGCCCGCGGCGTCGGGCTCGGGAACCAGCGCGAACGCACAGATCTGCGAGTTTCTCAGAATAATCACAACAATGAGAGAAAACAAACAAACAAACAAACAAACAATGGATTAAAGTTCAGTCAACTTTGCTTTTTTTTTCTTTTCTTCTTTAAACCGCTTGGCTTGTGTGCAAGGCGTCCCCTGCAAACGGCCCTGGGGGGTTCCGAGCAGGAGAGCAGCAGGAGGCAGCTTCCCGTCGGCTTTGGGGCCACGGGGACAGCCAGCGGCTCGGGGTTGGGTCCTCTCTTGCTCCACGGACGCGGCATTGTGCTTGTGCATGGGGAGAACTACTTTTCGGAGTGGGGAGGAGGCGGTGCTGGCTCTCACCAACGTGAGCTGCCCACGCACCTCCCTCCACACCCCCCGACCCGGCTATATACACAGTATATACACACACACACTCGCCCGCGGGGACAGAGAGCGTGCCACTGTTCCGCTTCCAATCGCAAGGCAGTGTCATGGAAACAACAACAAAAAAAAAAATCAAACCACAGCCACTTCAGAAAGACTGACCCACGTGTCTTTTGCTGGGTTTTGTCGTCAGTTTGTTTCTCAGAAGTTGAGCTTGGTGATGGGCCTCTCGCGGCCGCTCTCCGCCAGCTGGTTGGTGATGCGCTTGCGGTTGCGCTTCAGCTTGGTGAGGTCCTTGTCGAAGACTTCGCCCGAGCGCAGGGCAGACACCAGGTCATCGAACTCGCCGCTCTCCTCCCCGGTCTCCTTCGCCTTCCTCGCCTTGCGCTCCCGCTCCCGCTGCTCCTTCAGCTGCAGGTCACGGCGGCGGGGGGGAAAGAAGACATCTCAGTCTCACACAGGTCGTTGTGGGGATGCCCAACACATGCGTGGTGATCCCCAAACTAGCACATGCATGGTGATCCCAAACTCATGGGACAAGGGTGGCTTCCCACCCCAGTGCTTAGCACTTGAGAGCTGGTCAGGGTTATTGATAGACCACATCCCTGAAAGTGCTCCAAGATGAGGTTGGACAGGGCTTGGAGAAACCTGGGATAGTGGAAAGTGCCCCTGCCCATGGCAGGGGGGTTGGAACTAGAACTAGGTCCCTTCCAACCCAAACTATTCTCTGATTCTGAGATTCTATGATACAAGCCATGGGCTGAGGGCCACAGCCCCATGGCTGTGGCTCGTGGGTCACAGCAGCCCCCAGACAGCACCAGCTCTGCTGCATGTTTCAGCTCCAAGATCTCACCAACCCAAGGTCATTAGTTAATCAAGTAATCAAAAGCAAAAAAACCAGTGGGTCTAGGACCACAGAAGCTCCCTTTCCCATCTTCAGTGCTCCCTGTGCCACTGTGGCCACCAGGGGGACATCATGACACGGTTGCCACTCCCAGGTGCCCTGAGGGTGCTGCTGGACTCGCCGGCATGTGCTCACCTGTGCCTCCATGCGCGCCCGGCGCTCCTCCTCCTCCTTCCTCTTCCTCATGTTCTCGTTCTCCTGCTTGGCCTCGGTCACAGCTTGAAGGAACTGGTCAAAGATGCCAAAGAATTCATCAGGCTGCATTTTGTCTGTGTCTTCTCCAAAGTGCTTCACAGCCTTGGAAAACTGGAAGAGAGAAGACAAAGGTGCGTCACTCTTCGATAAATCCACTGGACCGGTGAAACCTTCGACCTGATGGAGCAGAGTGAAACACTTCCAGCAGCCATGGCAGAGAGCAGGGCCTTGCCTCATCGAGCATTGATTTAAACCTGAAACAAATCACCTGATGTGTTACCTGCTGCCCTGCAAGCACCGACCTGGATCACTCTCCAGCCCCCTCTCCCCATCTTGCCTCTGGCTCTGCTGAGCCTCCCCTGCCCCAGCAGCACTTTATTAACTAAGCAGCAGTAAAAACAAGGAAGCAAAATACTGTGGGACTGAAGACATAAAACTAATAGTAAACACGGCAGGGGAAGGGAAACTTGCACTTTTAAGTTTTTCTTTGAAGTATTTTTGGGGTATTATTTATCACTGCCACATGCTCTGCTATTGAAACCAAATGTGTTGGTGAAACTTCTAAAAGAGATTTCTGCCCAGGCTCAGGCACAGCCCTGGGCAGGGAAAGAGGGAGTTTTCCGGCCTCTTGTGCTGTTTGCACATCATTAACGTGAGGGAGTCGAATGAGGCCATAGCAGAGGTCAGAACAGGACATCCACGACCTGCCAACATGTCCCGGTCCCCAAGCAGCCCCTGAGTTGTCCTTGGGACTGACACTCTTTGTTCTCACTTCCAGCTTGAAGGAGACTCTTTGTGCACACTAAGTTTGTTAAAATTGTGAAGGCACATTCTAGAGATAAGCACACTTAAAAGAAAAGAAAAACAAAATCAAAGCACCAACAGATTTATTAGTTGCTTTGATTTTGCAGGGTAGGCCAAGAGGAACATTTTTAAAGCCTGCCTGTATGATTTAGTTTTATTTGCAGGGGTGCCCCAAGCTCTTCAAAAGACATTTAGTGCATTTTTATTTCTTTGTTTACCTAAGAGACTTAACACTTCAAAATGCAGGGAGGAATCTGAGAGGTGCCACTATATAAGTCAATACAACTGAGGTTAATCTTGCTGATTTTAATCAAGATACTAAAATTCTCTGCCATGTTACAAGAGATTCTGGTGGGAGAGCAAAGGCTGAAAACGTTGCCCTCATGTGATATAAAGTTATAAAACAGGGATGCTTCTACTTTCCTAAGAGAAAATAGGAACATAATTTGAATCTGGACATGTGTTTAAAAAGCAAAGAACTGGAGTGTTCCATACAGCCCATCTCACCATGGGAACAGCTGCAAATTTCTTCAGAGTGGACTTCCATGGATGCTGGGGAGGATGACAAGACCTTCTCTTCCAGATCCAGCCAAGTCAGCAGAAGATAATACAGTTTGCAGAGCATTTGTCACCATCTCCACAGTCCTAACTCACTGCAGAGAGTATCTGCCAGCTTACCATCAACAGTCCAAAAGGGTGGCCTGCGTTAGCCATGGACTCAGGAAGGGCCATCATAATGCCCAAGCATGGGTCAGAAGGCCAGTGCCAAACAGACACAGGAGAAGGAGGTGAGGCTGAAAAGCTACTCAGATCTCAGGAACATTGGTGGCCTTACCAGCTCTTTCGCTTCCGTCAGGAGATCTTCGACATCTGAGAAGCTGAAGCTGGCCAATGTGATGAACTGGCTGACGACAGACACAAACTTGTCACCTGCTTTCTGAACCTGAGACTTCTGGAAGTCCAGCTCCTTTGAGGGGGGGAAAAAAGGTAAATCTGGTCAGGCCCTGGCTGGTGAGGGGTGCAAATACCACTGGCCTCTGGTAGTGCCATTGGGAGTGTGCCTGCATCAGTGTCAGGGGTCCTGCCAGCACCACCACTGCCGCTCCCCCCTGCCATGCATGACACCCTGGATTACACTGAAGTAAGCTTTTAAGCCAAATCCTACAGGAAAGCTTATGAAAGCAGGATAATTCAGCAAGACAGTGTGTCCTTTGGGATACCTCCACCATTTCATCACCCCTCCAGCTGGGCTGCAGAAGTGCTCCCCAGCCCTCTGCAGTTTTACAGCCAAGGGGAGACCACTGTGCACATCAGGGGTCCTCCATGGGCATCATCACTAGGCTTAGTCAGCCTCCCTTGATGCATTAGACACAAACCATGCATTGTGCCTAAACACACATGGTAACTTCAGTGCCAAAACAGCCCTGAGAGGACAGGCACACGTGCAGGGCAGGAAGGAAAGGCAAACAGATCTCCAGGATGTGAGATAAAAGCAGCTTCGCTGGGAGCTCCCTGGCCTGCCTCCCCAAGGAGGGATGCCGTGCTGCTCAGAGCCAGGCTGGACTATATTCCATTTAAATAATACTTACAGTCTCCACCGCTCTCAGGCCGCTTCTCAGAGTGTTTATTTCTTTCTCCAGCTCGGTCATGCTGTTGGAAATAGCAGGATGTTAATTTTCAGCCTTTCCCAGCAAGATCTACAGCTTTCTGACCAACTTGACCATGGTTTTCCCACTGAAAAGACCCCAACCCTGCCCACATTGCCTCCTTTTTGCAGATCAGCGTGTCTTGAGCAGCAAATCTGGCTGACAGCCTCTAAGCTGGGACTATCTCAAAGTGGCTGCAGTTGCTTGTTTCAAAGGAAAGCACTTTCCAGTATTTTTAGTCAAAAGGACTGTGCAGGTTTAGCAAGCTCAGCAGCCTCCAGCCCTCTCCAAGAGGAAAGAGGGCTCAGGAGAGGGCCTTGCTGGGCACAGATTTCTCTCCAGGGCCAGCAGTGGATGGGATCATTGTCCCAGTGCACAGAAGGCAGTTTTTCAGGGTACCACGGCTGGGTGAACACCAGGCAAAGCATCCTTCCGAGCAGCGAGGCTTTCACAAGGAGAGACAGCCCAAATATAGAGAAATAAAAATAAATCACCACGTCTGGCGCTGGCTTTGTTTACACAAGGCTCAAGCCCCTGATGAGCTTCAAATTCAAGTGCTTACGGGTTTCTACCACTACGTCTGAGGGGAAGCTTTCTCACAAAGGCTCGGTGACCACAGGCTTGATGCCTTTCCAGGGGTGTCTGTGCGAGGGCTGGGGTCCCTGGAAATGCTGACGCCGGGTCATGGGGCAAGCATTCCTGGCAGGTTTAGTCTGGGAAAATGCAGTTTTGGGAGCCCTGTGCTCCAGCAGTTCATTACCAGTGGTGGGATTGACAGAGGCGGCAATTTCTGCTTCACAGCTGCAGGGCTGGGGGGAATTCAGGGTTTTCCAGAGCTTTACGAACTTTTTGGTTTCGCTCTAGATTGGACCAAACCCAAATGTTACATATGGTGTCCAGTTTAGAGAGAAATTATAAAGTTTAGAGGGGTAAAGAAACCCTCCGTGCAGGCGTTTTCTTTCCCATACATGTGTCTGTGCAACAGCTGCAGATACTGGAGCATGGGAAAGCCGGAGCGTCCACCGGCAGGGAGCACGTCCTGCTCAGCCCTGCCCTCAGCTGATGCCTACAAACCAAGCACCTAACACCCACAGAACTATGGAATATCCTGAGCTGGAAGGGACTGACAAGGATCTCTAAGTCAAACTCCTGGCCCTGCACAGCCCCAAGAGTCACACCCTGTGCCTGAGAGTGCTGCCCAAATGCTTCTGGAGCTCTGTCAGGCTCGGTGCTGTGATCAGTGCCCTGGGGAGCCTGTTCCAGTGCCCAACCACCCTCTGGGAGAAGAACACACTGCCCTGCACGCCAAGATTTGTCCTGTCACTGTGCTCAATCCCAATGGCTGATGATTATTTTATATTTTATACATGAGGATGCTTGTTTTGTCCAGTAAACATTTTCCTTGGGAACCCACCACTGCTACAAGAGACCTTTGAAGCTTGGAATAACCTCGAGCCACTGTAAACTCTCTGTGTATTTCATAGAACCATGGAATGGTTTGGGTGGGAAGGGACCTCAAAGCCCATCCAGTTCCAACCCCCTGCTATGGGCAGGGACACCTTCCACTATCCCAGGTTGCTCCAAGCCCCATCCAACCTGGCCTGAAACACTTCCAGGGAGGAGGTACCCGCAACTTCTCAGGGTAACCTGTTCTAACTGCACCCTCTCTAAAGAGGTGCAGTTTCAGCCCCTTTAGATGTCCACATTCAACACAAATATGCCCTGGCTGCAGAAACACGTGATTTTTGCTGCTCATGTCCCTGAAGCACCAAAGCCTGCAAGCTCCTGCTGGAGTTTAAAACCAAAACAGAGCCTCATTGATTTCAGAGGTAATTCAGCACATACTTGAGGGCTTTGCAGGGCAACAGCAGATTCCTCCTGAACTTAAAGGTTCAGCCTCTGTTTAAGGGCTTTGCTGAACTGGGACAGCCTGTTCCCAACAGGTCACCGGGCAGGGTTAAAAAGCTGGCTGCAAACCCCACAAACTCCACGTTTGCTGGTAAAACGAGGGGCAGGCAGGACCTGGATGCAGGTGAGCACCTCACACAGCTGCCTGGTCCTGCCCGTGCTGCAGGCAGAGCCTCCCTGGCACATGAAGATAAACAGCTGCCCTTTATCTGCAGCCACACCGCAACCGCTTCCTCCCGCATTACTTAACGTACCATTAGAAATTAATTAAATGCTTTTGCGGTGAGATAACAACAGGAAGCGGCTGCTCCAAGCAGCTCTCCTCCCTCAAGCTCAGAAGTTTAGAGCCTTTGCTGCAAGGGCTGTGATTTAAAGCTGCCAGGTGATGTTTGTTTCTGAGTCCTGGGCTGCTCTGGGCCGGCATGGCCACAGCATGGGATAGAGCACAGGAACCAGGATCTGGCCAGGAGGGGTGGGTGGGGTGACATAGAAAAGCAGGCTGAAACGAGGGGAGAGGCACTCCCAGTGCTCCCTAAGTGCCACCTCAATCCCTGCTTACTTGACTTTGGCTGCCTGGGGGATGTCTCGCAGCTCCTCATGCAGGCGGAGGACTTTGGGGTATTTCTTCTCCACAACAGTGATGAGATAGTGCAGCAGGGTGATGTTCCTAGGAAAGAGGAGCAGAGAGGTCACTGTGGCAGCATCCTGGGGAGTTCATAGTTCAATCAAACCCCCTGGTTAAATCCCAAACCTGGTAATGAATGTTTGAGGATTTCTGCAAGGATGCTGCTTTCTGCCTGTGTGGGGGCACAGGATGGGTCGGTCCCACACACAGCCACAGTTCAGAGTAGCCTGGTCCCTGCAAGCAAGGGTCCTCCACAGGAGGAACCCAGGGGAGATGACTTGAGTGTCACTGCTCTTGTCCTCCTCTGCCTTTACTGATGGATGAGACCAGGCAGCTTTGAGATCTGATCCAGCTCCTCTCGCTCTGTGAACAGAGTTCAGCAGGGCAGAGCAAACCAGGCGATGGCTGCATCAGCATGGGAGAGCAGCAGAGGGGGTTCCCACGGAGAAAAGCCCCTGGAAACCTTTTCTCTGGCTCTTGGCTTCTTCAAAGGGGTTAAAAAGCATTTGGAAGATGATCCTACTAATCAGTCTTGGCTGCAGTTTAGCCAGCCCAGGAAGGAAAGCCCCATCAATCCCTGCACTGATCTGCAGCTCGGCTTCCCTCGAAAATTGACCTGCTCAAAAAATGCACACTCACATCACTGGATGAGCCAAACTGGGCAGCAGGAGGAGGGGACTGCTCCCACATACCCGTGTCCCAGAGGTCATGCTAATGACCCCTCCATTCCCCCCACATCCCTGGGGCCCATGGATGGTACCAAGGATAAGGGCAGGGGCTGCTCACTTGTCAATGCTGGACTTGGTGTCTGCAATCTTGTTGAGGCTGGAGATCTTAAACCCGAAGGCGTTGCCCCTCTGGCCCTTGTTCATGTAGTTCCCAAAGGCCAGGACCACCTCCAGGAGCTGCTGGAGGCTGCTGCTCTGCAGCACTGCCTTGGAGCCGGCACGGATGGCTGAAAGCAGAGAGGGGTGGGACATTACCCCCTGCCACAACAGCCCACCACCAGCAACCCCTTCAGTACCCCCAAAGAGTACCACCAACTCCTTCCCTTCCCCTGTGTCACTGCAACCTCTACATGGACCAGGCTCATCCTGGCATGGAGGATGCTCTTCCTGTGAGCGATCCCTGTGCTGGCACAGAGTCCCTTAGCAGGTCTGGTCACTTGCCTTCCACCTTGGGTTTGACCTCTGCAACTCTCTCTGCAAACTTCTTCTTGAAGTAGAGGGACTGCAGCCTTTGCTGATAATGGTTTATCCTGGAAAACAAAAAGGAGGTGCAGGTTGAGCTTTGCTTGCTCCAGGCAGAGCTCCGTTGCTCCACTGCTCACAGCTGTGCTTACAAAGCACGCTTTAGCCAGGGTGATTAAAAAATAATGACCCCTTTTCTCCCTGAAACTGTGCTGGGATGGGAAAAATTGACAACTGAAGCTACAGCTGTCCTGGGGCGGATCCCAGTGGGTTCTTTAAGCACATGCTTAAGCCTATCCTTAACTCAGCAGGTTCAACAAGTGGATTTTTACACCCTATTGGTATGAACAAACAGTTCTTTCACAACCACTCCTAAGCAAAGGTGCTGATGAGGTCTGGGCTTCCCATGGCTTTGTGATGAGCTGCAGCTGGAGAGAGGCTCACCTATGACCAGAACTAATGAAATTGGACCTTCTGATCATCAAAATGATGGCCTGGGCTGGAAAGCCCCTTTCCTGGGCAAGTCAGGGATGGCTCTGTTCATGTCAGTTGTGTTTAGGCTAAACAACATCTCACTTGTATGCACATGGCAGTCTGATTTGAGTCACTTGGACCAAGGACCCAGGGGAGACATGCTCACATACAGGGCCATGTTGTACTAATCAGAGGTGACAAAGACATCACACTCGGTTACAGACCACAAGGCAAATTAAAAAGCCGTGCTGGAAATCAAGGAAAAACATTCGCATCAGCACATTGTGCTTTCCAAAGGATGAAGGCATGGGAGCAACACTTGGGCGAGAGTCTGTGAAGAAGAAAGGTGACCTGTGATAGAAAAGCTAATTCTGAGCATCACTGAGCCCCGAGGGCTCAGGTCTGAACTTCACAGCTCCATCCTGCCTGCCTCTGACACTGAGCAACCACACGGCGCATCGCCCCGGTGCTCATCAGTGCGTTTCTCGGGGAGGACGGGAGCGTTTCTATTTTTGATCTCCCAGCGCAATCTCGAATTGTAAAACTCGCTGACCTTGCCAACAAGTGACTTGCTTCAAGTTCAGCTAAGAAATTCAAAGAGCTAAATGCTCAGTTCAATTTAAATAAGGAGCTTCAATATTTTAACCCAGCACCTCTAGAGGATGTGCATGCAATAGATAAGGTTATTCTTCCCTGAAGACTCCTAAATCTTAAATGATTGCTACCAAGAAGAAATGATGATTCCTTCCAGTCTCATATAGTCTCAGGAGCCCTGGGGATGAGTCAGTCCTGAGGTGAGGACTGGGACTCATCTACATAGCAGGGCAAAATGTACATACATCAGGCATGAATATTCATTAGGATGAAAGGGAAAGGAGCTTTGTGTTACCATTCTGACAGCACTTCCCACCTGGGCCACGAGGAATCATAGAATGGTTTGGGTTGGAAGGGACTGAAAGTTCATTTAGTTCCAACCCCTCTGCCCTGTAGGGACACCTTCCACTAGACCAGGTTAGATCACAGAATGTCAGAATCATCAAGGTCAGAAGAGACCTTCAAGATTATCTCATCCAACCATCAACCCAGAACCACCACAATCACCCCTAAACCATTTTCCCTGAATGAGAGGGAAAATGTGTTGGGATATGATGTGGGAAGGAAACACCTCCCACCAGAGAATCTACCTCCCTATCCCTCTCCCCTGCTCTGTCCAGCTGCTGCTTGTATAGGAGCACAACCCTGATTTTAGGAGCACAGCCATCACAAATTTGGAGCACCTTGCGGGCCCTGCCATCTGCTTGGCCCACTCATTTCTTGATGTGAACAACAGCAAGAAGGGCTTATTTCCCAAGCAGGCTCCATGGAACACCCACCTCCCGACCAGCCCGTGCAGCCACTGGCCAAAATGTGTCCCCTGAGCCACCAACCTGCTCATTTCGAAGAGGAACCGGTCAGCCTTGGCCATGCGGTCCAGCTCGTGCTTATGCTCTTCCAGCAGGTCAATGTCACCCTTCTCAGGAACAAACTTCAGGAGCTAAACAAGAGAAAGCACAGTGGTGCACATGAGCCAAAGAGTGATTTATTTCCTTAAATCTAACACCTTTTCAGCAAGTACAGACAGTGGCCCTGAGGCACCTGTGAAATAAGTGTTACTGCTGTCCCTGTGACCTTCCTCACACTACTCCATCACACCAGTGTCTTTTGCCTCTGCCCTGCCATCACTCTGCTTTTACAACAGATGTACTAAGTCTGCTCCAAGGAGGTTTCAACATCAGCTCTGCCAGAGGAGATGTCAGTCAGGGACTCCCATTTGCTGCAACTCTACTTATTAGCAGATGGAAATTTTGTGCAATGAATCCTCCCACGTCTCTGCTCAAAGTGCAATTACCAGCTCAGCTTTAAGGACAGGTGAGTAACATGCTTCTGAAGGGACTCAGATGGGATGAAAAATGGGATTCCCCTTTTGAGGACTGCACAAATACTGCCTAAGCTTTCAAAAATAAATCATCACTGAGCACAGACTTCAAGCTGCAGCCACAAAACAGGCAATTGGCCCCATCTCAGGGTCCCAGGGCAGACCTGGGTACAGGTATGGCACATGGGGGCCATGCTGCTCCCAGCACTGATGCCATGACCAAGCTGCTGCTCCAGCCCACCTGGGTGGTTTGTCAACATGTGGCTGGTAAATAATATGGGGCCTGACACACTCCAGGCTGTGCTTTGCTCCCAAGTACTTTGCACAGCGTCGTCTCAGCATGAGGCAACCACAAAGGAGCATGAGACACGTTGCCCACCTGTTCCAGCATGTCTTTTGGGAGGTCCTCCTGCTCATCCATCGTCAAAATTGCTCGTTTGATCTCCTCATTCGAGAGTTTCAGCCTGGGAGGTGGAGGGAAAGGAGAGTTATTCCCAGCCCAGCAATAGGGGAAGGTTCAGGAGCATTTCCTTACACACCTGTGCAACAACTTAACCCCCAGCCAGCAGCAGCACCACAAACAGCTCTACCCAGCACGTTATGAAGAAGGATGTGTGAGAAATGTGGTAGGACTGTGCTCTGCCAAGGTTCAGCACAGCACAGAGCAGCCCTGGCCCTGCTGCAAACAGGGGGTCAAACCTCCCCAGCCAATTCCCTCTCCCCACACCGCAGCTGCCATTCCCTATCTCCCTGTTTTATAGTACTTAATGTAAGGGTTGTAAGCAGTACATTAAATATCCCACTTTCATGTGTAACTCTTGCCTACAGCAATGCTGCTCCTGCAGTTCCAGCAACCCCCAAAGGCCACGGGGCCAGGGGGTCACGTTCCCACTGGCAGCACAGCCCAGCCCAGGCTCAGGTGTGCAGCTCAGCACTGCCCCTGCTGAACCCACTGCCACAACCCTGAAGGAAAATCTGGCCAATTTCCACTGCTGTTCTTGGATTTAAACATTGCCTCTCCCACTTCTCCCGACCACCTTCGGCTGAAGTCTTCCTCCAGGACGAAATGAGAAGGAAATCCAAAATTTGGACAAGCAGATGCTCAGCACCCCAGGAAACCCATCAGTTTGGTGTCCTTTGGAGGGGTGGGGATTCAATGCGCTTCGAAGTGTGAGAAGCTGGAAACCAGCCTCTCCTCCACCTTTTTCTTCCTCTACTTCACCTAACAGGAATTGAAGACGCAGCCTCAAATTGGAGATCTCCAAAACCACAGACCACTGTGTCACAGCAGGCACCACCAGGCTGGGCTTTCCTGGCAGGGATCTTTCTGCCAGCAGCCCACACCGAGGCTGAGGCAAGAGAGAGATGGAAAGACGCCCTCGGCTTCTCCTGAGCTAGAGCAGCCATTAATTACAGTTTAATTCGACTGCAGCACTCCCAGGAACCGCTCCCTGCAAGGACTTTGATTGCAAAACCACACGTATTTTTCTTCTTCTTTGCGTTGTGGTCTATAAAATAATCTAAATTAAATAAAGGGAAAACCCAGAAACTCCTGCAACTCTGTTTACCAACATCCTCTCCCTCGCCCAGCGTGCAGTCGTGGTTAAAGCCATTGCAACAGATCCAGTTTAAAAAATGTAATTAATTCCTAATTCCTTGTACTTGCATGCAGAGAAAAACCGCGGAGTTGAAAAGACCTGTCTGAGGAACCCCATGGCCCCAGTATCGGTGATCAGTGCTGCCAAGGGATGCTGAAACACTGGATGTGGCTCAAAGGAATGAGCTGAAACCAGAAACACACCCTACAGCAGGATGTGAGACCTTGGAAGTCAACCTGATCAGCAGATGAAAAAGAAGATCGGGAGCTGACTCGGTCACTCTGAGTAATTAAACAAGGAGGGTGTTTTTCACCCCCACGTCTCTTCAGGGAGCAGACTGAGACTGTGGAGCTGGCTTTTGGAAGCTGAAGCTAACACAGGAAGGGTGCTGGTCTCTGCGGCCAGGGTAGCAAGGGCTTGGTTTAGGTTGAAATCTTTTGCTCACGACTGGAAGTGAAGGATTAGCTTTATCGAGGCAGGTGGATCTTACAGACCTGGTATGTAAATCCTCATTCCTTACGAGCCCATGATCCTCACCCTTGGAAAATGTCCCATATGCTGCTTGCAGTAACAAGCAGCCACATCCTGGGGTCACCCCACCTGTCCCTTACAAGGGCAGTGGCCAGGATGGGACATGATCTGAGGTGGGATATGAAACTGCAGAACTCCTTTTACATCCAAGCAGAAACAGGAATGCTCAGGCCACCAACACTGGTCTGCACCCTGATGAAAAGCAGACACTGGCTAGCTCTGGGCATTTGGGGATCCCTGGGAGGCAAAAATGCTCCTGGGAGAAGGGGGTGGGCAGGCAGCTACTCCTCATCCACAGCGAACACCCAAAGCACATAAAAGTACCATGATCATCTCCAGCATGGTGGTGAAAGACGAGGGTGACTTTGCTCACTGAAAGCAAAGCCAACAACAAAAATGCATTCAAAAAGAAAGAGGTTGAAAAAAAACCCCAAAACTTTTCTCAGGAATCATCACAACCCAGTGCCAAGAACAAGAGCCTGCCCCTGCATCAGCAGAGAGCAAGCGCGGGGCGCCAGAAGAAAACAGCTTCTCAGACAATTTGATGGGAAAGGGGCCAGTGAAAGCTAGAAGCTTATCTATAACCACAATAATTATCATTGTTGGCAGCAGCTGTCGAAGGCGAGCCGTCTGAGAGGAACGGGGTCACAGGACTCGCTGTCACAGGGATTTATAGGCAGCAGCCCGGCGATGCGAGGTGACAGCTCGCCAGCCCGACGAGCGCGGGGCTGCTCCGCGTGGCTTTTGTCGGATCCCGAGGGGGACGTAATAAGTGTGAAGGGGAAAAACAAATTCCGCCGGGAAAGGGACGCGCCCTCCTGAAAAGCCACATTCATTTTGGGGGAAAAAAAAGCCGCCTCACGTCGCCTCGCCGGGAGAGAGGAATCAAACGAGCCATTCACTGCCAGCGCAGGCGGAAAACGATGGAGCGAGGGGTGGATTTGCATCTGGCAGAACGCAGGACTAAAAATACACACCCATACACAGGGAGCAAAAGCGAGGATGTGGTGGGTTCACGGAGGAAGACACGACAAGGCACTGACATCAGCAAAGCGCTCTCCAAGAAAACAGAAGAAAACAGCGAGTGTTAAAAATATTCTTGTGCTGCATTACAAGCTGGAGGAAAATCCAGTGATCTCACTGCGCAGTAATTTCTCCCAAAGCAAGGGAAACAGGCAAAAAAATTAATCTACAGAGAGAGATAAAGTATCTCACTGGCCGTAATCTTTCCACGCTGCGAGCCAGACAATGCCTGGTGAGCTCACAAACGTCTGGGCTAAATCAGGGGCCAAGCCTGCAGGTCCTTTCGCATGTCAAAGTCTGCTCAGCCCCGTGGTGGCCGTGCAAGACAGGCAAAGAGCAGCAGCCCAGCTGCCAGAGCAGTGCCCTTGGAACACTGGGACCAGGGACCCAGTGCTCTGCCCAGCTTTGGGATGGGCAGCTGGGGCAGGCAGAGGTGGAAGGGTTTGCCCAGTGATACATGGAGCCTGCTGGAGATGCAGGAGCTGGACCTGAGACCACTAAAAGGACGCTTGGGCTTTATCCCTACACCACCTCTGAGACACTTGGCATCAAATCACCCAAAGGGATTTTGGGGAGAGAAGCTTAACTGTGGTCCTGGGAGCACCACGGGATGAACTCCAAAGCACTTCCAAAGCAGCATCTGGGCAAGTCAATGCAACCTCAAAGCCACTGGTCCCTGCATGAGGATGGGCCTGGGAAAAGCCATATGAGAGGCCTGAGGACGACCTTGCAGAGCAAGTCTGATCCCGCTTCTCCCCTAGGAAATGACCCACAGGGAAAGGCAGACAGGCAGCAACCTCCATCCTGCCCTTTTTGTGGCATTAGATACTGGCAATTCGTTCCCAGCCATTGCTTTCTTGGAAGAGAAAGGTTTGCTGGTGAGATGAAATTGAAACCTTTGCTCAGTAAGACGTGCAAGATGCCTTTGAAGTTGAGTGCTTGGGTCTCTCCCCTTCCCACTGAAGGATCTATTTGTGTGCTTAACTTCCAAATATACACTTAGACCTCTGGCTGAATCACACCTAAACCCACTCAACGCTCAGCCTACATATGCCGGGAGCAGCCCAGCCAGTGCCCCAAATCCCATCGTTTTACTTGCTAATAGCTGCCTGCCACAGACATACTCATTTGCCTGCTGCTTTAAACTCTGCTTTCATCATCATCCTTTTTTATTTGGACTGCTAGGAAGCACGAAAATCCCCAGAAGCAGCCCGGAGCAGAGCCAGCCATAAACAGGGCAGTTTTACCCCCAAATGCTGCGGCACTCATCACTCTTACTGCCCACAGGCTGCCAACCACCTCTGGGAGAAGCACCAGGGGCTGAGTTACGCACCCAGAGGGGTTTTTTTGCAGACATCAGACTCTCCAAGCTTTCTAGGGAAGGAAATCAGCTGGGCTGTCCACACAAGGCACCATCTCCACTGGGAAGAACCAGACGGAACCCATGGTCTGGGAAAACACCGAATTCGGGTGCTGTGGCTGCAAACCCAACCCACCAGCAATGCTGCTCCATCCTGGCCAGACCTGGGTGGCACAGAAGCTTCTGTGCCTCCAGACAGCAGAGTGAATATTTTTAAATTTTACTGCTGTTGGAATTTTTTTTTTCCCTGGGTGAGTCACAAACAAGTGGCATTTTCTGCTGCTATTTGGATGTTTTTTCCCAAGTAGCTACACTGATGGCTCATCCTTTCAGACCACCGCAACCTGGTTTCCCTTTCCTCAGGATTCAGTCTTATTGGTGTAGTTTATCTCGCCAAAAAAAAAAAAAGCCCTTTTTATCCTTTCGGCAGCAATTTGGAAATCAGATTAAATTGCTGGTAGCAGTGCTGAGCCTGCCTGGTCAGGGGTGTGAGGGAGGCTGTCAGACCAGCAGGGCAGCTGTAAGAGGGGGACATCCCCTTCCTGAAATTCAGATGTGGGCAGCAAGGTTCTGGCTGAATTACTGCTGCTCCCTGCACCCTGCTGATACCCAGCACTCCCCCAGCCCAGAGAAACCCTCTTCAACCACCAGCAAAGAGCAAACAAAACCCAGAAGAGAAGAAATGTAAGAGGTGAAATCAACCCCCTTCCACCTCCTGTGAAGGCTCACTGGGTCTCCCAGCCCCTTGGGAGCTTTCCAGAGACACCAAATTGCCACGTACCCAGTTAATGGCATGGCCCCCCCTCTGGGTCACCCCACCTTGAGGATGTAAGGCTATAGCTGGGTTCAGGTGTCACTGGCTCTCCTGCTGCACTGGCTCCTGTCACCAACCCCCTGCTCCAGGGATGAGGAGCACACTCAGGGCAGCCCAGGGCAGGGCATTGAGCATCCCCCCCACACCCCAGAGGGCAACAAGGCATTAACCATACCTGGAGAGGAGGATGTTGCAATTCTGAGCTCTCCGGCCGTCTATGACTGAAAGCTCCTTGACTTTGTGCCGGGAACTCAAAGTGTCATCGATGGCATCTTCCTTCTACGAGAAAACAGTAAGAAGAAAAGCCTGGAGAGGAGCCATGGAGCAGCAAGGACATTTAGTACTCTCAGCACACAGCAGTGTGATACAGAGTGGGCCCCCATTAATCAGGAGTGTCACCACGGGTTACGGGCAAAGCCCCTCGCCTGTAACCGACACACAGTAAGTCATTTCATAAACCAGAGCTGGCTTTGAAGCCACTGGTTAGAAACGTAAATATTTTCTCAGACAGGGAAGATTTAAAAACCTGCAAACACACGGGCGCTGCTGAATAAATGAAGGCGGGCTTTTCTCAGCATACACACTTGTGATACTCCATCAAACCCTCACATGGAATATTTCATTACAGGCTGCTGCACACACCCAGCATCGCTCCTGTGCCTCACCCCTGCTCCAAACATCTGTAATCACCCTTCATGCATCAGTCCTCCCAAGCCAGCTAACCAATACAGGCTACCAGACTTGCAAAAACAGGCAGCTTTTTCAGTGAAATTCTCCCAAAACAAGGGATTTGAAGGCAGGAATTGGTGTGGCATAAGCATCTACATCTCCTAAGCAGCTTAAACACGTTACCTTCAAATGAGCAGCAGTACTATGGTTGTGGGCAAATGGGCAGATCTACATAACAGCAGTTTTGCAGGGCTACCCAAGGAGTTCATGTTGCCCCAGGTTTTAATTTACCATACTGCATATTTTAGTAAGGTTAATCAATTAAAAGCTGGCTATTTAATCCTTCTGGGAGGAAGACAATCTGGAGCTGCAAGGTCCTGAGTGTTATAGATCCACACTAAACGTCCATAACCGTAGGAGACCTGGCACATGGCCACTGCAAGGGCTGAGACTGAGCACTGAAATTACCATTTTTTATTCATTTTCTTGTCTGAATGAAGAAAACCCACAGATATGAGAGGTGAGAAGAGAGGCAGATGATGGAAAGCGAGCCTCAAGTCACCACCAGCTGCCTGTTCCTGTGCCTTGCCTGCTCTAAGCAAGCAGAGAGCTTCAACTCGTGAGTTTATTTTTTGAAAACAAAAAATGCTCAGGGGTAGGAGCTGCTCTGTGCCTAGCTCTATATAATAATCCAACTCCTGGACTCAGATATTGGCTTTGACCTCAAGCCAGACAGCAGAGAGGGCAGGTTCTGCCTTACCAAGCTCCCTAGCATCAACTTTCAAGCTGCTCCTTCTGGTGATCTTTGCCCCTCTCTGATTCAATCCCATTTGTCACACACATTACCCCCCCCTCAGAAGCACCCACGTGCCCCCCTGTCCCTGTCCCCAGCCCCACGCTCACCCTGCCCACGTCACACTCCTGCAGGTGCTCACTTACCTGTCTGGAGCTACCATTCACAAAGAAGTCCTACAGCCATAGCAGAAGCATGGAAAAAGGCAGTAAAAACACATGCAGTTCAGTGATCTTGGCAAAACCAGAGGGAGTCAAAGCACAGAGAAGGGAAACGTGCAATATGGGGGGTTTGGCAGCATGGGGAGGCACTTGGGGGTGCCAGTGCCAAAACAGGGGGGATGCAGGTGAAAATGTGGATTACAGGATGCGCAGAAGGGGAGAGCTGATGGAAGAGGCGGCTCCATGAATGGATCAGGCCAAGGTACATCGTGCACAGAGGTGAGGAGGGGACATGGGATGAGGTGGGAGGATGCTAGCCAAGCCCTGCCACTGGCCCAAAGGCACAGCACTGCTCAGCCTGCCGTGCCAGGAGGAAAATTGCTGGTTCTTGCACATCTGAGGGACTGAAATGCCAATGCGACTGCCAGGAAAAACAGGGCTTTCAAGTGGAAATAACGAGAGGCTCGTCCTGGAGCGAATGTGGCCGCAGCAAAACTTTACCATTTGCCACGGCAACACACTTCCCCTCGAGTTCTCATCCTCCTCCTCCCTGCTTCTCCAGGGCTCAGCAGCCTGGCCAGATGCCACCCTAATGCCCCACCAGCACCATGCTGCTCCCAAGACCCGGCTGTCCTGCTGCGCTCTCCCCACCAGACTGGAAGCAGGTGCTGTAAAGCCGGGACTGCACACGTGTGTGCACACACACGGGGGTTTTCCTTCCTCATTCCCTCAGCTGAGCTGTGCTGATCAAGAGTCTCGTGGCTGAAAGTCTCTGGTTCAGTTAAGGCTAAGGATCAGTGTTTCATTAATCAATCTCCTTCCAGCAGTCTCCTCTGTGGGACAGGCACAAAGCACACCTGCAAGCTGCAACTGGTATCTCCGTTTTCATTTAACTGATCCCTAATTAGGTCTTCCTTCCATTTCAACCCTCAGACCCACCCCACGATGCTCAGATTTGCTCCAGGCTGCTGGAGAGGAGAAGGACATGGTGCTGCTTCTTTGCAGTCCCCTGCTCTAGGAGAGGGAGGGCTCCTCATGCATTAAGGTAGAGAAAGGGCTCACTACAAAAACCCTTCCTCTCTGCCTCAAACCAGCCTCATCCCTGCCCCTTTCCTCACAGGAACCATGATCCAGCCTCTGCTGCAGGATGGTGTAAGGAGGAGCAGCTTTAAATGTGCTGTCAGCATTCCCACAAACAATTCCCAGCCCTGCTGTCCCTGGCCCCTGTGCAGGTCACTCTCCCTTGCATGGAGGAGCTGGAGGCTTTACTTCCTTCATCCTTTTTTGGGAGACAAATTCTTTCCCAGCTCACTGCTAAGCCCCTGGTTCAACAACACATATTTTTTTCCACTTGGCCCTGACTCTTTTACATCACTCACCACTGCAGGACCTGCCAGGACTGCCCTGGCTTTGTCACTACTACTTATCAACATCACTCCCAGCCTCTACCCCCACTGAAGACTCTCAAGACACCCCTGACAGAGGCACAAACCCCTGTGCAGTTCAAGCCCTGATGGCCCTGGACTCGCCTTTCTCCATCACTACATGCACACCCTTACACAGCTCCCACCAGTCCTCAAGCCACAGCCAAAAACTCAGCAGCTCCTGTTGGCTTTCCTGTAAATGCTGGTATTCTGCACAGCTGCAGGGCTGAGACCTTCTCTGGGGACAGGGACATCTGCAGAGCCTCAGCAGGGAGGATACAGGCTCTCCTAACAGCTTCACCCATTGTGAGGCAGGGATGCTCCCAGGCTGAGCCCCGGGAAGCCCAGAGGCTTCCTGTCCTCCCCACATGGAAAGTGCCTTTCCCAAAAGCTGCAGAGCTCACTTAATAGGCTGCATTTACATCCCAGCCTGTGATGTGGGAAAAACATTTAAAGAGATCCTTAAACTTAAGTACATCGTTAAGCCTCGGGTCTGTGCAGCACTTAGGGATTCCCAGGCGCTCTGGCAACAAAACCAGACAAATCCCAGCAAAGGCAGCCCCACAACAGCCACTTGGGGAGGGTCAGAGAGCTCTGTGCACTGCACACACCTCTGCCTGCTTTCCCCAAGCCCCACTGGGGCATTGGCCACAGGGGTGGCACCACTTGACCGTGCAACTTCAGAGCCCTGCTTTGTTTGGGGGCATGGACAGACAGGCAGCCCCTGACACCCCATGTGCTGTTGATATTGTGACTCAGGACAACTGAGAGGCATCTGAGCAAGTGGCTCAAGACAGAGAACAGGGAGGAGGAGAAAACCCTGCTCCTCCTCTGCTTCTTCGTGACAGAAACCAAGTTTTGCTACAGCTTGAAAATGCTGTGAGTTATTAAACCATTATTAGCTCACCGTGCCTCAGGGACAGGCTGTTCACTCCCCCAGCCCCCTACCACGTACACAGTGCCCTGTGGTTTGCATGTGTTACAGAACCACAGAATGGCTTGGGCTGAAGGGACTTTAAAGACCATCTAATCCAACCCCCTGCCATGGGCAGGGAATGTTCCACCAGACCAGGCTGCTCAGAGCCCCATCCAGCCTGGAACACTTCACTTTATCCCATGGAGCACATCCAACCCCACACGCTGGCGTGGGCACTGCCGCTGGCTGCAGAGCCAGTGCAGGGGAGCTGCACCCCCTCTCCATGCTGGGACTAAGGCTGGGAGCACCCTGGGGACTCCCAGGTAGACAACCACATCCCTCAGGCCCGGGGAGATGTGTCCCATGGCTCCACACACACAAAACGAAGCCTGGGTGAACCACAAGGAACTTGTGCACCATGTCCCCCAAGGGCAGCTGCAGCCCCAGCAGCACCTCACAGGTGGGACTTTGCCTTGTCTTTCCCATCTGCCTTCCAGATGCTCTCACAGCATCTTCTGCCAGTCCCGCTCCAGACCCCAGCTCCTATGCTCAGCTCTCTTTCGGTCCTCATCCCATCTGGGGTGTAAGCCCATGTCACAGCTCTCCTTGCACCATCTCCCTGTTCCTCCTGGCCCCAAACCTAACCAGCCTCTTCACCCAGCAGGACCTCAGCCAAGCCAAATTATTTTTAAATTCCTGCCTGGCAATAATCCGAATCACACCAGGTGACTCATGGGCGCGGGCAGGCAAGCCCGAGGGCAAACTGTCCTGCTGACACTCAGGTTTCTATTCTTGCTCCTCTTCCATCCCTTGTCCTCAGACGTGCCCTCCAGTAGGCATGAGTCAAGCTCCAAAAATGCCGGGGGAAAGAGACATTGCTGTGGTCACCTATTCCCAAAACACTGGGGAAGCACGTACTTCTGGTGGGTTACTCTTGGTATTTGCCCTGCTCTAATCCACCCTGATCTTTCCCTCAATTAGCCTCTGGAAGAGATTAAACTCTCACGCTGCCTAATGAGCTTATGGGTCTGGTCCACTCCTTCCCGGCACCGTCCCTCTGACTGAGCCTGGCACGAAGGAGACAAGCTGTTCTCTCCTCCCAGGAACACAGCCAGGTGTTCAGCAGGTGAACAACCTTTTTCAGCCTTTCTCCTTGCTTTTTCTCCTGCCTTCTTGAAAAACTCATTGCTTTTGCCCATTTTCATCCTGCCTGCGGTAAAATAAGTGTCTAATTTTCTTCGTGTGCTGTTGATGCCTTCCAAACTGGGGCTATATTGCTTGAGCAGGAGATTAAAAAGCGGAGACTTTTTGCCTGCAATGACATTATTTTGGTTTGGGATTTTTGTTCAAAGCTCACATTTTGCTCTTGGCTCACTACAAAAATAAAAGAAGAGACCCACCCATGATAGATGTGGGCAAAACTTAGTCCTTCTTGGCCAGAGAGGGATAGAAATTTTCCACCCAATACAGACACATGGAGCAGTTGCTGTTAAGAGCAATCCAAAAATATTACCCAACTGTGGCCACATCTGGGGGTTATTTTCATAACATTCCCTGTCTTTTTTTTTTTTT